>JAJTUS010000030.1:0-365947 GCA_021399465.1 Hyaloscypha sp. PMI_1271 | reverse complement strand
ATGTTGACTCTCACGAACTGGAAGCTCTTGCATTGAACACGCAGCAATTAGAGGCTCATATGGAACGGGTACTGATTAGTTCTACATTCGACATCTGAGCTTTGAGAGTCGAGAGAGATTTGGCGGGGCGGGTGGGGGGAAAACAGATCCACATATGCGTTGTTTTAGAAATGGAAGACTTCTGAGTTCCCTTTGAGCAATAATTTATGGTCAATACATTGAGAAACCCGTCTTAATTCTCTTGGGTAGGCTTTGAGTAGACCCTTTATAGGCCACTAGCACCCCTACACGGGCGAGTTCCTCTTGGGACGGACGAATACTGAAGTGTGTGCTTTAGCTATAGCCCCGGCAGAATTCCTAAGTAGGAAATTAGTAGTCGTTTAGGCGGTCAATGGTTATTATGTCGATTTTGGGGTTATCTCAAAGCATTGACAGTCTGGCATTGAATATTACCCACACGTGACGGTAGACGCGAATTATGCAACAACTGCAAGCCCAATTGCCTGTCCGATTGGGAGAAATGAGGGCCGATGCTGCCGCGTGGTATCGTCCCAGATTTGGGCCAGGTCGTATAATGCAGAATAAGCCATTTACTGCAAATTCCCCAGGTCACGTGGGCAGGGGCGGCAGTAAGCGTTCTAGGATGACTTTGCAACGTAGGGTCTATTGACTTCTCCTCAATGCTTCGCTAGGTATTGAGGTTAAGAAATGAGAAAATAACTACGATTCCCCGCTGTGGAATAAAAGACTGAGAAGCTTGCCAAAAATCATTTTTTTTAGCCCCTGGAGAGCACGTGTTTTTTAGCCCCCCTGGAGCGAGCGCACACCAGGGAGGTTGAAGGTAGCTTGTGCGTGGCTCGCCATGCACGCTGTATTATCGATAATCCCATCGATAAAAGTGGGCCCCTATCACGTGATAACATAGGAATATCTAGCTTTCTAGTTCAATTATAAACCGATTAGTATAAAGATTAGTATAAAAGTAAACTATTATAAATATACTTTTATACTTTTTAACTTTCTATTTAATAGTATATTATTATAAGGTAGACTAGCTAGTATTAAACACGTGATAATGAGATTCACACCGCTATTTCTTCCAAAAAGAATCAAAATTTTCACACTCTCTTTTATCATCTCCTTTGCACACAATAGTACTTCGTCTTCTATTATTCAAACATGGCTTCCGAAACTACCTCATCAATCTATCAAGCCTCTACTACTGTAGACTCGACTCAATATCCAGCCTCTACTACTTTTGAATCGACTCAATCCAAGGCTTGTTCCACAAAACGTGGAGACCAGGCGAAAGCTATTTGGGCTTATACTCGCCGCGGGCGTCCAGATACAGACGAAGATCGCAAACACCACTATTGTATTCCTTGCGAAACAGAGAACCTACCATTTATCTACCATACTGGGGTCTCCACCAATCAACAAAATCATCTCAAGTCACAACACAAGATCATTATTGAGGAAGTAACGGAAATCAGTCCAATTCAGAAGAAAGTACTTGACCAGCTACGGCAGCTTTACAAGAAAGTAGAGTTATCTGGCCAATCAACCGAAATCGATACACACATCTTTCAACGATACCTTGATCGGGCAGTTATTTACGAAGCTTTGATTTCCTTGATTGTTGTCCACAGTCTACCTTTTCGAATGGTTGAATGGCCCGAATTTCATACCCTTTGTCGAGTACTTAATCCAGAATCTCAGGGCTTTCTTACTACATCTCACTCTTGTATAAGAAAAAAGCTTGGGGAGTGCTGGGTTAGCTCAAAGGATATTATACGACGAAAACTCCAGTCTGCAATTTCGAGTATTCATATTTCTCTCGATATCTGGACTTCTCCGCAAGGATACCTTCTTTTAGGTATTATTGCACATTTTATTGAACGATAAGACGAGAATCACGTGAAGGCCCTTCTAGCTCTTCGTGTGGTACCAGGTCATTCAGGAGAAGACCAATTTTCGGTTTTACGACCTGTGCTTGAAGACTATGGTATCACCAAGCAACTTGGAGCTATTATGGGTGATAATGCTACTACAAATGGTACACTATGTCGAGCTGTTGAGTCGTATTTACTGAAGGAAGAAGGATTAGAATGGGATGCTTCACAATGGCGAGTTCGTTGTTTGGGACATATTATTAACCTTTCTGTACAAGCCTTTTTATTTCATAAAGTCTTTACAGTTAAAGAATTGGAGGCCCTTGATGAGGAAGAGGACTTGGGAGATTCGGAAGACTTACCCCTATCAAGTGATACGGAGAAACAGATGAAATTTCGACTTTTGGGGCCATTGGGCAAGCTTCATAATATCGTTGTACATATTCGTCGCTCTCCTAGTCGGATTGCTAGATTTAAAGCTCTTGCTGGAAGACTGATTCCTCTTGATAATCGGACGCGATGGAATAGCTGGTACACGATGCTTGATGTCGCTCTTGAGAAGCATACTCAGCTTGATACCTATTGCAAGGAGTATCTCGAGGACCTAGGGCCAGATTACCTCATTCCAAGTGAGTGGGAAAGGCTTCGGATGATTGCTGCCTTTCTCAAACTATTCCAAAGAGCTACTCTTGAGACTCAAGGAGATACTGCAACCATTGATCGGGTGCTTTTTACAATGGATGTTTTGATCCAATGGTTTAACAAATCACTGGTAAGCAATAATTTTTATACTAATCTTTGTACTAATCTTTGTACTAATCTTTATTACTTGGTTTAACAATGCTAACTATAGTATAATAGAAAACATATGCACACGATGAAGACTTTTGTAGTCGAATCCGGAAAGGGTGGGAGGTCTTTGATACGTATTACCGCAAGTCCGATGATACGCCTCTTTACGCTGCCGCTCTTATACTTCATCCGAATCGCCGTACGAAGTATATTAGGGCCAATTGGGAGAAAAGATGGGTTCAGCCTACCTTGACTAAAGTCAGAAAGCTTTGGGAGGAATATCGAGATCAGCTATCTACCCCTGGTGATTCGATACTGAGGGAGGAGGTTGGGCAGCCAATACAGAGAGAACTCGACGATTTTGATGAGATTGCTCAGACATTAGGGGGATATGTACAGGCAGTAAGTCAAGACGAATGGGAGGATTATTGTCAGAATGAGCCATTGGATATTGGGAAATTATCTGCACTTCAATGGTGGCGTCAAGAAACACAAAGAAAGCGCTACCCGAAGCTCTCACTTATGGCGATTGATATTCTCTCAATTCCAGCAATGAGTGCTGAAGTAGAGCGAATCTTTTCAGGTGCTCGCCGTACAGTATCATGGGATAGGACCCAGATGACAGCTGAGACGTTGGAGATAGTAGAATGCTTGAAGCATTGGAAAAGGAGTGGGATTCTGTGTGCTTTTATAGACGCAAGTGAGGGGCAGGAAGATTAGTACAAAAATTAGTACAATCGCAATTATTTTCTTTGTGATTTATGACTCCTAGTATCTCAGAGACGTGATGCCTAGCTAACTACCGCTTTTACTCCTAGTTACCAAAGAAGTTTCTCAAATATTCTTGAGTAGCTTCAGTGTCTTCCATGACCCATAATTCAGAGTCAGATGGGAAGACGCGTTGGTATGAGCCACTATCCATGAGTTCCCCCTTACCACGTACCAGTACCATTGCTGCTTTGTGGCTTTCAGGAGATTGAGTAGAGAAGTTGAAGCCAGTAGCATTCAACTCAGCCTCGGATTCTGGCCACCAAGTAGCAGGACCAGGAAGGTCAACCCAGTCATCATCTCCCCAACACCAACTAGCAAGGTTTCTCCAAATAGCCTTTTCGCCTGGTGTAAAGAACTCAGAAGGAGGACTATCAAGCGTAATGTGGCTACTATATAATAATTAGTAAGTAATAGAAAGATATGTAAAATCCATACCAAGTGTGCACCAATTGAAGCTTCTTGAATAGGGATCTCTTCTCCTCTCGCCACTCTTTCTGCCATCTCGCAAACTCAATGCGCTTGTGTGCCTATATTAGTTAGTTTTGTACTAATCTTTATACTAACCCAAAAAGAGGTTACATACCTTGACTAACTGTCTTTGCTTGCCATTAGCCGTGTCTCTCACACTACCTGAGATTTCCTCAATCTGTTCCTCATGATTGAGCTTCTCATCAGCCTTATACATCTCCTCAAACTCTGCCTCATACTCGGGATCGTATTTAATGTCTTCCCATACTGGGTTACCATCGTCCCAAGCTGCATATGAGCCACCATGCTCGCCATAGCCAAGTGATTTTTCAACCGATTTCCAATCCTTTCCTTGTCGTTCTCTAAAGCCAGATTAGTATAAAGATTAGTGTAGGAATATTCTGAAAATACCTCTTCAATTTAGTACTCGTAGCAGAATCCTGTAGCATTTCCTGTTGTCTTGCTGGCGAAGCACTCAGATATTCTGCTGAGCTTTTTACCTTGCGTTTTGCTACTGTAATTGCACTTTGATCTGCTGCCTTCGCCTTCTCAATCTGACTACGGACAGGGTCTTTCGAAAGATCTTCATTGCGCTTGCGTGCTTTTACAGTGTTTGGGTTTTGAGATAGATCCTCCGGTGCTTTTCTCTTGCGAGTAGTAGTACGGATAGATCCGACAGAAGAGGCTGGTTGAGATGCCATATCTTTGGCCTGGAGAAGCTGAGGCATAGAAGGTGTATTCTGGCCGCTATCCTATAATATCGTGATTAGTGTAAAGATTAGTATAAAAAGAGTGCAGACTCACCTCAGGCTCTGGGGATGATTCAATGATAATCGGTGATGTTTTGCGATCACCAACGCGTTCGGTATGCTGATTACAGTCCATTGCTGTAGAACATACTATGAGGACGATCTAAATAGAGATTAGTAGATTAATTAGTATATTAGAATACCAACTTACAGGTCATAGTATGGAGTTGTGTAGTGGTATGGTTGAGTCGTTGAGAAGAGATCGAAAGGTAAGCGAGGTAAGGTGAAGCAAAATTGACTTTATGACGTCAAAGACTCAAAAAATTCACTTTTAAGGCATAGGAATTTTTTTTTTAAGCTATTACCCCGCTTTCTTTATCGCTTCACCTTAGCTAATACCTTTCCTTCAACCATACCACTTCAACTCCTCCATCAACCCCTCCATCAACCCCTCCATCAACCCCTCCATCAACCCCTCAATCAACCCCTTCTACGGTACGTCTCTTGCTTTATACTAATCGCTCTACTAATCAAGACATAGTGATCGCAATCTCCAGTCAATTATTCAACCATGTCGCGAACCAAGCAAACCAGCGGCAAGCGTGTCACTGCAGGCAAGCGTGTCACTGCAGGCAAGGCTCCAAGAAAGAAAGTCATCACAAGAAAGGCACCAACTGCGAAGAGGAAATATAGGTTCAGACCTGGTAGTAAGTTGATTAATAGAAAGATTAGTATATGTACTGACTAGATTTATAGCTAAGGCTCTTCTGGAAATCAGAAGATATCAGAAGTCCGCTGAGTTATTGATTCCAAAGGCACCATTTGCACGATTGGTAAAGGAGGTTCTCGTCCAGGAGAGTGGACCTGGAGGAGAAAGTTTACGCATCCAAGCTTCAGCTTTGGAGGCTTTGCAAGAGTCTGCGGAGGCGCTTCTTGTCACGGAGTTTGAGTGTAAGTCATTTTTCTTAATTATACTAATTTCTATACTAATCTCATTCCAGTGACGAACCTTGCAGCCATTCATGCAAAGCGGGTCACTATCCAGGAAAAGGATATGAAGCTAGTCCAACGAATGAGATTAGGAATGATGGGCATTAGCAGGATTGGCGAACGCCTTTTAAATGTACCATAGGGTAGTTTGGTTACTTGGGTCACGGGCAAAATAACTAGGTCAGGCGTCAGGGAATCAACCTTTGCATCTAAGGCAAAGCAGTTAGCTAGCTAATAGATCAATAAAGCAATGACTCAAACTAATATTCTTTTAATATATCTCAAATTATTTATTTTCTTTAAAGGACTAGTATAAAGATTAATTAATCAATCAATTAATTAGAATAGAGAGCAGGAGGGGTAGATTCTGCCGGGCCCCTCACCGCCTAGATCGATAAATTATCATTATCGATGGTCGATAATCGATAATCGAAAAATTAGCGCGATTATCGATCGTTCGCTTATCGAGCTTATCGGAGCCCACACTGTGTTTGTGTCGGACCGACTGTAGGGCTGAAGTTAAACCTTGAGCGGCGCCTTAATACGCCATTTGGACTGGTTGGTCCCCGACCGAGAGTTTCTGAATTCCCACATAGCAGAGTCAGCCCAATATTCTAGTTTAGGCTGTTGATCGCTGCAGGTTGGTTAGTGGATTAATAAGGCTGCGGTGACAAAAAGTCAAGGACACTGAGGGGCTCAAGCCAACACATGTACTGTACAAAGATTCGCACCCCTTTTTTGCCATTCTCTTTAATTTCAGCAACATCGCATATCAATTAGTTGATTGGCAAAACTGTTCGCCACAGATACGATCACAGGTCCTCTATCGGCAGTCTCTAGAAAGCAAGGCTGAGTTATTAGATAGGTTAATTAGCAGTAACCCAATCAATGCAATAGATTACAAAGCTGGGTACAACTGCACCTCCCAGAACCCCCTAGGCATAGTGTCACTTGGGGGTGGGCTGTACCGAGACAGTAATTCCTAGGGCTGGATTATTGCGCCCTGGTAAAAGTACAAATCATCCTTGGACCGCCCTCCATGATATGGTCTTCACGACCATCAACTCAGACATTGACTAGCATCCCCCTTCCTCTGCCATAGGAGACCTCCGGCGCTATGATGGCAGGCCTTTCATCCAAACTTTGCCTGCTTCTTACAGTTTTCACAGCATGGCTGAACTTTGTTGTGGCCGCTGGGCCATCTGTACATATAAAGTAAAAGACGGCATCCGGAACTGGCTGCCCTAGTGAACATTGGGTCGATATTAAGGTTGAGGACAACGCCGTATCCTTGGCAATCCAATATATTGACTTTACGCCGGCAACCTCCCCCGAGCAACCTGTTCAATTGGCGTCGAAGAACTGCCAAGTTACCCTAGAGCTAGATCAACTACCGGCAGGATACCAATTCGCTGTGACGAATATAACCCACTGGGCTAGCGTCCACTTCCCACGATGGGACTGGTGGAAGCAGCGATTTGTCACAGACGTCTATTATAACAGTGGGGACGGGGACCCTGCCACTAGGGTAATTCTCAATCCTATTTCGCCATAACGAGATCTGGACCAAAGCTGACATCACATACAGTCCGAAATAATCGACTACATGGGAACGCTCTGGGACGTCGACGGAACTGTATTCATTAGCAGTGATAGATTAGGTTGGGATCCTATGTGGTCTCCATGCTTTGAAGCAAACGGAACTACTGAAATGTTCATCTACGACCGTGTAGCCCTAGGAACGGGCGGCATGGGAATGCCATCCGGCTGGTTCACGTCAGGGGATTTCAGACAACCTTATACCACAGGGCTTCTGCTGAATTGGAGGACTTGCTAGAGACCTTCGATATAGCTGGTACTAGTGGTGGATTTAGCGAAGTTGAAGGAAGTATGGGCAGTACAATAGGACTGATCTGCGAGGTTGGGGTAGGCAGGGTGAAACGGAGAGGCTCTATTGATGTCGATAACTAGACAGATGTTCAGAAGTTGCGGTAGCAGGGCCACTATGTTAGGGTGGTTACATATTTAGTGGTTTAGTCTAATATTTGGACTCCTCAAAGTAACGTGTATGCGAATCTCGGGAAGATATGGTTTGGCCATGTGAATGATTTCAACGCTCTGGATATTTTCTAAGTCCAAGCTTAGTTCCTCAAGGCTCCTTTAGGCAACCGCAAGCGGTTTGCCTCTCCTGTTCCGTAATGCTCCTCGGTATCTCCCCAGTACAAGCGTTATCTTGTAAAGCCACACAAGCCACAGGTCTACCCCGCAGTCTTTAAAAATGTTACTAAAGGACCAGCGACACCCATTTCGCTTTCAAGTTGTACTAGATAAAGCTACTTATTCGAAGGATGCAAAGATGTGATGGCAGAACTGGCTCCTTATTAGAAATAGTGTGCCATCGAAATTTCATAAGTTATGAAGGAACTATTCCTACTCCGTACCTTTCAGCTGAATACAAAAAAGCTTAGGAAGCTGAAATGTCCGGGGAATAACAGCCGCCGGAGTTGTTGGAGAGGCCTGCAACCGAAGACGGATATGAGAAGGGGGGTTGAAGATGAAGAGTTTGTTAGCGATGGCGAAGGTTGATATGTTGATTCATGGCTAGGAATGGATGTGAAGCAGGGATGTTAGAGGAGTACCTGGATCGCAAACCAAATGGTGCGGCATATCTGAGAGAGTTGAGAAAGCATGCCTTCATCTTGTTGAAACATTTACAGTACTAGCGATTATGTTCTCGGCTAAATCGCGTAAAACCGCGTTTCGACGCGTCACTCTCCCAACCTTCCTTCACATCCACCACCTTTATGGCTCACATTCGCATTCCCTTTGGAAAGCTAAGTAATAACCCTCGAGGGCAGAAGCAATTGACACCATGGGAGAGAGGATATATTATTGGAAGGCATTCTTTAGATGCAAGTCCAGCTTCCGTCGCCGCCTACTATTCCATGCCTCGGCAGACAATTGAATCAACAATTTCAACTACATAATACCGCATCCAAGGACACAATTTACCTAAATCTGGTCGGCCAAAAGTTTATACGCATCGCGATTATCGAAAGCTCCTTCGACATGTACGCCTACACCCAAAGGATACGTACGAACAAGTCCGGACAGCCACAGGCTGCACTTTTAAGAACGATACCATACGCAAGCACTTGGCCTTACACGGTATCGCCAATTAGCGTGCAAAGCGTCGTCCACACCTCACAGAGGCACATGCAGCTGCTAGGCTTGTATGGTGTCTACGGTATCGATATATGACATACGAGGAGTGGGTTTATTCATGTGGAGTGACGAGTGTTCTATAGAGCGGGGGCGGGGCAAAAATCAAGAGTGGTGCTTCCGTACGCCGGACCAGAAGTGGGAAAGGGAGATGATTCAGACCTACGATACGCATAGGAATATGAGTGTTATGGTCTGGGGGTGCTTTTGGGACCATGGGAGGTCAGACTTGTATGTGATGGACCGAGACTTTGAGTCTAAGAAGCATGGGTACTCTGCCAGGTCCTATTTACAAGTCCTCGACGCATAGGTGGCTCCATGGTATGAAGAACTAGACGACGATGCCTATATATTCATGCAGGACAATGCCCCTATCCATAATGCCCATGTGGTTCGCGATTGGTTTATTGCACAGGGTATAAGACGGGTTGATTGGCCTCTATACTCTCCTGATCTTAACCCGATTGAGCATATCTGGTGGGTGCTCAAGAAACTATTAATGGAGATGTATCCAGAGCTCTCAGCGAGTTATGGAAAAAGCGAACAGGATAGGGAGGATATGGAAGAGGCCTTGAAGGTGTGTTGGGCTGCGATTCCAAAGGATACTTTTGATAAATTGTATAGAAGTATGGGACGTAGGATTGAAGCTTGCATCGCAGCTAGTGGGTGGTATACAAAATATTAAAGTCATTTTCCCTCCTAATAAAATAATTTTTTTATATCTAAAAAGAGGAGATTATCGTGATTAAAATGAGCTACTATGCATGTGAATTGGACCGTAATTGATAGAGATATAAAGGTTTAAAGATCGTGGTGAAATGTAGGGTGCGGGGTAAAAAAACGCTCGGCCGAGAACATAATCGGTGCGGCTGTATACTGCGACAACACATAATTTCAATGGAAGCCGGACCGGAGGTTGCATTGTATTCAATCCTCCATGAGATCATCCTGGAGCTCGCAGTGCAAGCCGCTTGCCTTATATGCCGCATTTATCTTTTCAATGAAGCGTTCCTGTCCATTTAGTTCCTCGTCGGATATTGGGGTACTAGGGCGCTCAGTCGCTGGCAAACCACTTTCAGAACAGAAGCTTTGGAGCGCGAACAGGTCAATCGATGCAACCTCATCCTGATCCAGTGGCCGAAGGGCTACCCGTTCGATAGGTATATCGTCGACTGTGGACTTAAAACTCTGGTAAGCTACCTCCCAAGCGTATTCTTGTATTTTTATGTACTTCAGTGAAGAACATTTCGAGTGAATTAGTATCCCATGATGGTATGCGATGTCTCGCGAACCCTCAACGCCGGGCCAGAGAGATGAGGCTTTGGTGGGATATTGACCGCCCCGGTGGCTTTTGCTATCCAGTCTCAAGTGCGTAAGACGTCGAAGATTGGGCAAATGGGAGGAAAATTGAACCTTTCTAAAATTAGTAACTACCTAACTATGCTGTAAGGCTGCTCACCCATTGTGTCTCAAAATCAAGGCACAGACCAAGCTTTGTGAGTTGAGCGCCATTCTCATCAAGCCTATCAAGGACGGTCATGACAGAGCGATCAAGTTCTTCGTACAGGTTTCGTGCCTCGGAGGGGGTTTCTGAATCGGACCTTAAACCTGCCTGCGAAGGGGTCCCTGCCATTGACAGGGTTCTTGGCTTTAGGTGGATTTGTGGTATTAATAAACTTTCTACTTCTAATATTGTTCCAGTTTCTGGGGTGATCTCTGCTTCTGAAGAATCAGTGACTGACGAGTCTGTATCTGACCAAGCTTCGTCTCCACTTCGTCTAGCGATAGTCATCTCCCGGACGAAGAGCATCGATAGCCGTGGGAGCAAATACTCAAAGTAGTCTAGATCGTCATCATACATGCTATAATGATCTGTGACTATGAGCTCTTCGACGACAGAACCACAGCCAATTGTGAGCCAGTTCACGAGATCCATTTCTAATCTCGAGACACTTAGCCGTTGCAGCGACTTGCAGTCTTCCAGCTGACCCCAATCAACATCCATAGACTCGTGTTCATCGAGATCCCACTTTACCAAACCATTGAAGAGGTAGAAATTTTTCAGAGTCTCCAGCTTTACCAATTTGAAAAGGTATTTGTGGGTCTTTGAAAATTCTCGCATCACCGAATCGGAAAGGAAAATTCCGTGGCCGAGTCGCAATGTGTCAAGTGCTAGAGACACCCGCGTTGTGGAGGCATAATTCACACACACTTTCTCGAGAAAATGCAGTGTATATTCTTCTTCTCCAATTATGAGCACTTCTGGGAAGGCGTTACTCTCAAATTTGCAAGCAAACCCGAGGCCTAGAGTTTTGAGGCCTGGGCATTCTGCGAGGACATTCGCAATCTCTACTGCGAGAGAGTCTGGATCCCCGTCGAAATTATAGAGCTCCAATGATGTTAAGTTCTCAAAGCCTTCCAGGGGGATGGAGCAGTTGAAAGCATCCATTTCATTTTCATCGTCCAGATATTGACTTGAGAATAGAATTGAGACGTTCTTTATCGTGGCGGATTGCTTTAGAGTTTGAAGAAGCTCTTGATTACGCAGCATCAGGCTTGGGCGATAATGATCGTCGCAGGTGGAATCGATCCACCTTGGCTTCATGTCAGTCGGGAAATGGATCTAATTGGAGATGGGATCATCAAACCGGAAAGACTGAAGATGTGTCATTTCTTTCAACATTCGGACAACCAGAGAAACGTAACCAGAGTTCCAAGATTCGCTATATTCTCCAAATGCGTTCCCCATGCTACCAGAACCCTCCAGCAAAACCTCGAGTTCTTGGGTATAATGGAGTCCGGTCGGCAGAGGTTTTCGACGCCACTGAGAGGGGGGAATAGCGGTCAACTCGAAGGTGAATTTGCGACGTAAGAACGGAGTGAATAAATCGCAAAAAGTGCGGCATGTACTTATTAGCGCGAGGAGCGTACTTCGACTTCGTATCTGAGAGATCCGTCAGCAAGTTGTGCAGTAAAATTGAGGTGGGCTTCTTCTATAGAAGGATTTGGACGTACGAATCCTCCAATCATACTCCATACCTCAGGCGATAAATAAAAGGCCTGAGGCGAGTCAATATCATCTTCGGTCATGGTGATGTCCATGGTCGTCCTTGCGTGCCCTCCTGGGTTGTAGCCTTGTAGGAAAATGAGGTGGTCTGGAAAGACACGTTCGGGAAACGAGGGAAAGTGGAGATGCGCGGTCGGTACGGAAGGCCCTCGGGAGCGCTAAACCTGAAACGTGTGCGCTAAAACCTCGCTCTTGATAAAACGTTTGGAGAAAGAGGATGATGGATTACCGAGTGTGTCTGAAGAGAATTACAGTTTGTTGCCTCAGGCATCCAACGCTTACGCTCTTAGGTTCTACAGGGGTCTCGCCTAACGTTTATTTGCCCCTGAAGTTCCTGAACAGAACCGAATGGACTCCTCCTCACTTCTCCCTTTGAAGCCATGATTCGTCGCGAACACCAGATGGAATGCACCAAAGAATAAGTACAGAATTCCAAGCAGGACTGCAGAGTGGAGACACAGATTGAGACATATTGGTTCCAGAACCAGCATCTGCAGCGGCTGAAAGAATCACCACAGAACAGTATTCAGCACCGGATCTGTAGGAGCCAAGTCAGCACTAATATGATACCGCTCATTTCCCATCTCTTCCATTAGTCTCTCCGCTCTATGCCTTGGAGTCACAGGTCTGTACATCTCAGGTACAAAGAACGTCATCGTTACCAATCTCGTCCCCGTCCAGATTATCATAAAATAGAAGGTTTACTTCCAACTCACATAATAGTTAATAAACCACAGACAATGGGACCCGTTTTCGGACCCATGAATTGGATGCCGGAATGTATCGTCACGGGGAGCTGCAGCTCGGAGGGTGAGAACAGATCTCCTGCGTTTGCACCTGCTACGCTGAGGAACGCGGCGCCGGAAAGCCCGCCGAGGAAGCGAGCAATTATTGGGGTTTGGGTATTGGAGGCGAGGGCGCAGGTGAGGAGCCAGAGCAGACTGAGGGAGAGGGAGTGGAGGTAGATTGGGCGGCGACCGTAAAACTTGCTCAAGTCAGTAAGTAAAACAGAAAGGGGAGGGGGATGACAACCTCTGATAATGGTGACAGGAACAGCGGCGCAATTGGCATTCCGAGAATAAAAGTTGAAAGCCCGACTGTGGCCATCAGTTCGGAGCAGTGTAATTCGTTTGTGATATGCTGGTATGTTGCGGTGTATATTGCGGAATCGCATGCACTTTCTAATCAGTAAATATTCGCCTGTGGGCTTCTGCATCCTGGAATTGAAAGATATGATGACCATGATTATCCATTTCTTGGTCGTAGGAAAGTTACCTGGATTCTCACGATCTTCTTTGCCTCCAAACCGAAACTCGAATTCATCATTTTCACTCGTCGCACGAGGGAGCTCGACCTTTTGGTCAAGAATAGATGTGCCCTGAGATTCAGTGATGTTGCTGATTTCTTGGAGAGAGGCGGAATCGAATCTCCGCAGAGGGTATGCGCCAATTTCGGAAGACATCGGCGAGGGCAAATCCTGTTCCAGTCTCAGCTCAGATGAGTGAAATGAAGCGACAGGATTCATTAAAGAATGTGGCGAGTGTACCATCAAAAAACTGTCGAAGAATGGTAACGAGTCCAGCAATGTTTGCGAAAATGTATATGTGTGTCAAATCAAATAGGAGGGTGAAGAGACGTTGAGAAGATTTGAGCTCTCCATTTCGCAGCATGAATTCGCCGAGGACCCGAAGATAATTGGTAATACCTAATCTACTTCGTAAAGTTTTGATCTTTTCAAAGTCCAGAGCTTGATGAGAAACGTCAGGGCAGGTTAGTAGGATGGGAGGGGCGAGGACAGCTCCTCATTGGCCAGGAAAGCTTTCCCTTTTGGGCATCGCTTGCAAGCAGCCCCTTTTCCATTTGTGATTAGCAAATATAGTTTATCCTGGCATGCAGGGCAATGAGCTCAGTATGGGGACAATATTGGCAGGAGTTTTATTAAAATTTTGTATGCTCAGTATGGGACTTTACTAGAAGTAGTTTTATTGAAATTTTGTACTTGCAGCTAAACATAGAGCTTGTGTAATCTCTAATATCGAGTCGGATTCACGCTCGGCGTCGAAGAAGAGTATTCTTGAAAAGCAGAATCGTTATTAATTCCTGTGACAAGTACTACCCAAGTAGGGTAGTCATCGGGAAGTGAGTGAATTTAGATGTAGCATTGGGAAGGCTTGGTTGTCTCAGGAACACTAGGAGCGTACTTGGATATTTTCAGTCCGGATAATGAGCCCAATAGTCGGGCTTAAAGTCACTCCTAAAGTGCAGTGACCATCACTGTACTTTAGATGCAAGGTCAACTCCTCCTATTAGACCATCCTATGCCATCTTATCCATAATTTCCCGTGTCACTACACCTACGAAGAATGCGGCATGAAGTAATGAGATTACAAGGTATTTGGGGGATTCTAGGGCCCCAGAGCATTTTATCGTATAATCGAAAACACGCTATAAAGCCCAGCAACACTAGGTCTCGTGCCCTGAATCTAGGCTAGGGGATAATGACCAGATTTTAGAAGATTTTTACGGGATATAGCGCTGCTAGCGGAGTAAATATATCGCTCGGGCGCCGTGAGGGGAGTAAATGCAGGCCTCTTTAGCAAAGCTGTCATTGTAAGTATTGGGGACATATCTTAAAAAGGCGTGGTACTCCCTACTTGTAGCTTATAGCTCATTTTTAGGGCAATGGCTTGAAAATATAGAGGGATTTAGTAGTTGAGTGTAGTAAAGTTTGTTTTAACAGTTGAATTGAAGCACAAATGCCCTATAATCCCGCTACTTTATGTCGCGATCTTCGAATAACCTCAACATATGTGGCATTCGAAAACATTCTGTAAAAGCACTCAAAAACGACAAATATATCTACTGGATTTCAAGCAACCCCACAGTCTCCCTCAAATCCTGCCCTGAAGTCCCACCCATCCTGGAGGCTAAACTCATCAACAGTGCCTCAAGTAGAGCGTTGATGCTGCTCCACGGTCATCAATGAAATACCCTCTTTGCTAGCTCCTGCCTGTTCAATCGTGGACACGCTTTCATACTCAAGATTATTAAACTTGTTCTGAAAGCCAAAACCAGGATGGAAGATAATGAGTGCAAAGACAGCGATAGTGATCATACTATTCCACATGTCAGCTCACTCCAGAACACTTGTCTTCGCAGACTATGAAGCACAACATACCAAGACTCAAGAATGATAAAAGGAGTCTCCTCCCTCATCAACCGATTATTCCACCCACCACCCAGTTCCACAACTCTGTACACGCATCTCGTAAAGATCGTCATGAACGACACAACCAGAGCCCATAAGAATCCCCTAAATCGCATACTAGCTCGTAGCTTCTTATACGCGGGGTTCTTCCAGCTTTGATATTTTCGCACGCGGAGGGCAAAGTCGATGCAAGCGAGGGCAAAGAAGATGAGGGATACGATTTGGAAGATCAGACCGACGAGCATGAGGTGGTTTCCGAGTTCCATGGTGCTGTGCTTTGTTGCTGAGGATGCCACGCCGCCGCCTGCCCCTTGCAGTGTGAGCGAGATTATGTCGCAGTTTATGAAGAAGCGTGTGTACCAAACGGGTTTGACGCGCGGGATTCCTTCGCCGTAGACTAGCATTCTGTGATTTCGTTAGCGGGTGCTTTGTGAGGAAGTCGAAGAGAAGAGGACTTGCATTCTTGAAAGACAGAGATATATTCCCGCTGAATAGAAAGCGGGCGCGGTTGTGAGAGTGGTGATTTGCATGAGGAAACTGATTAAAACACCATATGAATATCTGTTTCGGGAGGGATTAGAGTGGGAAGACGAACGTGCTCAGTCGGTACGGGTTATTGTGCATGAGGATTCTTCCAATGTATCCAACCACTTCTGAACTCGATCCTAGCAGCATAGCGATCATAAAGGACCAAGTCTTGTACTTCCATCCTTGAACAAGATGGCAGATGGATGAGAGGTTGAAAATTATCACGAAGATAACACTTGCTGCCACGTTAGGCGCATAGCCAAGGGGAGAGCCATCATCAGGACAATCTGGTCCTATTTGTTTGCACTGTATGTCTGCCATATTGAAGATTTTGGCTGATAGTGAATGAGTTGAACGAATTCGGGCTTTGAACGGCGGAGAAGGAATGCTGTCGGGACAAATTTGAGGGGAAATGGATCACGGGAATTAGAAGGTATATATATCTGTTCACCAACTGTTACACATACCATCCTGCCACTTGGCCCTAAAATAACTTTGAAAATTGAGTCTCAGACTTTCAGCTACCTAAGTGGCTCGGCAGGGTTGAACGCGAAACTTTCAGCGATGAGTTTAGTGTATGAATGGCACAGCCATCCTCAAGCTTAATTAGAAACACTCCATAACCCAAGAAGGCTTGCAGAATGTAGGGCTGAGATCATCCTGCAAAAAATGCAAAGGAGACGGGAGCTGTGGAACGTGACTAGTGGAAATAGGGGGGGTGTGTCGGCTGGGTAAGCGCTAGGTCAAAGTGCGGAAATTTCCGCGACAAGGGGAGGTTGCGTCTCGGCCGTAGCATATGCGGGCCGCTTTGGAATCCTGAACTTCGAACAACCTCTCTGCTCCCACTTGCACGTTCCCAAATTTGCTTATCGATCACTTCAGCTCAGACGTTCCAAACAGAGTCGAAATAATGTTGACGGGTTCTTCGTTCTTGCATGTCACTGATTGGACGGATGACGAAAACCATTATATCCTAGAGAATGAGCATGGTCACCTCCGGACCGGATGGAAATCGGATATTGCCCATGATTCTATTTGCAGTGTATAAAGGGTCGAAGACCGCATCCGGCACGTTTCACGACAAGCCGCGAGGTTTCATTGAGAACGCCATTCCGCCGAAGCTGCCTGTGAGGACCAACTGTGTCTCAACATGGGTCGACATGTCGGAAGAAGCAGAGGGTGCCAGACCTGCGTCAAACGAAGAGTCAAAGTAGGTGCCTCCCGAGTGGCTGTTCCAGCACAGTGGCTGATGAACAACAGTGCGGTGAGGAGACATCAGCATGCTTTCAGTGTGTTAGCGTCGGCTTCGACTGCCCAGGTCCAGTTCTAGGAGCAATTTTTATCGATATGTCCGAAGGCATCCGGGAGAAGTCGATGCGAACAGTATCCAAATCTTCCAATAAGAAAACTCTGAAAGTCCCAAACTGGAATTCGTGTCCAAACTCTGCAGCATTCAAAGCCCTGAGTTGATATACCGTCAAGGGTATGCGTATAGCATCCCAAGCCTTCAAGCTACCAACTACAAGACAACCGAGCCGGTAAGACATATTCCAGGACCTATATGTTGCGAACTTTATTTCGGCCCAAAATGCAATCGTGCACCCCTGGATCCTCGAGCTGCCCAACCTGACCTCAATTTCCTCTTCTTACCTGTCCGAGGTGTATGGAATCCGCGCCGCAACTCTAGCTCTCTACGCCAGAATCTCTCACAACCTCGACCTCGAGGTCGAAGCGGCAAAATTGTATTCGAATGGCTTAGTCGCTCAACAGCAAGAACTCCACCTGGCAATGAGTACAGAGAGCTATTCTCCGTGTTGCCACAAAGCCATCGGTGCCGCAGTAACGTCCTCCTATTTCGAGTCTGTGATCACGACCGTGCCGATGGGCTGGATGCAGCATTACGCAGCGGCTATCAAGATGTTTGAGATTGCTGGACCGAAGAACTGCCAGATGGGGCTGATGCACAAGTTCTTTCGCTCTATTAGAGTCGCAACCGTTTGTGCTCCCCAAATCTCTTATCTGATAAACCTTGCAGATGGAGGTCAAGTTCACGACCGCATTGCTAGCAGACGAACCCTCAGTTCTTGCTGCGGACGAATGGTGCACAGTCCCTTTTGACCGGATACCCAAGACACCTTTTGACAAACTTGTCGACATCCTCCTCCAACTACCATCATGTTTGCCATGCCGCAACGAAATGCGAGAAAACTCTTAGCTAAATCCTACCAAAGCCGGCTTATTGAGACGCCAACTCGGCTCCACTGCGAAGCGGTTACTTGACCGCCTTCATGACTTCTGGACTGAGTATAAGGAAGAGGTTGATCTAGCCTATGATCAACACCTCGGAGAAATTTCCTCCGCATCGACTTTCACAAATAAAAACTGGATAGAGGAACACCAAGTCTCGAGCACACAGCAATCCCCATTCAAAAGCGCTTCCGATGGTTACTTCACCTCCATGTACGACTCAGGGAAGATCATCACACTGGGCTTCCTCGCAACCGTTGCTGTGGGAGTAACCTGGTATAACTATAACCGAGAGATAGTCATGCATGGTGCATCGATCCTGGCTTCTGCCGCGTACTGCGAGAGTCTTGGGGTGTTTAATGTTGTGAGTTTCTCGATGGCGTTCCCGATAAAACTTGTTTGTTTGCTCCGCCTTCTGAAGAGCAGAGGATACTCGCGAGGAATGTGCTACTAAAGTGGGGTGGAGAGTTATGAACACGAATTCTCTGTCAAGAAAGATATTTTCATTTGGAGGAAAGGCACACATGTCGCTTCTATGACATATACCTCGGGGCTCTCTACAAACTTGCGCTCCCGCCATCCAGTTGCTCTCCCTTCTCGTTAAAACGAATTCTCTCGCCCGTGAGAAGAGCTTCTTGCAAAGCCCAACCAATCTTCAAGCTCATTAAACCCAGCTCCAACTTCAAAGGCACCGGGGTATTGTTTACAATTGAGGCGACGAACTCATTTGCCTCTGTTGCAAAAGCATCCTCAAATCGTTCCCAGTATTCGGGCTGCACTTTATGGCTGATACCAATTTTCTGAGCCAGTGTGACGTTGTCGAGTCTTGGTACCAGGTTCACCATGACTTTCCCTTTCGTGCCAACCACTTCCGTGCAAACATCATGGCCATGGGCTTGGGTTCGCGAGCAGTAGAAGTATGCAATCTTCCCGCCCCAGTATTCGACAACACCAACTCCATTGTCGACATCGTTCAATTCTTTCAACTCGGGATGATGAGCAATGGTGCCAACTGCCCAAACTGCCTTGGGAATGACATCCCCAAAATAGTACAATGACAGATCGATATCGTGGATGCAGCAATCCACAAACATGCCTCCATTCTTCGCTGCATATCGGACGAAGAACCCCGTGTCATCGATGAGATCGCATGTCTGAGAACGAATGACAAACGGCTCGCCGATGGCATCTTCAGTGATCTGGGCCTTGGCATTTCTGTAACTGGCATCGAATCTTCGGGAGAAGCCAGCCATGACTTTGAGGTGGGAATTTTTGTTCGCAATTTCGACCACTCGCTTGGCCTATATTTACTTATGAAAGGATGAGCTTAATTTCCTGTTTGGTAATCGATAAGGAAAGCCTGTCACGTACCTCCTCCATATTAGTGCTCAGAGGCTTTTCACAAAGGACATTCAAGCCTTTCTCAATCGCTGCAATCGTCTGAGTAGCGTGTACATCAGTGCTAGTGCTGACCCACACAGCCTGAAGTCCGGAATGCTGAATCATCTGATCGTAGGAATCGTAGACTTGGATTCCCCAGTCTTTATACTCGTTTCGAGCCCATTCGAGCTCTGATTGCTCGGTGCTGCAAACTGCAACCACTTGAGCCTCTGAGACGCGATTGAGGAGTGTTCGAACATGGCGCTTCCCATGCGTCCGAGCCCCGCGACTGCGATTGAGATTTTGACATCTTGCTTGGAAGGAGCCATTCTGAAATTTGGAGGTATTCTGGGTCGTCCGAATAGTTTGAACAGAATTAGCGACTTTGAAGTGTCAGAGGTGCGGAACCACTCGCAATTATACCTTTGCAGGCGTCGTCTGGGAGTTGCTGGGTCCTTCTGGATATGGCAAGTCGTACTGTAGTATTTCTTTTGGATCGTTGACATTCCGACTCAAATCCGAGAGGGAGAAGCACTTGAAATCGAAGTGTTCACTATCATCAAGAGACTGGGAAATTGCCTTTCCTGGGGAGCGGGTCAAAAGGCTGCAGTGTAGCCTTGCCCCACCATGCCCCGCAGCGCAGCCTCGCAGATTCAGGTCCCGTTTTGGAAATTTTCACGGAACTACCTTCCTCGTTCCCTCGGTTCGAAATTCCGATTATCACTCGATGGTGTATTGAGGGCACCTGGATGCATTAGTTCCCGAGATAGGAGCTCATGCTTTTATTTTAAGATTTTCAATGAATAAAGGCTTTCTTCGTCGCTGCTTTCCTCTTAACTGCTGCTCAAACACGTTTTCTTCCAGCTTCATCGATCCAACTTTCTTAACACCTACAGACCAGGTTTTATCTCAATATATCGCCATTCCCAATGGCACCCAGAAAGCTGAAGATTGCTTGTGCTGGCCTCGGCCGCATGGGCAAGAGACATGCTCTACATTTTCTCAACCGAACTCCTCGGGCAGAGCTGGTAGCAGCAAGCACACCAGATGACGACGAAATTCAATGGGCAAAACAGCATCTTGAACCTTACGGAGTTCGCCTCTACAAAGACTATGATGAGATGCTGAAGCAGGAAGGTTTGCAAGCTGTGGTCATTGCATCAGTCACCACTGTCCACGCCGAGCAAGCTATCAAGGCTATCGAAGCCAATCTTCACGTTCTGTGCGAGAAGCCACTGTCCACTTCCGTTGAAATTGTAAGAATCTCCCACCCACGTTTCCGACTCGGAAACTGACTCCAAAATTTAAAGTCACAAAGCGTGGTAGACGCAGCAAAGAAGAAGCCCAGCCTAAAAGTCATGTGTGGGTTTTCTCGCAGATTCGACGACTCGTACCGTGATGCGTTCCATAAGATGGACACTGGGCTTATAGGCAGACCTTCTATTTTCCGTTCTCAAACCTGCGATATGCTCGACCCCTCCGGATTCTTTGTCGCATATGCAGAATTCTCAGGCGGGATCTTCGTCGATTGCTCAATCCACGACATCGACCTTGCACTCTGGTTCTTTGGGCAAGATGTTAGGGTAAAGAGTGTGGTTAGTTCTGGCATCACAGCTGTGCAGCCGGAGCTGCGGAAGCACAAGGATATGGACAACGCGGTCGGCATCGTGGAATTTTATGGCGGCCAGATTGCGTACCTCTTTTGCAGTCGGATGATGGCTGCTGGTCAGGACGATGCGACTGAGATTATTGGAACGGAGGGAAAGTTGACTGTCAATGCTCAACCAATGAGCAATTTGGTCAATATCTACGAGCCGACTGGAGTCAGGAGAGAGATACCACCTCATTACTATGGAAGATTCGAGCAGGCTTTTGTCAATGAAGCCAACGAGTTTACGGCCGCCTGTTTAGACGATCTGAAGTTGCCGATGAAGTTGACGGGAGCGGTGCAAGCTGTGAAAATCGGATGTGCACTGCAAGAGAGTTTGAACTCGGGGAAGAAGATCTATTTTGATGAAGTGGGACGACGCGTTGAGAAGGCGGTGCTCTGAATGGATTTTCCTTTGTTTGTGCCATCGCTTAAGGGAAGCTTGATAAAAAGAAAAGCGTTTTCGTAGTCATAATAATAGATCGTGGTTCTCTTGACCCTATATTTCTTAAGTTGATAGGATCAAAAAGTATTGAATCAGCTACTTCACTTTGAAAGTCAAAAAATTAGAATTATATCACTCGGAGTCGAGCTCAAATTGTTTTATACTGAGTTGTTACACTTGTCAAACGGAGCTCGGACTAATGCAATAATCTAGAGGCCGATGAAAGCGCAGAATCATCAATCAGAACAGCCATTAGAATCACGTGCGAACGCTGGCTGTCAATATTTCGAGATAGTCAGATCCGCAGGTCTGGAAATAAATTCCCAGACCCCGAAATGTGACATGGACATCCATCTGTTCGCGGAAAGTGGCGAATGGTAAGTCTGTCCAGACTGGGAAACTTTCCATTTCTGGACAGATACACACCTCGCTTAGCTAGCGAACTGCCCCTTTTCATCTATTTTCGGCAATTTCTGATCGCTGTTTCTGATTTGGGGATGCAACTCGTCTCTGGAGATCATGGAGCAGATTTAGGAGCACGAGATGACATGTCGATAATGGTGTTGGTTGAGAGTACAGTACACGGTCCCTGCCTGAATGATGTTCTCCGCATTTGCACCTGACAATCTCAGCGAGGACAAAGGATTGTTTGAGGATTGAAAATGTGAAGAAAAAAGACCGTGTTCTTTTTGAAGAGGAATTAAATGAGCCATACATACCTGGAGTGATACAATATGAGCATGACTGACTTAAATATTTCAAGTGGCTACTGCTTAGTCTGCTTCACAGAGATATTCAGGACGAAAATTTGAAGTAATCAAGAGCTTGGGAATCGATGCGTAAATAATTTTTCAGTTCATTAATGGTATCCTATAAACTCCAATAGAGATCATTGTCTTTCAATCAACTCTGCAGATCCCGACACGTGAGATATATCATTCAACATCCTCAAACCTCCTCCAAACCTTCAGTGGCATTGGACCGGGAGCCAAGTTGAACGACTCGTATCTATCCGGGACCCACCCCTCACACGGCAACGCAAACTCAAATCTATGGACGACACTGGCAAGTAAAACAGATTGCTCCACTATAAGTAGACAACGTTAGCCTCTCGTTCTTCGTGCACATGGAAAGAAATGTTTGCTTACAATAACTGATATTCCGACCGATGCACCCTCTAGCACCCGTGCTGAAAGTGATAAACGCAGCCTGCAACTCTTTCGCATCATCGCCCAGCCATCTCTCAGGTCTGAATGTCTCTGGTTCCGGGAATACTTTTGGATCTCTGTGTGCAACATAAGCTGAAATCGATACTGACGTTTCGCCGGGAATGAAGTCGCCAAGAATCGGTGCGCCTTCAGTTGGGGTTCGTCGTGGCAGGCCGAAGGTTGAGGGTGGGTACATCCGTAAGGCCTCATCGAGACAAGCGCGGAGATAGGGTAGGTGTCTGACCTTGTCGTACGCAACAACAGTCTCTGAAGGTTCGATAACTGCATCCAGCTCTGCTCTGAGTTTGGTCAAGCATTCAGGATTGGCGAGGAGAAGGTACATGGCGTTGTTCATTGCAATGGCCGTGGTGTCGGAGCCAGCGTTCATCATGATCGAGATCTCGGCAACGATTTCGCCCCATTCCATCCCGTTCGGGTTCCCGTTCTTATCTTCCATTAACGCGCTGAAGAAATCGTCAAGTTGCTCTCCTGCGCGGTAACGAGCCAGTCTTTGAGTAGCGCGATGCAAGACGATATCATTCCATCCTTCGTTCAACTTCCACATCTTTCGGTAATCCTTCGAAACGAACTTCGATATCTGTGACAAGATGGGGAACCATTCGTAAGCCCAGACAAGACCAGCTTGCGCTCGCGCTGTAGCATGGAGACATTCCCGGTAATTAACCTTGTAGAGCTTGCCGTCCATTGTCTCAGCGGTGACGAGGTCATGACCTTGGTCTAGGAAGCCCAGACGTTCTGAGAGTCCTATATCGGCAATGGCATCAAGTGTGAAGAAGTTGGCATAGGCGCGGTAGTCGAAAGTGAGGTCTTCTGGGACCGGTGTCATGCCTTTCTTCAAGGGCTGTGTGCAGCGATCATCTGCGGCTTTAATGAATCGAACAGTTTTGTCTGCAACTTTGTGTTCCCATCCTTCCAGATTCTTGAGTGCATAGGCACTGGAGAGGATGCGTCTTTTTCTTTGGTGGTCGAGTTTGTCTCGGACATCAGCTAGGTGGTGATGTGTCCCAGCCAAAGTGTCGTAAAATACATCCTTGATACATTTTGTGTTGTGTCCATAAATATCCTGATATCTTGTAAGCTTGTACTCATGTATTTATTCCAATATGAACTTACTTTTATGGCCGCAAGATCTGAGTATGAGAGGGAATTCGGTCCAATTCGAACAACTGGTGACTTTTGGTGTGCTTCAAGGAGGGCATGTGATCTGAAACCCTTGTGCGATTCATATATAAACCCAAGGTCTGTGATACCTGACAAAAAGTTGAGGTTGGGATACTTTCGTAGGCCCTTAGGGTCACGAAAGTACTCGACGACGGGCCATATGACGAAGTATGACAGTGAAGAGAAAGCCACAACGGCAAAAAGAAGATAGCCAAACATGATTGCGGAGAAGATTCGGAGAAGTGAAGTGTTGTTAGAAAATGCACAGTGGGTTTCATTCGAGTTAATGGTGTATAAGTAGTTGATGGTTGTGAAAATCTGCAAGAAAGGGTGGGCCCCTGAGATAGGAGTGTACAGATGCGTGGATTTGGACAAACCCCACCTTGAAAGATTTGATAGCACACAAGTTCTGCTTCATCTGACATGTGTTTCCAAGACCTGGAAGGACTAGCTCCCGTAACCTTGCCATTCCAACCGCGGCTCCAGCAAAGTTGTCGAAGATAGGAATCCCCAGACGGACGGCAGGCTTGAGGACCCCAGAAGGGGAGGAGTTGTGGGGTAATTTCCTCGCCAAGCTTAAATCAACAGCAATACTCCATCGAATAATACGTGACCAAGAACTGCCCCCGGCGGAAGTACTTTGCATTTGGGAAATTTTTCATTTGGTGGTTGAGAGTTTTGCCGAACCCCCTGCAACTTTCTCAGCTAGCCTCGAGTTGATCCAAAGGGGCAATTCGCTAGCGCCAGAAGCAACCTGGGCTGCCGTTCAGAGGACAGAAACGGCAATTTCTGCAACCCCGATTCTTCTCCTGCCCGAATTGATGCTTAGTTTGCCTTCTCTATTCTTGCTGAACTACGAGAGGAACTAACAACCCCACAACCCCCCAATTCAAACATTTCCCCAGTTTTCTGCTCACGTGATGAGATGTTGGCTTTTTCTGGTTGCCATTTCGAGCAGGCTGTCAGACAAGGCAAGGCTGTGGATTGCAAGAAATATTTTCACTCTGTTCAATTTCCTATATCATCTTGATGTTTCAATATATTCTGAGAAGCTCAATGCAAAGTTTTCCACCATAATTCTTTCGCTTCAAATAGCGTGTTGAGTGCACATTCTGTCACCATGTCGACTTTATCAAAAATGGTGGACCCTTCGCTTTTTGCGGGAGTTGATTGCCTTCTCCAGAAAGCTCAGAAAGATGATTTCGCTTTCCTTGCACTGATTATCTTGACGGGAATCTTCTACAATATCTACATCAAAGAGAAACCTGACCCGTACCACCATGTCTGGTTCGAGAAGCCGCAAACAGCAGATGCGAATGCCAGGGAAGCAGATACAAGAGATATTGGAGTGAAACTTGAAGAAAGTGTAGGTTATTCTCCGTCTAAAATGTAAATAAGCAATGCTAACCCCCGATTTGCAGAAAAAAGATCTGGTCATCTTCTGGGGTTCTCAATCCGGGACAGCAGAAGGCTTCGCAAACCGCCTGGTACGAGACTGCCGAAGCCGATTCGGACTCGATGCTCTTTTAGCAGACCTCTCAGACTACGACCCCGAGTCCATCTCCAACATCCCCTCAACGAAGTTAGCGATTTTCATCATCTCAACCTACGGCGAAGGCGACCCCAGCGACAACGCCACCCAGTTCCTCTCATGGCTAGACACAAACAAGACTGTCCAGTTCTCCAAGCTCTCATACGCAGCATTCGGGCTCGGAAACAAGAAATACAAGTTCTACAACAAAGTGGTGGACGTCGTGGTCGAGGCTCTCGATCGCTCGGGGGCAATATCCCTGCTCCCAGTCGGTAAAGCAGACGACTCAAACGGCACAACGGAGGAAGATTTCACAGAGTGGAAACAATCTCTCTTCTCCCTCTTCCAAGGGAAATTAGGCTTCGTGGAGCGGCCAGCACAATACGAGCCAACCTTAAAAGTCATCGAGGACACGTCCCTAGATATCATCGACCTTCACCTCGGCGAACCCATCAAATCGAGAACAGCAAAGAAAGGCAGCGCACAAACATCACCAATCCAACCACTGCCTGTAAAGACAGCAAAAGAGCTGCTCGCCACCGAGGAAAGAAATTGTCTCCACCTCGACCTCTCCCTCCACGATTTCCCAGAACTAAAATACAAAACGGGCGACCACCTCGCTATCTGGCCTGCAAACCCCTCCTCTGAGATAAATATCTTGTTATTTGCATTGGGGCTGCAACCAAAGACGGAAACTCCGCTATTGATTCAGAGTCTCGAGTCCGGAGTGAAAGTCAAGGTTCCCTCGCCGACAACATGGCAAGCACTCTTGCGGCACTACCTCGAGATTTCCGGACCCGTACCTCGAGAAACCGTCCTCTCACTGGCACAATTTGCTCTCGATGAATCGTCGAAAGCCACCTTGAAACAGCTCGGTGAGGACAAAGACGCCTACCACGCTTATTGTTCAATGAACCACGTTACGCTTGGTCGACTTCTCGCCTCCCTCAATCCCACCCCTGGAGCGTGGTCTGGAATTCCATTGTCATTTATCCTAGAAAGTCTCCCAGTCCTCGCACCTCGATACTATAGCATCTCATCATCCTCCATCGTCTCGCCAAAGACAGTATCCGTTACAGTCGCTACATCGTCCGAACCATCACCCGGCCATTCTATCTGCGTCCCCGGACTAACGACAAGCTATCTTTCCTCCCTCGAATCCCACACCCGCTCAATCACCAGCACAGAATTTACATTCCCATCGGATTCCCAGCTCACACTCTACTCACAAGTGCGAACCTCCAAATTCCGCCTCCCGACCCTGCCAAAACACCCCATTATCCTCGTCGCTTCTGGCTCTGGCTTGGCTCCCTTCCTCGGCTTCCTTACCGAACGAGCGCGCCTCGCCTCCATCGGACGAGAAGTCGGTCATTCGCTCCTCTTCTTCGGATGCCGCTCTCCCTCAGAATACATCTACAAATCCGAGCTCGAAGCGCTCCAAACTTCTAGTCGAGAGATTGAAGTCGTGAGCGCATTCTCAAGGGAGGTTGGTAAGGAGAAGAAGTATGTTCAGGATAGAGTAGAGGAAAGAGGGGAAGAGGTGTGCAGGATGCTGGTTGAGGAGAATGCGTATTTTTATATTTGTGGCAGTGCGAGTATGGCAAGGGATGTTAAAGCGCGTGTTGAAGGGATGTTGGGGAAGAGGGTGGGTTGGGGAGAACGAGAGGTTCGGGAGTGGAGTGAGGCGATGAGGAAAGGAAGGCGGTGGCAGGAGGATGTTTGGGGATGAGTTTGATATTAGAGTAATATTTTTTTCCGGATTTGTAGATAGAGGTGATATTCAAGGTTATTGAGAGCTTTAAATCTCCATTTACTATTCTCATTTCCACATTGAATGGGTGATTTGAGTAAGGCTTTTTCGTCTCGTGTCAATTTTTCGTAATTTGTCACCTTGGACCTCAAATTCATGACGAGAACGACTAAAACTCTTTCAAAAACGGATATGAATTTTCAAGAAATACTGCTCGTAATTTCGTTTGTTTGTGCATCATCAGTCCCATGTTTTTCAATCCCATAAACTTCAAAGCGACAAGAAATATCTTCAGCTTGTCCACCCCCAAGCTTCCTTCAACCGCTCCTGAATCTCCTTCGTCGGCCACGCATGCTTCGTATCCGTCCACACGAGAATATCCAACATACTTTGCTGATCTCTGCTCTCAGTGAATTGATCACCACACATTGCTATCGCCATACAGGCTGTGTTCATTGCGGGAGGTGCTCGGCGATTGAAGATCGCTACGCCGCAGATACGCTTTACTACTGTGTTGACTTCAGCCTGGATTGTTGGGGTTAGCTTGCGGGTTCCTGAAAGGGAGGTACAGGCGGAGTGGGGAACGGGAAACAAATTGGAGGGTTGAACTTACCTCTATTCGCCTTGTTGCTGCCCAGTGCGAGGGCCCCAAGCGGGGTATTCGTGGGTCATAGACCGTGAGCAGGATCTTGGAGAGATCGAAATGTTGGACTGCAGTTACTAGAAGAGCAGACACCATGAGTGCGGGTCCGTAAACCGTTCCGGGCAGTCATGGCATCCGCAAGGATCGAGAATCGGGGAATTGTACTTACCATGGCAGTCTGACATGTACCACAGCTCGGGATAAACTTCCCCTTTGCTCAGATCGGGAGCCTTGTCGAACATCGGCTCGAAGGACCTAGGTCTCAGACGATCCCAGCCCTGGTGATACTCCACTAATGCATCGTAATCACTGTTATTGGGTCGATGTTCGCCGTAGCAATACATTAGGACGTCGGCGCAATGCACCACGACGCGATGGGCCCAGGTAGCGTCATCTGTGGGCTCGAGCGAGCGGTAATCGTCGCAGTTGAGGGGCATGCAGAAAGGTCGTTGGCGGATGAACGCCATGTAAACTTCCTGGCGGCAAGCCACGCGGAATGCAGCCCGACGAAGACTGCTTTGAGGGCCTGATGAGGCTTGGGCTTCAATGAAAACTTGGGTTCCCTGGAGACCGGTTTCCCAATCTCCGCCATTAAGAGGAGCTACATCATACGTCAGAACCTAGAATCGGGAGGAGGGGTGTCAGTTACCATCTACTTCCTCGTAGAAGCGTAGAATTATTGACGCCACAAGGAGATCCTCGTCGAAAAGTGCCTCAGGATCATCCGCCACGGAAACTAGATGCTCGATGCAGAGGCTATGATACTCTACGGCGGTCTCGATCTGGAGATCTGCGAGTTGTTTCCCTTGGTACTCGACTATACCGTCAACTTTGTACTCGTCGAGTCGGCATAGATGTCTTGCCGAAGCAGTGTAGATGGCGTTGAGAAGAGCGGGACAGTTTCTCGCCCTTTGAGGGACGACCTGGGCAAAATGCCGTTCTGGATCGCAGAGATCAAACTGAGATTGTCAATAGGAGTGTTCGGAGGACTCCAGTGGCGGACATACCCAACATGCAAGTTCATCAATAAAGTATCTCATCAAACATGCCTCCTTGACATTCGTGTGGGGCCAGACCCCGGAATCAGGTGACGAAATTGCGAAAGGAGACTGTTGAACTTTCGATGGAGATTGGAACAAATTTGACTGGTCAATTCCTTGTTGGGAAAAGTCGGCGGCTCGGAGTAAAGAGTCGATTGCATCTTCACAGGCCACGAAACTTGGTCTTGGCCCTTTTCCAAAGCGAGAAAGAACCGGAGAAGGTTGACCCACAGAGGCAAAGGAGGTTAAGTCGGTATCATTGGTTCTACGTCTCTTGAATGGTGTTGTGACTTGGGTGGGAGACTGATAGGATTGAGGAGTCCATGATGCTGGCTCGAAGGGCGGCTGGGTTGGCCCATCTGAGGCGACCGAAGCCACTGCTGCCGAGCCAGCAGGGGAACTTGTAAGCTGACTCTGTGGAGGTGTTGCTGTCTCTGGAGTTACACCAGGTTTGGGTTTCGGGTTGGTGAGGTAGATTTCATCCAATTCAGGAAGTTCATCCACAAACTCCGAACATACTGGACCGCCCCTGGTCAGTGAAACTTCATGTATTCGGATACCACGAATGAAGGGAAGGCAAGTGGGCATAGTTGAAAGAAACATGCAGCTTACTTTTTCCTCTTATCTTGACCCAAGGTTGATCTTTTGCGAAATCACTGTCGTACCTCGCGGAGGAGCCGTGCCTGAACCGTAGCTTCCCAAGGGTTGGCTTTACAGACCCAGCCGTAATACTAGAGCCTTCATCTGAACATCACATGAGTCAGCCAAGCTCCTTTGATATTGCGGTTCAGCTTGGGCCCGAGATTTTGGAGTAACGTGACTGAAGCGGGGTCGAAGAGCGCACCAGGCCACCGACCTGCATTGTTCTGCTTGCCGGCAGAAACGCTGTTACTGTCAATACAACCAGACGTCATTGAAGGAGCTCAACCTAGGTAGGTACCTTAGCCTAGTTCGCGGCATCTAGAGGCAGTCCTCATTCTTTCGTCGTTATCGCTGTGTCGACGCAATCCGCTGCCACGAACAATAACACAGAGGAAACAGTGAGGGAAGTAAGCAAAGCAAGGAAATACTAGATGCGGGGAAGGAGCGGTAGTAATACCTCATCGGGAGTGGATTGGGTTACTCCCTACAGGGGTCTTTAAAGGTTAACTAGTATCTAACTACATATAGCAAGAAAGCTGGAATCTGGACAGGTGATTGGTCAGACCACCCTGTAATTCTAGCTGGTTCGCCGGTGGGAACCCTGGAATCAGGTGTCAATTAACCTTTAAAACCCCACGTAGGTAGTAGAGCAGTTTCAGTGTCGGGGGAGGCGGAGAGGTCTGGATCCATTGCCGGCAAACGCCAGTGGGGACGATGGTCGCGGGGACGGGCACCCTCACGCCGATTCGTGGGCTTTGTGGCGCAGCGCGAGCAACCCCGTCTTGCAATTCCGTCTGGTCTCCTCCACAAACTCTTATTCCCATTTCAACGTCTGACCCAATCATGGGATGAGCGTCACTCCGAATCCTGCTAATCTGCTAATGCACCTCTTAGTGAACGCTACCATGCGCGCCATCCCTGTCACCTGCCCTCCAAACCTCGGGCAAAGTGGATTTGTGGAGGGAAAGAAAGAGCCTGGGGTGCACCCGCTCCCCGCACTCGGTGGTTACCCGAATTGTCGGTCTCGTCCCCACTTGGCAGTTTTCCCAAGACCACATTGCCGGCAACTATTCTGTTTGGCTGCCATTCCCAGCTAGACGAGGCTAGGCAGAACATACATAATCCAGACTTCAACAAAACGTGAGTGATGCAACCTTGTTTTTATCTTCAGGAGCTCGAAGAAATATATAAGATCTAGATAAATCCTCGAGATCAATCATCCAACTCAGCTCAATAGAGTCAAAACTCCTCTACAACCTTCTCTACTTCCTTAATCTTCAACAACTCCAACGGCTTCCTCATCCTCATCTATATCGCTCACTATGGGTCTCGCCTCAGAGCCAGAGTCTCCCGTAAAGACCGACGCCCTCCACGTCGAGAAAGTTTCAACATCCTCTCGCGATGGAGGATCTGAACACCTTGAGGACCTTGACTCTATCGAACAGACGCAGTCTGGAAGATATGCCTGGCTCGTAGCCATCACGGCTGGTGTTGGGGGACTTCTCTTCGGTATGTATTATGAATGGTCCAGATTTTGGTATTAATCTAACTGTGAAAAGGCTACGATACTGGAATTATCTCTGCAGTCCTCGTCTATCTTCACAATGATCTTGGCAAGATTCTCACCGCGAGCGAGAAGGAATTGATCACATCCATCACTTCTGGCGGTGCCTTTATTGGCGCCATCGCTGCCGGACTTACAGCTGATCGTTTTGGACGAAAGGGTGCTATCTATATGGGGTGCATTCTTTTCATCGTCGGTGCCGTCCTCCAAGCTTGTGCTTACTCCCTGGCTCAGATGACTGTCGGTCGTCTCGTTGTTGGTTTCGGCGTTGGCTCGGCAGCAATGATTGTCCCACTGTATATTGCTGAGGTTGCCCCTGCAAAGTATCGTGGTCGCATGATTGGACTGGACAATATGAGTATCACTGGAGGACAATTGATCTCTTACGGTCTTGGCGCCGGCCTTGCGAAGGTTCCTCACGGCTGGAGAGCCATGGTGGTATGCATTCTCCGTTTTCCAGTTCCCATGAATATTAACTGACCCTTGGACAGGGCCTTGGAGCTGCTCCTGCCATTGTCCTCATGTGCTTGTTGCCATTCTGCCCAGAGTCACCCCGTCAGCTCATCTACCACGACAAGCCTGAAGCTGCTGCCGTTGTCATTCAATCTATTTTCCCCCAAGGAACTCCCGAGCAGGTTCAGCAAAAGATCAGACACATCACCGCCCACGTCGCTGAAGCCAAAGCTCTCAAGGAAGGCAAAGGAAATCTCTGGCTTCTCAAGCAACTCTACGTCGTCCCAGGCAATCTTCGAGCACTCATCGCGGCCTGCGGTCTCATGGCTATCAGCCAACTTGGTGGATTCAACAGTCTCATGTACTACTCTTCAACGCTCTTCGCTCTTGTCGGTTTTGCCAACCCTGTTGCTGTCGGCACCATCATCGCTGCTACAAACTTCTTCTTTACCTGGGTCAACTTGATGGTCGTCGATCGCTTTGGCCGAAGACGCATCCTTCTCTCCACCATGTGGGGAATGGCACTCTTCCTTGCCCTCGCAGCTGTCGCATTCCACTGGATTCCAATCAACCACGATCTCACGCTTAAGACCAACAAGATTGGATGGCCCGCTTACGTTGTTCTCGCATGCATGATCATCTACGTCGGATTCTACTCTTCTGGCATGGGCAACACTGCCTGGCTCTCTTCCGAATTCTTCCCCATGGAAATTCGCGCATACGGTACCATGATGCTGACCTGCTCATGCTGGGGCTCCAACATCATCGTCGCCTCTACCTTCCTCACACAGATGGAGAACACCACCCCTTCAGGAGCTTTCGGTTTCTATGCTGCGATTTGCTTCTTCGGTTGGATTGCGGTGTATTTCTGTTACCCTGAGGTGAAGGGCATGACTTTGGAAGATATTAGGGAGATCTTCAAGCATGGGTTTGGTGTTAAGTATGCGAGGGAGTTGCAGAAGGAGATGAAGGCGCAAAGACAGGTTGAGAACAGCAGGGCATAGATTCGGGAAGGGAAGGGTACGATGACATGACAGGTTGCGATTTATGGGGTTCATATCCAAGATAAATATATTTTCATGTTTTAATAATCTCTTCAAACCATGATGTGTGATGAGATAGATGGTGACTTTAAGATTATGAAACACCTGAAAGGGGGGCTTCGCTTATTAAGCGAAAACTACCTCGCCAACTCGTGGGGTTACATCTCATTCAAACAATTAGAAACCTTTACGAGTTGGCTGAAACAGATTCGTTAATTCGATAAAAGGAACGAGACCACGAAAAAATGAACCTCAGAACGCGGACCTTGGCTCGGGGTAATCTGCATCTGACAGCATTAGCCCCTCGCTTGTTAGTCAAGCCCGAACCTCCTTACTAGTTGCGGGGGAGGCGAAAAGACAAAGAGGGCACCAATCAAGTGCAGCTCTGAGAATTACAAAGTCATTTAAGTACGAGACAGTTGCGTAGATTTTTAAGCCAAAGCAGGGTAGTTTCATCAATTTCACTGTGAATGACGGAAGTGGCGTTCACCAGACCACAAAAGGCACCTCAAATTCCAAGGCCACGGTAGCTTCCCCAGATTTTTAAGGGTTTGAAACAGGGATACAGAACATGGAGGATTGGGTAAGCTCGCCTGTACCTAACCTTCTTGCAAGACCCACATCGCGTGTGCCATAGCGTCCTCGCATGAAGTATGCAACATCCCACCTGTGTGAATTATAAGAACTTCCGAAAACCCTGGAGTTGGAGGTACTTAATACCTTTATCCACCCTCCGACCCCATAGCAAGAAATGATAGTAGTCGAATATGGCTTCTCTAAGAATAACGCCACTTCTCCAGCTCGCAGTCTTGCTACTAGGATGTAGCAAATTGGTTATGGGACAATCCAACGACACCTTGCCAATTTACTCATCAGATACCGTACCACAGATCACCTCAAACTCGACAGAAAATGAGAAAGACTACACTGCTCCCTATTTTCCAATTTTGGGTTTCAAAGAATACGAAAACAATCCTATCCTAACACCAAATCCAGCGAATAACTGGGAGTCAGCCTACCTTTACAACCCCTCCGCAATTGTAATCGACGACATGGTCTGGCTCCTCTACCGAGCCCAAAACTCCTCAAAAACTTCATCCATCGGTCTCGCCTGGTCAACTGACGGCTACAACTTCACTCGCTATAACAACCCCGTTCTGAACCAAACCGAGCCGTACGAACATATCGGAGGCACCGAAGACCCGCGCGTTATTCGCGTCAACGAAACCTTTTACCTGACATACACCGCCTACGACAACGTCACCGCGCGCCTCTGTCTCGCCACGTCCCCGGATCTTGTGAATTGGAAGAAATACGGCCCCATGCTCCCCAATGTCACAGATGTGTTATACAACTGGCAAGACCCAATGACCTCCTTCATCCCACGGCGAGGCTGGAGCAAAAGCGGCGCAATCTTGAATGAGCGCCAGCCAGATGGCTCCTACCACATGCACTTCGGCGACTCATTTCTCTACTTCGCCAACTCGACAGATCTCATCCACTGGAACGCGACCTACAACCAACCCCCTTTCTCCCCCAAGATGAATGTCTGGGAACAAGCCCTTATGGAATCAGCTGCTCCACCTGTCAAAACCCGCGATGGAAAATGGATCAAGTTTTATAATGGGGTGGCAACGGGGTTGGGAGGATACAAGGCAACGCAGTATAGTACGGGCCAGATGCTCATTGATCCTGTGAATCAGCCACTGGGGCCACCGTTGGCGAGGCTGGAGACCCCGATTTTGCAACCGACGAGTGTGAAGGAGGTTTCGGGGCAGGTGGATAATGTGGTGTTTAGTGAGGGGTTGGTGCAGTTTAGGGGGAAGTGGTTTATGTATTTTGGGCAAGGGGACGCGTTTTTGGGCGTTGCGACTGCGCCTGTGCAACCATAGATCAAATAGGTATGTATCATAGCTGGGTGCTTGGGCTACTTGATGTGGGAGCGAATAGGCTGAAAATATAAATTAGTCTAGTAGGGAAATATCTCGCAGTGTTTATCTTTGCTGAGAGATGTCAGAAATCAGGATTTCAAGTAAGGTATGGTCTTACACTCGGCAACAGGGGCTCGCTTAATTTCCTGAAGTGCAAGCAGGCTGGTCGGAGGTTAGAAATCCCATTTATATGAATTATATTTCGAAGCAGACTATCAAGAATTTTGGCTCCTAACACAATCAATTTCGCTATCCGCAGCGATTACCATGATCTGGTAGCGCCTCTTTCGCGGCCTGGCCTCTTTTCCCCGTTCGGTTAATTCGTGCCTCCCTACTTCCCTCCATTTTTATGCCCACCCTGTTCCTGCACCGGCTCCTCCCCCTCAAGCACGATCTCCCTCCCATTTGACCCCTGCTCCACCCACCTACTCGCCACACAAGCCAAAATACCCAAGCAAGCCAAACACCAAAACCCCAACCCCACAACACCGACCTCCAATCCCTTCCCAAAAATTGCAAACGCAATAACCGGAAAGAACGACCGACTCAAATTCCCAATCACTGTCCCAGCGGTATGGATCGTTCCCCGCACAGAGGGATGAGGCGTGCAATCATTGATGAGCAGCGTGGTCGCAGGCGTGACCCCCGTCCTCCCAACCACGAAAAGAAGGAGCACAGAGCCTACGGATATCCAAACGATAATTGCTTTCCCCAAAACAGATGTTATTGCTAACGAGGCGATCAGTGCCGGGAATGGCGCAAGCGCATACGCGACCGGAAAGACAAACAACGCCGCTCTCCAGATCCGGATCGTACCAAACCTGTCATTAAGCATGGGGTAAATTACAAGCTGGAGCGTAACACCGATAGCACCGAGGGTGGACATCGCAAACCCTACTTCGCGGGGTTGCATTGATAGACCGCCGGAAAACTGGAAGGGTGCGTGCTGGGTTTTTGGATCGGAGAGGGGCGTGCTGAGGAAGATTGCCCAGAGGTTGGTGAAAGTTGCGATGTGTCCGGCTATGATGAAGTGTGCGAGCATCGTGCATAGGACGTTCCAGGTCCAGATGCGGCGGAAGGGAAGGCGAGCTTTGGGTTTCGAGGCCCCATTGTTGGGATTGGAAGAAGGTTCGGGGAAGTTGACGAGGATGACGGTTGATTCGGGGGAGTTGGGCTCGGAGGAGTCAATCATGGTGTAGCCGTGAGAGGGAGCGTGGCTCCGAGTGGTGACCTTCTTCCAGAGCCGTTGAATTATGCTTCCTTCGTGATGTTTGAAATGCTCTAAGGTTTCTTCTAGGCCGAGGAAGACGCTTATTGCGGCGATTGTGTAGATTGCTGCTGCGAAGATATTTGGTGGTGCGTAGGGGAATGCTTTTAAAACTCCGTTGCCATTTTCCGAACTCAGTAACCCGCCAACAAGTGGCCCGAGTAACATCCCGGCATTTGCGAAGAGAGGGAGGAGTAGGAGTGCTCGTGTTCGATACCTAGCTGTAGTGTCAGAAAAGAAGTTGAATAATGTGGAGAGGCATACCGTTTTTCTGGGTTCAGTTCAGCGACGACGCATCGCACGATCCCAACGTTGCTACTCATAGCACCACCAAAAACTTGCCATGACACAGCAGAGACGAATGTTTTCGATAATCCGTATCCAATGCATGAGATGCCTGAGCAAATGAGCCCGATCATCAGCACAGTCTTCCGTCCACCATATTCAGAATCAGCCAAACGACCCCACAACATCCCAGTGCAGACTTGTGCTGCAGTTTTGGATCCAACGATAATCCCCGCCTGAGTGGAGATAAGAGCCTCAGAAGCTGACGGATTAAAGAACCGGAGTTGGTAGAACATGTATGTCTTTGCTCGTCAGAATCGCTCGAAAGCTTTTGGGCGATTCTCACCTGGATAGAAGAAGCGGCAAGAGGATCTGCTAATCGTGCAATACATAGTATGGCGAGCTGTTTCTTGTTGGGTAGGTTGCTGTACGACACCTTGTCTTTTGCTCTTGCCTGTGCCTCGACATCGCCATTTACGATCAGAGGTTCCTGCTGCTTAGCGATTGCGCTGGATGGCGCGACTTGAGAATTAGGCATGGCGGGTGGCGGTCAGAAATAACTGGAAAGTATTCCCCAATATGAGAACCGCAGAACGCAATTTGTGGAGGAAGGTGGGCAGTTTTCAATGTTGCAGAGAGAATGTCACAAGCACTAACTTCAACCGATAACAAGCAAATGATGACGAGTACCTACCCCGCGCTCTTGAACACCCTAAAGCATGATTCTGCAAAAGTGGTGATTGTTGGTATCAGGAAAACGCAACAGAATGTCTCTACTCCCGTGTGATTTGGCCAAATCTGGGTGATCGTCAGGAAGACAAGGCATAACAACATGCTTCGATTGGCAGTTCTAGGTTGGCGAATAGGGGGACCTCGCTTAACGCGTACTACGAGAAAGCAAGAACTTGACACAGCAGACTGTGACGTGCACGGATTTAGTGGACGATAAGAAAATAATCTTCGGTTCAAAGTAGTAAAGATTTGGTTCTTCATGCGTCTTTCCTACCACAGAGAGCAAATCGTTCCTGCAATTTCTCGATTGAGAAGAAGCTGCAGGCTTAAGTGGCTTCCGCCATGCTCTTGAAGGTAAAGGAGAATAAATCCGACAATAGCTGTCTCGGCATCTTTCATAGTGTAATGGGTTCTACATCTAGTGCGGCTAATCTACTTATCAGGCACTTTGGAGAGATCCCAAATTTTGATAGTCAGGTCGCACGAGCTTGAGGCAATGTACTTCATGTCCGGCGAAAACTTCGCGTCGGTATCACACTTCTAATGTCCTTCACATTACCATTTAGACTCTCTAGTAAAAGCGTTCCACACTCGGATCCTCTTGTCATACGAAATAGTGGTAATGTATACACAATTTGGAGAGAATGATGTGTTCATAATTTGATCGTTATGACAGTTGAGACGAAGCAGTGGGCTTTTGTTGCAACGTTCCAGACTAAAGCGGTTTTCCCTTCGTATACATTACCAAGAACGTCTACAACAGGTGAAAATACTACTATTTTGATCTTGTCCGCGTGCGGTAGTATGCAGCTCTCAAATTTCGTCCGGATATCCAAGATGACGAGTCCCGAAACCTCTCTGACCGCATCCCCGAACTTGCAAGAAAGGAGCGGCGCTGGAGAGCGAAAATGCTCCAATGAATGCAAACTCAAGTTTCGTCTCTTCAACGTCGCCGTTTCGACTCCCGTTTCGATATCCTATTATCCCATAACTTCATTCTCCCATCGAAAGCTCCTGTGGCTAGAGTTTGACTATCATCAGTCGAAAAGGGCCATGCTGCAAATTCCTCTCTCATGTGTGCTAACTATTCTCCGCGCAGTCCCCGTACTGATGTTGCGAAGGTGAATAGCAGCACCGTCTTTTGAGATAGACGCAACAGTCTGAAAGTCAGACAAGATCTCATATTCCATGGAAGAGGTCTAGCCAAACTGGAAATGTTCTGCCTCAATTCCATCTAGTGGATCTCACCAAGCTGCCATATTTTTGGAGAAGAAGGCGGACAGTAGGCTTTCGTCGGGTACAAACCCATTTTCTTCACGCCGATGTTAGTGACCTCTGACACAGGCTCTTTTCTATATTCGTGGACTCAGAACTCCGGCTGTGATTTTTAATCAGCGCGCGTTACTGTTTAGCATACCCGAATAAGGGGCACGAAGTCAGAAATTTGTGAAAAGACCCGTCCAGGACACTTTCGACTTGACCCAGCTCCTGCGTAGGCTCCACTGCTTCATCAAGTGTCAATAGACTGTATCTGTGTGATCCCCGGGTATGGACAGGCGAACGAGTCTTAGCCAGATTTCTTGGAAACTTACAATTTCAAATAGTCGCAACGGACTGACCCGGCCACAACAAGCCGCGAGGCTGAATAGGTGTGTTCATGGCTTTTCTATTGCCGCTGCAACCGAATTTGAAAGGGAAGAAAGAATGGAGATACCGAGAAGAATACGTACACATTCGATCGTGTCAGTCGGCTCCGAATACAAGGTGAACAGTCCTAAAGGTGTGTACGAATCTGCAGTTGTTAATCCTCTTGTCGCAACGCGGGTTGTTTCTCGGGGAACCCGGCACATAAGAATAAATATACTGCACGGGAATTGTTGCCCGAAGCAGCCAGATGGAGTTCTTGAAATTATCTTCTCGAGTCGCCGAAGTCCGGCAAATTATCTTGTTCCTTACTGTATGCACTAGACAGCCATTTTCAAATCTTTTCAGAAATGAGATGATCTCTGAGTGGGTGAAATTCCCATACAAGCATGAAGAATTAGCGCGCTTCTTCGTCCTGGGTACATAGACATCGAAGGCTGTCAAGAAGAATGATCTCGAGTTGACGTGATAGCTCAGTTATTCTCTCCCGCAGATTATTAACCAAGAAAGCAGATACTTGACTTTTCCAATCTCTAAGATGACGAATTCGAGACTCGAGAGCAGCTGCTGAAATAACGCTTGCCATGAGAAACTTCTGCGGCTCCATAACTTCCTAATAACTTCCGCTGACGCCTGAATTGGACTGCACTTTCTCCCCAGATATCCATCAGCGCTTTCTTGATACCAGGAACCATTGCTTCTTGAATAAAATGTTTCAACGGTTCTATGCTAGAAGCTTTCGAAGTTGCCGGATCTCTTTTAGCTTAGTGATGATGCTTTTGCCCACGACGGCGGTGTAAGTCCTTCGAAACACGCATAGTATTAGTTTTTTGTCAGAATCATCGTACCATGCCAGCCCAAAGACACGAGTCACTGGTGGAATCGAAGTAAGCTCAATCAGTACTCACAGTCCAAAAAGCGGTTCCATATTGCCTTCCTACGCCTCGTAACCAGAACGCATTGTACTTGGCTGGGTTCTTCTATCCTCTGCAATGCGGCTACTTCGTAATTAAACCCCCCCCCCCCCCCCCCCCCCCCCCCCCCAAAATTTAGCTATAGAAAGTGTACTGGCGAACTTACAGTGGGATCGTCAAGTTGTTCTTCCCTCCAGACGGCCAAGTTACTATACTCGGCCTCGGCCTCGAAGATAGTGCCAAGGCCACCGACGCGCTGCCAGAAACAATATACACCCCGACCTGTCATCGTTCAGTCAAACCTCCTGGAAGGTGGAGAGCCGAGATGTACATTTATGTGGTCAGCCTCGCCGGGCTCTGGAGATTTGGCTATGCCGCTAAGTCTGAGATTGAGAAAGATAACAAACCAAGTCCACCGAGTTCAGAAAACACAGCCCAAATGTGAAGATATATATTATACCAAGGAGCAAATGGGTCGGACGCTGACCATGTGTTTCTTACGAGTGGAATCGCAGACACGGTGATTGTCAAAAATGTCACCAGAGATTGGATTTTCGCTTCCCGGACTCAGCGCCACCGGATCATACAGTTCCCCTGATTTGACGCCACTCATTTATGGCTCAGTAGGTTTCCTGTACAGTATTTCGTCATCTGACACAGCACGTGCAAGCCGGCACCGAAAGGCTGAGTCGCTCCCTCAGCCGAACGACAATCAGCAATCACGACTGTCTATCCAACACGCCCAACTCCTGAGTAACTTAACGCTAGCAAATGGACAGAACACATTGATAGAGCTTCAACTGAGTGAAACCGATCGCATCTCTTCCCTCTTTGAGCCGTGGTGAGCCCGTCCCACGATCGAGCCTTAGCCTTACGACACATTGCGCAATTCCTCATTCAAGTTTCTGGTCTAAAGTTCTTGGGCTGGTAGATTCAGTGCATGATATCGCATAATCTCAATCTATCATCTACAGTACCTAGTCCTGCTTTATTACAGCGCTCAATCCATTTAGAGCCTCAGTCTCAGTTCTGCTTATGAGATAGACAGTTCGATTTTGATTTTATAGGTAGGAGACTATTTGCTGGATTTTGGCAGATCAATCTCTATTTTGCAGAGCTAATATAAGCTTCCATATAGCCAATCCCGCCTACAGAATAGGTCCCGATTCCCCGAAACGAATACAAGTGTTACTGCGAACGAGGCAGCACAAAAGAGTCTTTCATCCGAAACATGCCATTGCGTGGTCATCGGAAAAATAAGGTGGAGAGGCCGGCATTCGAGGAGAGGCGGGCGTTGGAGGAGAGGGAGGTGAGGATGATGAGAGATTACCATCAGCGATTAGGAGTCCTAGTCGGGGGAATTTCAATTAGGGGCAACAATGACGAAACAGAACATCATTCATTGAGCAATCAGCCTGTATTCAAGGAACTAAATTCAGGTTTGGAGGGATCGACAGCTAATTGGAGACAACCCGACGAGCTCTCAGAGGGTTAGCTAACGAGGTCCTCGGCCACGACAGTAAGTACTAACCAGGATTCTGGTTACGGCGGTGAATGCACTGCAACCGGTGCTAGACATAAGAATGTGTTGCAAGGTGACGATTCTTGCGAAGAATCTTCATTAAAAAAGTCGGATTCGGACTCCGGTTTAGTCATCTCTCGCCCTGAAATCTCCTCTGGATTTCCAGAACAAGAGTTAGCTCGGTTCGTCGAAGATTTGAAGAGAAGTTGTCAAGACTTATATCCGACGGATAGTAGTATACCTAAGATCCAGAAACGACTTCTGAACCCTCTACCAAGGTTTGAACCTGACTTCGTCCGATTAGCAGAGGCCTATATGGAAATAATAGAACGCGTTCTTATTCCATGGTGTATTAAGTACCTATATACCCTAATCGGTCATAGCTATATTATAAGCTATACGCTCAAGCCTAAGTCACTAAAAGAAATCCTTTTTATAATACCCGAACCTATTAACGAGGTTATGGCCGACTTTACCCGAGATCTTATTATCAAAGATCTATTACCTCGATATTTGAACGACGTAGTTGTCCGCTTTAAGGAAGGTTACTACGAAATACTTGTAGTAATACCTTGCTTACGTTATCTGGACTATTATCCTAAAAAGGAAATCCCTAGTACTAGATATTATTTCATAGTTCTATCTAATATATTAGACCTAGAGTAACTATACTTATCTACGATTAGCCTATACTTCTTCCTAGGACAAACCGCTCTATAACTAGTTTATCGCTATATAATATATTATGATATTACTAAAGGAAAAATTATCTATAGAGAGCCTCGCTGTAATAATAATATAATCGATAAGCCTCTTATATACTTCAAAACTGAAGTAGGGAAAGTTTAGCTAGAGAGTAGCGGCGACCCTTATTATAGGAACTAGCGGGAATCTAAGTATACCTATTTCGATAGTAAAACTAAAGGCTTTCCCTATATAGATTAGTAACTTGCTTCGAGGGAAGAGTCTAGCCCGCTAATACTATATAGACATAATTGCTCTAATACGTATTACTATATCATAAAGTATACTAGACCTTAGCTAGGATTCAAGGTTCGCTATACTAGAGTATATTCTGGCTAGGTAGAGGGCGAGATTACTCTAATACCCTCCTTAAAAGAAGTCTAATATACTAGAGAGGATCTATCCTCGCTATGTAATACTAGTGATCATACTTCGAGGAGTATCTTGGTCTCCTTATAGGAAATCGATACTAACGAACCTTCTATTAATTACTATAGCGACTCTGGAGCTATAGTCATTAATATTGATACTACCGAGATAGTTGGAATAGTAGTGTAATAGTATTAATAGAGAATCCAGTTCATGGACGTTATTAATGTCCTCGAAGATGCCTATAAGAAACTCAGATGCGAACTTAAAGATATTACATTCCCTCTACCGAATTATAAGAAGGATGAGACAAACCCACTTCAAAAGCTTATAGTTCGGGAACTAGACGCCCGCTCAACTAACTAAGAGTCTTTAGCGTCCGAAAATAGTATTATTGAGATAGTTGAACTGTTTTATAGTCAAATCTCGGATAGAACCGCACAACTAGCTCCCACTCGCCCAAGTTCAATACCCGACCAGCCTTCGTACCTTTATTAGCTTTCACGCCCTATCGACCTTTCACCCTCTTAACGAGTATTAGATAGGCGCTAGCCGAATGAGTTCCAAATTTCGGATAGTAGCCCGTTTATAGGCAAACGCTGATATTCAGCCGATAGTACGTCCCTAACCTTTTTAAGCTCTAAGTCAGAGGCCTCGTCTAGATTAAGAAATAGCCGTCAATCCTATAAGAACCACCGATACCCCTAGGGGAGAACCCGAGAGAAGTGATTATATGAATCGTTTAAGTCACGGAGCTAAGAGAAGAGCTAGAGAGTGGGAGAATAAAGGAGAGAAGAGAGGAGTAGGGGAGCTAAAGAGGAATCGAGAAAACGAGACTAGTAATGAGATATGAGAGATATTTAGACTCTTTTCTCATATATATATTACCGACCTATTCTGAACTATTTTGATACTAAATATATTAAAGTCCGTTACTTGTCTAGTTCGTCTTCTTTATTAAGGCTGAGTTAGGGTCTGAGATTTCTTTATATTTCCCTAAATATTTCTCTTTATAGGTTTTCTCTTAGAGAAAAGTTGAAAATTGAGTTCCTATACTTGCTACTAACTACTATTAGAGAAACTAATCATAAATGAGAATAGCGCGAGTTGTTTGTTATTACCAAATAATTCGGTCTAGCTACGGGGCTACTGAGTTGAGCTCTATAATAGCGAATAAGGTAGAGTAGTAGTTCCAACATATACTACTTAGATAGCTATAAAGCTAGAAGACAGTGAGCTAATAGCTATAAGCTAGGTAAGCTGTCGTTATATGTATACTACTATTACCGCAAAAATATCCATGAGGCGAGCTCTCGTAAAAAGTTATAGAGAGAAGGAAAATACGGCTATTAGCCCTGTAATTACGCCTAGTCTTTTTGCTATAGTATCCAAAGTGTGTAAGACTACGATTATAAGGACAGGAAGAATGCTCGTAAGTGTCACTATAAGTAATTTCGTTACACGTAGGACTTTAGCGCGAGGTACGAAAGAAGTAATCCCTAAGTATAAGGACGTGTTTTCCTGGCAGTGAAGTTAGGTACCGGAAATATGAGAATAAAGCTAGACTAGAGGTAATTTACCTGTGAAGGGGCGAAAGGTAGACTATAGAACTAACTCAAAAACTTGTCTTTGATTTAACGAGAAAATAGGTCTCTATTATCTTCGCCCCTGAGTACGAGTAGATCTGGTTCATAGCTCGGTTCGGACCAAATGTTATAGTCAGGTCCTATTAGATATATATAGCAAAGATTATTTTGGTCTATTAGATTCCTAAGTTTGTTAAGGGCTATTGAACTTGGATTTTGTATCTACACAAGCTTCTCTTACTATAAGAGAGTGTCGTCTATATATTGGTTTCAGCCTAGTTCTTATCTAATTGAACCTATCACATCTTCCTTACTATACTATGACAATTTTTCTCTGATCTTGAGAAATATTACCTATTAACGTCGATCCTCTCCTTCCTTAGTCATTGAAGTCGTAGAGTTGTTTAATATAAACTAATTCGTTACATATGCTTTCCTTTCCCTGTGACTAGAGGCTTCATTTTCTAATACTAAAGCATGATATTGCTCCTTAAGGACAGTTAATTCGGCCTGTAAGTAAAGCAGATTTTGGGTATTAAGAGTTATAAACCGACAGAAAATACCATATTCTAGGTACTCTCCCATCAAGAGAGCTAACTTTATATATCCCTCTATTCGGGATATAGAAGGCAGGGCTCGGGTTATAGGAAGTTTTCGCTAGCCTCAAGGCAGGATTATTAATAGAAACTAGAAGAATTGCTTAGAGCATAGTCTTCCACGCAGATTAACTGACCTAATTACACGGATATGTCATAGATCTTCGCCGCTTCGGTTTCGTTAAGCTATATATATTATATAATGTGTCAGGATATTAGTACGAGAAAGCAATAATCGGGCGAAAAGTATGGTTTTCTCCTCTAAGCTCTTTCATAGAAATTTGGAAAGGTATACTCGTAGGTATACTTTTCTATTCTGAATAAGCCCCTTAGTGCCCTACTTTGGAATATTCCTTTTTCCTATAGGGGTGTCTTGTGACGTATTAATGCGGTCGTATAAAGACCTTTTACCCTGGCGTTAATAGTAAACTTTGGCGCCACTTTTTTCAATTATTGATATCGATTAGCCACGATGATTTGCTTGGGTTGTAATGCTTGGAAGCCCGCCTGTATCTAAAGAGCCTTTAATAAGGAGTTTCTTTCCCCATAGCCTTGTTAGGTATTAACACCCCTAATCCCCCCACCTCACCTAATAGAGTTCCCTAATACCTAATAGTATATATAGATTATGGCACGCTTGGAGTATGAATATTTTATAGCCGTTTTCCTCCCGATACTTTGAAGCCCTTGTGTTCATATTCACAGCTGTTCCATATACCGATATCACCCCGTGAGGCTAAGCTATCACAATAGGCAACTCCGGTGAGAAAATAATCCAGTGACGTTTGTAACGGCTAATGATTTCTAGGGCAATACGTGGAACGCTATGAAAATAAAGAAGTTAGTATCATGGGAGGTGAGCCAGAACTCGACGTTTGGGTCGGGAGGAAAGGGACTATACTAATACCAGACGAACCTGACTGTGAGTCTATAAGCTAGGGTAACTTACCTACTTCAAGTTATGTCCCTTATACTACATAGTGAGCAAAATACAAACCGCAGAGAATAAGTAGAAGCAAGAAGAGCAGGTAGCTAGGGAAGCCGCCCAGAGGGCAGTAATTGAGTATAAGAGGTGTAGTATATTTTCTGTTTATCGGCGTATTACCTATACTAAGATCTTCTAAGGTAGGCCGAGGAATACTATAATAACTACCGCGTTTACCCAGAAGAGTAAGTGTGCTCTGAGCCAGGTTTTAATAGGGCATTTTGTCTAACTCATGGCCAAGATATAGAGTATGGTTCTACTAAACATACAGTAGATACCCAGAAGAAACAGGCGGGTAACGCGCTGGCCAGGGGAGTGGTAGCTCGTGAATCTTGCAGGGCTTTCCTCCTTCACTATCGCCACTCTGAACCTTCTCCTACGCTCGAGCTTTTCTATAAAAGACTTTAGGCGTCGGTCCTGCTAGTATAGAGAGACTTGAATAGCGTGATACAACGAGATCCAAGGGCTTTGCGCTCACATCTCAATATACCCCTTCGTATTTCTTCTCGCTCTTGAGTGTCAACTTCATGATTTCCAGAGCTGCGCCAATTGGTGCCCGCTTCAAATATTACAAATCGGCTTGTAGAATGCAATTGGAGAATATAATAAAGCAGAAAGCTTGAGATTCTTCTAATAAGAAGCAAGTTGCTGCGGCATTTGCCCAAAGGTCGAAGAATCACAAGCATTAGCTAAAAATTTGGTTCAATATCTCCATTCATCACGTACATCATCTACCAAGCCACCAACCACCTCAACCCCATGCAAAAAAAAAAAAAAAAAAACAGGCAAGAAGAAGAGAAACGCCAACATAAAGCAAAGGTATCTACAACCCCCTCTCATAACAAAACATATCCCACCATCCCTTATCCAAATCATCATTCCGTCGATACATTTAGCTCGCAAGCTCGCAAAGAGCCAGCGCCAAACACCACCCAATGCAAAGTTAAAAATAGGGCTGCCACCGAAGTACCAGGCTAACAAACAGAACCAAGAGAATTTTCTTATATCAACACATCAACCACCTGAACATAGGGTAGGTAGAGAAGAAGAGGGATCAGATTAGCCCTCAACCTTCGCCCTCTTCTGATCCCCTCCTTCCCCCTCGCTGCCCTCGCCCTCAGGCGTCTTCCTCTTCTCGCCCCGCCCATTGCCTTCTCGACTCCCACTATCCTCTCTCAGGAAACTCGGTCCCGTGCCCACCACCGGCGTCGCGAAGTTCAGCGGACTTGGTAGCGTATTGCTATCATTGCTTCTGAAATTCCAATCTGGGTAGAAGGAGCTGGGAGAAGGCAGGAACTCGTTGTTCATGAAGCGGGAAGGCAGAGCAGAGACGGGCGTGTCGATCATAGTCCCGCTATTTGAGTTGGTCTGTGACGTTTGGGAGACGGGGTGGGGACGCGCGAAGGGGTTTGGTGGGCCTGACGCGCCTGCTGAGAGTAGGGCTGAGGCGGATGGCGAGGGAGGTGGCAGGACCATGCCCGAGGAGTGAGAGTCTGAATTTTGGCGTCCGTTAGGACGCCGGTTGGAGGATGTTGCGTTGGTGCCTGATCGAGGACTGGCTTCGGAGTCTGCAGTTGCGCTGCCACCGTCTGAGGGCTCGTCGGGGATTTGCACCTTCAGGACCGGACGCTTGCCACCGACTGATGCTGAATTTGTTCTTGAGGGAGGTGTGAAGCCATCTGCGGCTGAAGAGACAGAGACATTGCGGATTTTATGTGTGTTGGAGCGGACTGGAGGCGGTGATGTCTTGCCTCGATTTACAGCCGGTGTATCCACAGATTGAGAACGGTTATCTGAGGTTGGTGCTGGTTCACTGCGTGGCTGCTCGGTATTCGATGTTGATGAAGCCCAATGCTGCGAGAGGATAGACCGAGACTCGTCAATTGGCGTGAAGATACTCCGCGACTTGACGGACATGCGTTTTACAGGCTCAAGCATCTGCTGTTGTGGAGGTTGTGGCTCTTCTTGCTCTTGATGCTGTGGTTGCTGCTGTTGAGGAATCTGTTGCTGTTGAGGCTGTGGTGGAGAAGATTCAGGGCGCGATTGTGGTCTCTCCTGTTGGGGGAAAGTAGGTGGAATCGAGGCTCTTCGTTGTTCTTCAACATAAAGTTGCTGAACCTGCTGTTGGTGAGGATGTTGTTGCTGCTGTGGAGGTCCATAATTTGGGTATTGAGGCCCTGGCCCTTGCTGAGGAACACCCTGAGGCGGCCCTTGCATCGGGGGACCTTGCATGTGCTGGGGGAGACCATGTTGGTGCGGCGGGAGAGGTGGACCATTATGAGGATTGTAGATAGCTGGATTTGGCATGTAGGCGTAACCATTAGAAGGCGGTGGGTGTGGGTGTTGCTGAGGAATAAGATTGGAGCTTGGTCTTCTTGGAGCGTTTCTTGAAGAAGGGCGAGATCCAGGTTGCGGCTGAGGGGTGTGTTGTCTCTGTTGTGGATGATGCGGGAAGACACCATTGGGAATGGGAGGAGATGCAGATGGTGTATGATGTCGGATATGTTGGTACGCAGGTTGGTTCTGGAATTGAGGAGGCATCATTTGAGGCTCGACTGATCCATGGTGAGACGGACCAGATCCATCCTCGTCATCATCATCGTCCTCCATCTTTCCCTTCCCACTGAAGTCCCCGGGACCCTTATGTTCGTTCGCACCTCCATACTGCATCACTATCAGCTTCTGTCCTTTATGCAGATCTTGGAGGTAGACATACGTATTGGTATCTGTTCAAGATCTCTCCAATATCACTACTCGAATATTCGTACAACTTCTTATTATTGCCAAAGATTATGACCGCGACATCAACGGAACAGAGAACGGAGAGCTCATGCGCCTTCTTGAACAGGCCGCCTTTGCGCTTAAGGAACGTTCTGTTGGTAAAGACGGCGATTAGCAGGCTTTCTCCGGAGCCGCCGCGCGAAGACTTACACTGAACGATTTCTATCATCCTTGATAGCCTTGATTTCGATCTTTCTTCTCCCCATCACGGCGACGCGCCGAGCTTGTGGAGGATAGGAAGGTTCTATGAATTGATCCAGCTCCTCTGCGGTGAAGAAAAATCCGAATGACAGAAAGGAAACAGCCTGATGTGCTATCGGCTGGAGATCAATGCGGTGGCACGATCGCGCACATCAAATCTGTCTCTGGAAAGGAAAGGATTGACGACGACGAGGTCGAGACGCAGACGCGTGGGAGTTGTAGGTGCCGAGGCGGGTTGGCGTGGTGGTGTGGTGTTTGCGGTGGTAGTGAGAGTGAAGACGTGAGTGATGCGCCCGAGTCTTTCTAGGCTTCAGCTGTGAACTCCGGCGACGTCCTGAAACACGACAGAAGTTGTTGCACTTGGGCGAATCGCGTGGGTGGGAGGCGGCGGCGCGGAGCGTGATATAGACGTTCTGCTGCACGGTACCTGGATGCAACTTTTTCTCGACGTTGACCGGCTGATAGACTGATAGAGGATGGCGATGCTAAATATAGAGAAGCTGGTGGTCGGTGTTGGGGGTTGGAGGGGAGAAGTACTGTGAGCGAGACATGAGGGAGGCCGGGCGGGTGTGGGCGGAGGAAGGGGGGTGCGGGAATAGGAGCGAGGATTTACGAGCGGCGCTGTGAGTGGTCCGCTAGATATCCACAGATGAGGAATCTCGCAGTGCAGCCAGTCAGCGGGCGGTTTGAGAGCTGAAAGTGGGTCATTTCCCCGCTGCAGCGAATCAACGGGGCAGCGCGCCTGTTTTGGATCTCAGCCTGCTCTGAGCGGGTCATCTTGGCCCACCCACCATCCACGGCTGGACTCGACTCTGCGGTGTCTGCACTCGGCTCTGCACTTTGCTCTGCACTCGGCTCTGCACGCGTCACTCTCCAAATCCTCTCGCTTCTCGTTCCTCACTCCAGCCCCCCCCCTTTTCGCCTCCACCCACACCTTCATCGCTTGTTTCCACGTCCTGTCGCCCTCCCTCCTCCACCGCGCCAGCCAAATTACTCGATGTTCTAAGCGCCAGACACGTCCCATGGCTGTGTCCTCTGCTCCCGTGTGTGGGTGCACACGCCCGACACGACATCTATCGTCCTCGGCTACCCCCACCCCTGTCCCTGCTCACAAGACCAGACCAGGGTAAAGGTCCCAAAATAGCCTGCATCGGGGCCTTTTTGGCACCAATCCCGTCACGGCAAATTAGCCCGAATTCGGTGCATATTACTGACAAATGTTTCGTCGTGGACCCCCCGGCCTTCAGCCTCGAGTCCGTCCCCCGGCCTCGAATGGAGTGGCCCGCAAATTACCCAAGTATGTGCATATCCCATCCCTCACTACCCAGGACGTCGCACTGAGTTCTGTCCTTCCAGAAGCCATTGCAAAACGTGCTGTGGAGATTGAGCCCAGGATTCCCGCATTCTCTGTCCAACCCGTCCCGTATTTTGGGGAAATGCTTCTATTATTGTCTCGGCGATGCTGGCAGCATCTGCAAGGTACGCTGCATCAACAGCTTCATCCTGGTTTGCGAGTCCCAAGATACAAACTCACCGAGATGCGGCAGAGGTGAAGCACTGTGCCGTGAAGGATTGTATGGGGAGTTCAATGAGCAAACAAAGCCTGCTAAATTCGAAAGCTGAAAATCTTTTCGCGTTTGAAGGAGATGCTGCTGTTCCCCATGGGCAGGATTTGGGAGTTGCGTTGTGATACTCCGTACTGGACATGGATACATGGGTACGTGATCGACGAGATCGTTTTGCGAGCCGAGCCCACCTCGTCCATCTGCGGCCATTCCCCAACGGCTCGGCAACCTGCCCCAGGCCAGGATTCCGGGAGCCCTTCCTGCCGCGCACTCTTACAGTATTAGACAACATCGATATCGTCAATCTCAGCCAGTGAGAAGTATACGATCACAAGGCAGATGGGCAAACCGGGAGTTGGTTCATTCCCACAAGGCGCATTCCGGATGTTGCAATCAACATCAAACGCTCAACGTGGAGATCCGGGGGACATCTGCTGATCATCCAAGGCATCAGCATCTCTCCGAAGGCACATGCTGTACCGAATCCTGTCCTTTGCCTCTTTCATACTCGACACCCCAGCAACATCTCCGAATTCGGTTCTCTGCTCTCGTTTGTCCCATTCTCCCGACCCTCGAAACACATCACAAGTTCACAACCAATCCGCTCCTCCGTCGTATTACCTGCATCACCTCCCAATCCAATCCCCAACGCCCCCCGGGAACATCACAGGCATCATCTCGCCCGGTTTGTGGGCATCCGCACATCAGTGGTCGTCACACCCGGCCACCCCCTGTGAGGCTCCCGCCACCCGCAGACTAAAAACCCACCCTAATGCAGCTTGTTCCAAAAATATATTTATATCTCAACCCCTGCACGCCTACACGACGTCGACGACTCGACGCTGCCTCGACCCCACCAAACACCACATCGCAGCTCACCGAGTAAAAGACGTTGCGTTCGTGTCTGTGGCATCCGTTCTCATTGTCATTTCCGAAGCCGTTACGTGCGATTTACCCCGTTAAACTTGAAGCAGGCACAGTTCGGAGAACCAGCCGGTACCTGGATTCGGTTCGCCCGAGTCGACCGCAGCCGCACAGTTTGCTAGATCTTGATCCCTTATTTCTGCACCATCTTTCCAGCCCCGCTTCTGCATGCACCCAAAGCCAAGTTTCCGTTGCACACCGCTTACAGAGAGCCACGAGTGCCGCGATGCTACGCCAAGTAAACTTCTCAAGCTGATTTGGATTTGATTCGTGCCCTTCCTCCTCACACCACCTCAACCTCTTCACCTTCACCCCCTGCCAGCAAGTAGATGACTCCACATTACTCCCCTCCCCTCCCCTCCCCTCCCCTCCAAAGGAGCAATAAACATTTCCCTAATGAAACAAACATCCGCTCCCATGCACCCCATCACACCCCGTTTGAGATGTTGACCTGCATCGTCATCCCACAATAGAACATTCTCCTGCCGTCCCCCTGTTCCCTCTCCCCCTCAACGCCCTATCAAGCCAAACGATCTATTCTCAGTCCCTCGATGTTCTCCGGCGCTTAAATTCCTCGACTACTTCTTCTTCAATCTGCCACTGGTAGTAGTCTCCCAGGGGAGAAGCGTTTCAACTGGCTTTCTTTACAAGCCGGAATGCTATGTTTAGAGTTTTGATATCGGGCTGGATTTCCCCTTTCGGGAAGAGGGGAGGTGAACGATGAACTTCTGAGTCAGAGACAGAAAGGTTAAGGTACGGAGTGAAGAGGGGAAGGGATGAGGAGGTAGGTCAGCAGGAAGAGATAGATAGATTTCCGAGAGAAGACCAGCTTTCCCCCTCCCTTTTGCAAATCTCCTTAATCCCCCTCATTGCACTCGATACATGAATATCCAAATCTTCCTACATCTGCACACACACACACACACACACAGCAGAGAATAATAGCAACATGACGACAGAAACCACGCAACTCCCATCCATCCCTTCCTTCTCAGCATCTGCACAACACAGCACGATGACAGGAACGCATCCTTCCGCTCGGGACTCTCGAGCGCCGGCGGACTCAGATTCTCAAAAGCCCAACATCTACTCAAACCCAAGCACATTCTGCATCCCCTGGCCCTCGCAACTCCTGACTCAAACCCCGCTCCACGCCCCATCACCACCTCGCTCCCACCAAACCTCCTCTCTATATCCACATCCATATCCATATCCATATCCCTACCTACCCTCTCCGTCCCTCTCCGCCCCTTCATCTCAGGGCTCGCGAACACCAGAGGATCCCCAAGGTCTCAGGAGCAGGATCCTCCCTTCCCCCTTGCCCTCGCCTCAAGCTCTGGATCTCCGTCCTGCACGTCACGATAGCCGCGATCACCCCTCCGCTTCCAACGCAGATCCGGCAACGCTCCCTCCCCACCCAAGTGCTCCCTCAAAGCGGAGCAAGACCACCTGCCACTGCTCCCTGCACTTCCGATTCGCACCAACCGCAACCGCAACCGCAACCGCAAGCACAAGCACGGCAAACCCCACACCGGCTCGTCTTCTGCTTCCCGCGCCCTGTCTGGAGTCGGGGATGTCGATATCGGCAACTACGCAACGAGCACTAGTCTGCACGTAGCCGCGAATGCGAGCCGCCGAGGACCCCGCGAAGCCAAGCCGAGCCAAGCTAGAGTAGAGTAGTAAACGCTCTTTGGTTTCTTTCTTTGATGTACGCGGAAGGAGCCGTGGCATTATCAATGTACTGCATCGCCTGCGGTAGGAAGAGGAGAGGAGAGGAGAGGAGAGGAGAGGAGAGGAGAGGAGAGGGGGACGGAGGATAGGGGGGAGAGGAGGGGGTAGATGGATGGATGATCAATGGTCATACCGGCCAGGCAGGAACGGTGAAGGATGTGCGTGTATTCAAGACTGTAGATAGATAGAGAGTCATGCCTCCTACTATTCCCAAAGATGGGAGTAGAAGATCTGTATAAAAGGCAAGACAAGACAAGACTGGAATGGAGCAGCAGCATCAAAGTCACTCACTTCATCTGCCAAATCATCGCAAGATGTAATGTTATCAGGGGAGTTTATTTGACAGGTAGCTAGCTAGGGACTGGGGTTCCGCAAATTCGCTCAACCAGGTGGCTCGAGAACTTAATCGACCAAGCACCTAGGAACAATTCATGAATTCCCAAACCCACCACCACCAACAACCGCTGAATGACCCTCCACCCATGCACATGCATATGCAAGCAATCCCCCCGCTCAACCAGGTGCTCGAGAACTGAATCGACCAAGCACCCAGGAACAGATGAACGCCAAGCCTCCCACCATGCATGCATATCAAATCAAACCAAACCAAACAAAACAACGAGAAAACACCAAACGCCATTGTTTTTTTCTTCTTTTCCTTTTTCAATGCTTTCGTGAGCGCCTCTCTCATGCTCATGAATATGTATCTCCGGAACGCCAGAGAAATGCCGCTCGTATGATGCTGGGTATCGTGAATGCGAATTTTGGGAGTACTCTACAAAAAGGAAATCTTGCTGAAACATTCAAATGCAATGCGGGAGAAGTCGGCTGTCGTGGAAAGGAGGAAGGTTTCGTGATGTAAAGAGGTATGTGGGTGGCAAATATGAGAACGACGAAGCTAGATCGCGCCAACTCGAGTCGAGTCGTTGGAAAGCTTCGTGTAGACGTGTATGGTTGAAAATTTAGGAGAACGACGGAGCTTGGATGGCGCCGAAGCCACCGTTGTTCGGAGCGATGTCCTCCTGCTTCATTGTGCCGTTGAGCATAGGACAAAGCCTGTTGTAAAGTGTTAGCATATGTGTTCTACAGAAGGTAGATGCTGTAATTGAAATGCTGTGAATGAGGGAGGCTCATCGCGGAGCAGAGCTACTGAACAAGCTCGAACTCCTTGATGGCCGTTGAAGAAGCTGGTTATTCGCAATTGGGGCAGTACTTTTTGTTGGTCTTGATGTGGCCAGCCTGTCCGCAATTGGCACATTTGCGTGTGGTACCGGTTGGCTTCTCGATAGTTGGGGCGGGAGTCGACGAAGGGGAAAGAGCGGTCTCGGGTTCAGCCGATCGACGAGCGTTGAGACGGCCCTTCTGCTTCTCTCGGGCGTAGCGACGGTCGCGGTTGCGATGAAGACGGACAAGTTCATCGTCGAGTCTGTATACGGTCAGCTCTGCCACTACCTTGATCTAGGTTTGGACGTACCTCTTCTGGTTAATTCTGTCTTGTTCGATATTGCCAGTCGGCTTGAGATTGTAGACACTGTACGAAGATCGAGGTTAGCAAATGCGCCATTGATTCTTTCCACGCCTCCCTAAGCACATCGTCTGTAGTGGTGGTCACTTACTTGATTGTCATAGCGTCGCGCTCACGACGGCGTCTGAGATACTGGGTGATAACACGGGGATCCTTCACAATCTCGACAACGTCGTCAACCTGGCCATAAGCATTGACAATCTTTCGGACAATGCGCAAGACGCGATTTGATTGTTGTGTACCACTGCTGAATACACTCGCGCTATCATCGAAGTGAGGAGCAGGAGTTGCCGTTGAATGAGGAGTCTGGGCCACACCAAATTGTGCGCGATCAGCGGCTTCCTCGGGTGTAATGGCATGGACTTCTCGCTCGGCGGTATTCGACAAATCCTCCTTCTGGGCCTCCCAAATGACTCGAATGGCGTCATTGTAGAGCTTTTGTTGCGTCTTGACGTTGTATCCGTGACCATTGTTGTTCTTGGGATCCATCGCAGCAGCTCGAGCAGCTTCCATGGCTGGTGTGAGATCCGAATCAGGACCCTGAAGAGCTTCAAGATAGCCGCCCTTCATGGATGTCTTGATGAAGCTGAATGCGAGTCCACGGCCTGATGGGTCTCCAGCACCATGAAGTCGAAGCATTGCCTTGTCGGCCGAAGCCTCCAAGAAGGCCTTCGTGGTCTTCCAAGGTGCGAGGTTCTGCTCCAAGCTCTCGCCTTCCTCGTCGCCAGCATCATCGTCTTCCTGAATAGCGAAACCGGCGTCTTCAAGATGCTTTGCTCCAACTTGCATAGCATCAATCATGCAAATCTCTTCTGGCTTGACCATGTTGCGGATTTGTGTTTCATCGGGAGTTACTTCACCAGGCTTCATTCTCCAGACCTTCTCGGTCTTGTCATAGAGAATGAACTCCTTGAGCTTCTGCCGATTCTGCATATCGCTGGAGTCGGTAATGTGGGCAGTGATATCTCCGATCTTCAAGTGATGTTGCGGGCTGTGGCGAATCTTTCGGTAGGCAATCATCTTCATGCGATTCTTGGCAGCATTCGTAACCTTTCTCGAATGAGGGCCAGGAACGTCCATAGAAGGAAACTGTTGTCCAACAGCGAAGAGGTTGTCGATATTTCGAATGTGCCAAGAGAAGCCGCCAACGCCAGTACTGCTTCGGACCACCAAGAAGTCTGTGTTCTTTGGCTCATGCTTGAAGATGGGAGCACGGAACATCGAATTGTGGAGAGTTCGGACAGTCTCGCCGGGATCAACCATTCCAAAGTTTGCGAAAGGAGATCTGTCTTCAGGAAGCAGAACTTCAGTATCGCCAAGCTTGTCCTCTGGCTGTGGGCGCTCCTTGTCATCAGCATCCTTGCGTCGGTAGTAATTGACAACTCGATTACCCATGCCGAAGTTGGAAAGTACAGTAGGATGCTCCTCGGAATACTCAAATAGGGTTGCAGTGGAGTAGTGATCAGAAAGAGAAAGATCCTTAGTCTCCTTGAACAGCTCGGTGGTTGACAAGCCCCGGACTTCCTTCTTCTTTCGCATACCAGGCTTCGAGAAGAAGATAGGTTGATTAATAAATCTGGTGAGTTGGAGAGGGGGTCGATGGAATGATCGTAGTTCGTGATTCTGGAGCTTGGTTCGATAGTAAGGCCATTGAAGCTTCTGAGCAGGCAGACTATGTTCGACGGAGACACTACCAAGGTGTTGTCGAACCTTGCTTTGGTGATTCTCCTTCAGTGCATCGTAAGCCTCGTCGTTGGAGATATTGAATCGTTCCTTAAGAGTCGAAGTGAAGGTGCCGGTTCCGACGCGCTTGTATCCTCTGGTGGTGCGTTGGCGCTTCGCGGGCTTGAACTCTTGGACGTCAACCAGAATGTATGGATCGTTGAGATCAAGAATGACGCGCTTCGAAGTATGGGCTGTCATTTGCTCGAAGTTATCGAAGTTGGGAACAGGATATTGCGGAGCGAAAACGAAGTCAGAAAGCTTTGGCTTTTCAACCGTCTTCCTACGTTGTGAAGGATCTCCAAGAAATTCGCGCTCCCAGTCGTCCAAAGGAGCCTCCTCCTGCTCGATCTCAACCTCCGGGATCATATTGATCATTGACTCAAGGTCAAGGATCGCGATCTTGTGTTCAGCGTACGAACGACCGCCAACCTTCTCATTTGGGTCAGGAGGGGAGTAGTCGAAGCCATCATCGCTGTCGGTCTCATCAGAAGACTCGTCGACAATCGCAACAAGACCTTTGATTTCTGCCTCTTCAACTCGCTTGCGCTTGTCACCGGTTGCTGGAGCTGCCGATCGAAAGGTCTTCTCCGAGTCAGGAGCAAGATCTAAGCTGGCTTTGGTTGGGTTGACGGACTTTGGTGTCTTCAGTGGTTGCTTCGGCTCAGCTTGTTCCTCGGGGCCCGGCATGAGCGTGTTCCAGGACAAGATACCGCCTTTCTCATAACCTTGCTTGACGTAGTCTTCGTAGATGGCCGCAGTTTCAGGGACAGTCGCGTCAAGAACCATGGGATCATTGGGGAAGTTGAGGTTGTAGAGATCCTCTTCCTCCTGAGGCTCCTCTGGCTCCAAAGAGGGCAAGGTAAGGCCGCCATTGACGCGTGGTTGTTGCGCAGTGCCGTTGAGGTGAATTTCTTCGTGTCCGTCGTGCTCGCCAAAGAGATCGTGAGTGTCTTCATCGCCAAAGAGATCATCGACATCTAGGCCAGCATCGTCTTCTTGTTCTAGCTTGATATCACCGCTGGCTGGTTCTTCGTCCGGGAGATCGTCATCATCGCTGATATCCTCGTAGTCCATAGCATCATCTGCCTTCTCGCCGAGATCGAGGGGACGGTTGAGGTCGATGAGTGGGTTGCCGCCATCGCCATTCTGTGTGGAGCTCAAGACGCTGGCAACCAGACGGTCATCTTCAGCCTGTTGCTCGTCCCAGTCGATGTTCTCGAGCTCGAAGTACTCGGGTGGGGGCATCTCGTGGGACGCCATGGTCTTGGGTGTTGATCCTGCTGTCCTCCACTGAGCAGATTCAACCTCGAATGGGACCGAGGCTCATCAACGTGGAGACCGCGGCGCAAGAGTGTTCGCGATGTGATTTCGCAGTGGAAAGAGACGCGCAAATTGTGGTTATGTAGAGAAGAGAGTGGTGCAGGAGTTTGGTGTCGATTGAGATCGCAGTCGACGTTTGGTTGGTGTTGAAAAGATGACGCGAGGGGTTGATTTTATAGAAAACTGACGTCGGAGCTCTGGCGGAGGGAATGCGCGCTAACAACTAGCGCAAAGATTTACAGGGCTGAATCACGTGCCATGGACATGGGTCTAAGGTTCCCCTCTCCACTCTCCAAGTGAATCGTAGCCATTCAATTCAACCACCTTTGTTGCTGCAGCCGCCTTACTTTTGCCTTCAAGTTACCCATTCCAAGCTAAGCTGCATTTATAGATTTTGTATGTACCGAAAATCAGCCTTGTCATCGAGTCAGCCTTATGCACAATGGAACGTAGCACCGGCTAGCTGCTGATCATTCGCGCCCTTGGATCAACTCTGGAACGAAAAGAAAATTGTTCGACGAAAGTCACAGGCGGTGTCACATCTCATCAATAACTTCACAGCATCTTAAACTTTGTTCTTTGATATTAGAGTTCCGAAAAAACCGGCAAGGGCCGAGGATTCTGCGCTGCTCGAATCAACTGGCTGGGCAGTCTCAGTCATCAAACATGGCAGCTACCTCCTACTATCCCCTTTCTTCGAAGAAAGAATTATTGAAGCACTTCGTTGGAAAATCGTTGAAAGATGTTGCAACACCTGCGGCGGTGCTTGATCTGAGCAAATTGAAGAGCAACTGCAGTCGGATGCTGGAAGCTGTTGATACCTTGAAGTTTGGATGGAGAGCTCATATCAAAACACACAAGGTATGGAGGCCAACCATTTCGGCGAAGCTGAGATTGCACCTCGCTGCATCTATATAATCATTAGGCGGCTTTGCATGCTTCGAATTATACCTCATGGACTGATCTTTGTACAGACTACGGAACTCACAAGACTGCAAGTTGGTGGAGGCTTGGGGCCAGTCAACATCATTGTCTCGACCTTAATAGAAGCTGAAAATGTCGTCCCCTTACTACTGGAATACAAAGCAGTAGGTAGAGTAGTCAACGTAGGTTCTGGTTCATTCGTACACTGTTGACTATTCCTAACTCTCTCCAGCTCCTATACAGCTTTCCCATGACTCCAGCCGCTGTCGAGCGCCTCTCCCTAATCTCCAAAGTCCTCGGACCGAACGGACTTTCTCTTATGGTTGACCACCCCGACCAACTCCCCGCAGTTCTCGCCATTCATTCCAATACCTCCATCGTTCCTCAGATCTTCCTCAAAATTGATATGGGCGCTCGCCGGGCCGGGGTAGCCCCTCAGACAGAAGCTTGTTCCTCTTTGCTCAGCTCCCTTCTCTCCTTTGAATCAGCAGGCAAGGTGCATCTTCTCGGCCTCTACGCCCATGCAGGACAATCATACTACGGCTCCCGCCGATCGACCGCCCTAGACTTGTTGCGCCAAGAATTCGAGGCCCTGCTCGTAACTGCCTCGGCCGTCCACTCTGTGGCTCCATCTAAACATCTGATTCTCTCTGTCGGCGCAACACCTACCACAACCTCCATCCGCAATTTGCTCATCGACCACGAAGATGCTGATGCCACTCCTACAGTAGAAGGGAAAGCAATAGCAGCTTTAAGAGCCACAATCGCTGCGATACGGGAGCAGAAGTGCGCGATCGAAGTCCATGCTGGCGTCTACCCAACGCTTGATATCCAGCAGCTATCTACACATGCTCTTCCCACCGAGGGACCGCACGCAATGCTCACCTGGAATGATCTCGCCCTTACTATAGTTGCTGAAGTAGCTTCTGTCTACCCCAGCCGTGGGAAGAACGGCACTCCAGAAGCCTTAATTGGAAGCGGGACTCTCGCCCTGGGCAGAGAACCATGCAAAGCCTACGAAGGCTGGGGAATCTTGACTCCCTGGAATCGCCCAGGAGTCGACATGCCCAGCGCTGGACCAGAGAACCATGTTGGGTGGCATGTTGGAAGGATAAGTCAGGAGCATGGGATCTTGGTTTGGAGTGGAGAGGGGAATCCTGAAGAATTGAGCGTAGGGCAGAAGGTTCGGGTTTGGCCGAATCATGCTTGTGTTGCTGGGGCTGGGTTTGGGTGGTATGTAATTGTGGATGAGACGAGGGTAGGAAGGGAGGATGAAATTATTGATGTTTGGCCCAAGTGGAGAGGGTGGTGAAGCTTCAAATGGTTTTGGTATTGAGTAATATTACGGTAATGGATCACGAAGAAATGACGAATAGCTAGAAGTGCTTTAATGAATCGAATGACGTTCTAGAATATACACTGGAATGGTATACCCACCCAAAGCAAAACACCAAACGCCACATTTCCCTTCCTCAACTTTTGTCGACTTTTCACCAGCTCAGTCTATGATAGCCACTCATTTACACCTCTTCTCCACCACACCTGCGCCAAACTCCTGATACTCGGCCTTGGAAATCCACATCTGATGAAACGTCCCCAGACTCCCCAAAATGCTCCCTCCAATCCAGCTGCCAAATCTTCTCTCGGCCGTAAGTCCCGCCGCTTGGATCTTAATCCTCGCACCAGGATACATAGCCGTCAGCTCATTGTTCAGTCTGTCCGTAAATCCATTAACCAGCGTCGTGCCTCCCGTGACTACAATATTCTGCAGCAAATGTGCACGTAGATCCATATCCACGGCGCTGATACTCGCCTTCACCATCTCCGGAATCGTCATCTTCGTACCCGGCTGCTCGTTGGGGACAGGGAGGGCTGCTTTCTCGTCCCACATTCCTTCAGCGACTGTTAAGCGCTCGACGCCCCACATCTGGTTCGCGCCATCTGGGAACTCGAAGACACGGCCAGGCTGCGAGCGCGCGTAGTCGAGGTTATTACTGCCGGTGGCGTTCATGCTGTTTAGTCTGCCTGGTCCGGACCATACTTGGACAACAGATTCTTTGAACTCAGTCAGAACACGCTCTTCTTCCAATGCCCGGAAGCTTTCCGTAGGCTCCTTCTCGTATTTCCGGTAGATGGCTTGGGCGGGAGCTCCTGCGTCGACGGGTGTCTTGGATGCAATCATGTAGTGTGGGATAAGCTCAACCTTTGGATCTTGTGATGCAAACAGGGAGCGCAGTTGTGACGAGAGCCAGTTCCCACCGAGATTCGATCGCTGGACTGATTTCTTGAGGATCAAGCCATCGTGGATTCCGATCACTGACGCAGTTGAAGCACCAACATCAACTACAAGAGCAGTAGCCTTGCCAGACCCAAACGCAGCCATGACACAGTTCCTTGCGAGCCAGAAGGCAGGACATCCCCAGCTCTCCATCGCGATCTCAATGCTCCTCTCCCTGTTCTTCACACTATTCCATGCCGTCTCCGTCATCAGCAGCGGATGCTCCTCAAGCGCCTTCTCCCCCTCCTCCACGGCCTCCATCTCCATCTCCAGATCCTTGTTATCATCATTCAACCCATTGTGCCTTGGATCCGCCTGCTTGAAGCTCGTCAATCGTGAAGTGATCGCATATTCCCACAATGAGGTAGCAGTGTCCCAGTCCTCGACGATTCCTTCCTTGGACATGGGGTTGCGGATCTCGAGGTTCGCCTGGGGGTTGTGGATTGCGTCGTCGCCGAAGATGAGGCGTCCGTCGGGCGTTGCGCCGTAGTGAGAGTTGACGAAGGACTTCGGGGCATCTTCTCCTGCGAAGCCGGCGCGTACGCTAGAGTACCCTGGGTCCAGGACGATTGCTGAGACTTCATCTGCGAGGGGTTAGGGGTGAGCGAGGAGGGGGTTGAGAGCTTCGTACCTCCGCCATAGACGTCCGTCGGCTGCATTGAGGAGTTCAATGTTTGGGCCGCCATGATTAACGCGTCCTGGGGTGATTACAGGAAGTGCTTGAGAAAGGTGGTGGAGAGATGTCAATTGTCGCGTAGGGAGGCTAGAAATTCGAGATGCGGTTCAGTGTTCGTGGCAGGCCAAAGGCGGTGAAGTTTTCTGCCGCGAGCTCCGCTTCCCAATTCAAGTATTTTCACAGCTCTCTCACCGTCTACCTCAGTTCATCTCACTATTACCAAGGTGTACCTCCCCCAAGTTGTATCACACATACACTATTGTGCTCAAAGAGGAATGGTTTTACTGTTCTTTTGCCCCTGTCATTTCTCCACGATGCGGCATTTGAAACCGAGACTTTAGAAATAGGCAAATCAAAGCTGATATTTTCTTTCCAAAATGCTTCTCCAGCAATCTGTCATTTGAATGTTGCCATTCTAACATGGAGCTTCCATCGAGTTTTGGGGCAGCATTACAGCACCTGCGACGCCAGGACAGACTGTCTTGTGCCTTACCAAGTTTGTGAATCTCAGCCTCCCCTCAAACAACGCGGAGATCACTTCCTAAGTCCCCTTCACTTCATTATAGAATTGTTGGTTTGGATGTGTGGGATATGCACCCATCGTAACTTCCATCCAATGAGCTTGCCCAGTCAGCTCGAGTCTCACCCCAAATCACCCCAAAATTATCATGACCAACAAGTTGACAAAGACGGAACTCGGAGCTGGGGTTGTTCCAACCACAATTACTTTCTCGCATCTTGGTGCCCTTTTTCTGAAGTGTCAGCCCTTCCCCCGTGAGAACAATAAGTTAGTTTTACAACGGCAGAGCTAGGACACCCAGCAGCACCTCAGTCAGTCATATATTACCTTCACACTTGTCATGCCAGAAAATGTTTCTTTTCTCTTCATCATTCCCTCACGATTTTCTCTCCCGCTAAAACAATGGCTTCTCTCCAAGCAGACGCGTTGCAAAGTCCCTCGTTCCGTTCTTCGTAAGAGATTCAAGTAGAGAGTCATGCCCAAGAGAAGTCTATCCTAGTCACGGGAAGCTCTGAGAATGTTACCCAGTCACGAAAGGAAGGCCCACAAGACATTTCCGAAGACGAAACCACCACCGCCAAACACGACTTCGGCTTCTACATGATCATGCTAAACGCCGCTAGTGCCGCTTGCCCTTATGAATTAACTAGCTTATTACCTTTAATAGTTAACTATAGGTATAAACCTCAACTAGATTTTGATTAGATACTCTTAACTACGAAGTTCAAGATACTGCTCGCCGTCGTCGTGTTTTTCCCTGCCATGGACGCAACCATCATCGTCACCGCCTTCCCTACTATCTCACACGAACTACATGGTGGTGATAAGTACGTCTGGATAGCTAACAGCTTCATCCTTGCCTCAACGACTGTCCGGCCGCTCGTTGGTTAGCTGGCAAACATCTTCGGGCGTCGCAATCCCATGTTGATCTCCGTCTCTCTTTTCGCCTTGGGCTCCGGCATCGCTGGTGGAGCCACGAATATCGCAATGCTGATTGCAGGACGCACCTTAATGGGTATAGTTCCGGTAGCATTATGGTGCTCACGGAGCTCATCATTTGTGATTTGGTATCGTTGAGAGAAAGGGGGAAATACCTTAGTCTGATATTGGGTGGCAGTGGTCTCGGCGTCCCTCTTGGGCTAGTCATCGGAGGTGCATGGCGCAGGCAAACTGGCGGTGGGTGTTCTACATCAATCTACCTGTGTGTGCCGTGACACTGGCCCTTCTCGTCGTCTTCCTCCGACTGAGGCACACTCCAGAAGCATCCTGGAAATTGGCGTTGGCACGAATCGATTACTTCGGAAGCTTCCTTTTCGTCTCATCGATAACCTCTATTCTCCTCGGCCTAATATTGGGCGGCACCATCTCTCCCTGGTCATCGTGGCGGGTAATAGTTCCACTCGTTCTTGGAGTTGTAGGCTGGGCACTCTTCCACGTCTTCGAATACTCCTCCTGGTGCAAAGAACCTATCATCCCACCACACATCTTCGGCAACCGCACCACCTCCACAGCCCTTATCCTCAACTTCATTTCTGGCATGCTGTTTGAATGGACAGGTTTCTTTCTCCCTGTCTACTTCATGGACGTCCTGGCCACCTCACGACTGAAACCAGGCGTCGATATCCTCCCATTCACTCTCTTCGTGGTGCCCTGCTCTATAGTGTCCAGTGCACTCATCACGAAATAAGGCACCTATCGCCCTATTCATTGGACCGCTTTCGCCATCGGTCTTCTATCGGTTCTTGATGAGCGTTCAAGTAAAGCGGCATGGATATGTTTCCAGCTCCTAGTCCCAGCGAGCAAAGGGCTGCACATGATGTCTACACTTCCCGCCGTTCTTGCGCCCCTCCCGGAAGCGGACGTCGCGGCTGCGTTGGGCACATTCGCCTTCCTCCGTGTCTTTGGCTGGGTGTGGGGTATCTCAATTCCGTCTATCGTGTTTAATGGGCAATTCAATAAAAATCTCTCTCAGATTGACAATGAAGCTCTTCGAGCCACATTGGCAAATGGCGCTAGTTATGGATATGCGTCTCAAGGTTTCTTATTGAATTTAACCGGGACGGAGAGGGAGCAGACTGTGAAGGTTTATGCTCAGGCGATGAAGACTGTTTGGCAGGTTGCAGCTGCTTTCTCTACAGAAGCGTTCTTCATGGTCTTCTTGGAGAAGCATGTAGTGTTGAGGACGGAGTTGAATACGGCATTTGGGATTGAGCAGAAGAAGAAAGAGGGAGATGTTGAAGGGAAGGAGGTGGGGGTTGGGGAAGAAAAGAAGAAGGAGGATGCCGTGGAGAGTAGCTAGTGTAGGGTTCAGGAAAAGTAGTAGCGCGGTGTTTAATCATGAAGGATGATGACGATTTGCGGGAATAAGGACCCTGCGCCTGGTCACGGTAATGGAAGAGTCGTCGACTGCTGAGGGACAAGTTGGGTGCTACGTATTATGAGGATCCGGTGACGTATCCTGGGTTTGCAGAATTGGGTCTGGGGAAGGTCGAAGGGTGATGTACAGCGTATTGATCAATAAATTGAAACATCTACCAAACTTCAGACTTATGAGCAAGGACGCTTCCCCGTTCTCAAGCTTCATCAACACCACAACTTCTCTAAATATCCGTGACTCTTATGTCTTGTCTTGTCCTTTTACTCCAAACTCTGTCTTTCGGCTTTCTTAGAAGCTTCTCTACAACGCCATCAAGCTCCCCCAATTTATCCAAATATCTTCTCAATTACTATTGCCGTCACCTTCACTCTTTTAATACCCGTTATTCTTTCCGGGCAGAAATGGTGTGATGTCTGTCCAGGTTGTTTCGTGCGTCAACACTAGAATGGTTAGAGGACAGCCACGACAAGGTCCGGGTAAAAGTTGTTTATTCATGGTCAGACCAGAAAAGACTATCTCCAGAATGCATTGTATTCAGCTAATGGCGCATCCTAATTGCCATTTTATCACAGATAAGGCTAACGCAATACTGAATACCGCTCCCCTTCTGGTCAGGATGTGCAGTTCTAGCTACAGTGCTGCTTTGCTACATGTCTGCCTTATTCCTTTCGACACTGAGGAACACTGAGGACCTAGCCATGGCCGAGACCTGCCGTGGGAAACATGGTTTTGAGGTTCGTTTTCCTGAATTCGTTCATAAATTTTGTTGACGCTGAGGTATAGTGTCTGGATCATAGTGCTGTGCGATTCGTGGGCATCTGTGAAAGGAAGGAGGTGGATGCAAGTGGCAGTGCGTGAGGTGAGGTAGTTGGTGGACGATGGCAGGTGTGCTTGTCCTTATGGATGGGAGACAGGTATGGCAGATGAACTTGTGCTTTCTTCCAATCATGCCGGAAACGTTAGCTGGTGGGGTCGGAACGGCCAATCGATTTTTATTACAACTCAACTCGAAGTCCTCCAGCTTCAGCTCCTCTCTTTCTAGAATCGCCATCGCCTCGCCATACATATATCCATCGACGTATGTTTCACCGAGATTGATATAGTGATCTTCGACTTTTCGAAGGATCACAGGGTGGCAACACCCTAGTGGAATGCATATAATATCGCCCTCTATCACCTCCTGGGACGCGAGACCTATCGCTTTCGATGAGCTAATGAAAAAACGACGATCCCAGATTCTTGTTAAAATAAGATCTATCCAGGGTCGCATAACACTCATAGCATCCGCTTCTATAACATCCTCCTCAATAGCCGCGTTGTCTTTCTTCTCTAAAGCTAAATAGGATTTCCAGTAGCTAAGGAGAATAGACCTTTCAGGTTCGGCTAGATTCGACCCCGAGACAAGCAAAGAAAGATAACTCAAAATTCCCAAGAGAAACTCGGACTTGGTTCTAAGTCCAAGGTTCCTTTTTTCTACCCTATTAATAATCAGAACCCGAACAAAGGCTTTATAATCTGCACTCGATATTTTGTCCATTCTGGCGATAAGTTCCCCCAATTTGAAGAGTCCTCAAGTGCCATATAGTATATCCCAGTAATTGACCATGCCGCTCCGGATACCAAGAAGTTCAATATAGCCAATATTAACTCCTTTAAAGATTGTCCCGCCCCTAATAAAGCGAGTAACTAAACTGGCCCGTAGAACAATACCAGAACTGTGGTCGAATAATATTATGCAGAAAAAAATGCGAGGGAGACCTGGTAGCTATCGACCAATCTGGAACCCATAACTACAAATTATATAAATTTTGGCCAGGAACAATCCGAGTAATAACATCCAGCTTCCTAGAAGTCTCGATTTCCAGTTGGGCGAAATTAGTAAATACGGCCTTTAGTGATAAATTATAGTCGACTACAAACCTTATAGTTACTGGTCTCATTTGCCAGTGCTACCAGTCCATAAATCATATCTCTCGGATCCGATACCTGTCTCTTAAAGTAGTAAAGTAAATAGTATAAAACTCGGTCGGATAGAAACTGGCTACTGCTTCCAGTAGGAAATTACTTATATTCCGCTATCGAGAAGGCAGGATCTAGCGTACGCGCTCCCTAGTAAAACTTTATATAGCAAGTCTCTGGGAAACCCGTCGAATTCTAATATTCGACGGAAGAGTTATTGAATAGTGTATAAATGCTTTGCTTTTACGAATTTCCGCCGTAATAGAAGACGGTCCTCTTTGTAACCATGAGCTCCTGGACAATCCAGTCCCTCCCCCAGTAATCGCGACTAAGAACATTCCAGAGAATTAATAACTTCTCTCTTATATTAGGTTTCGAAAAACGTTTAGTGATCCATCTTATCGACTTGGGGTGTTAGTCGAGCTCCCGCACAAGCTGGATTGCTAGGTCCCTATCCTGATAGCTTAGCCTAAGCCAGACAACAACTTCAGTCGCTTTCTCATAAATCGCCTTCAAGCTGGCAACCTGGTGGTTTCTCTCTCTACTAATCGACTGATTAATACAGATAGCATCAAGCCACATGACTAGCTCGGCATAATCGGATTAGAATCGGTTCAAAGCGGATTATCCCCCACTTCAAACTGAAATCCGTTAAGGTATATCGTGTACTTAGGATCGGAATCGCTTCCCTAGGTGTATAATAGTGTTTTGTATAACGGACATTGATCGAGGTCTTCGTGAAACAGTTCACAGTAGAGCTCGCTCGAGTTATCTCCGTGGGCCTTTCGTGACTTCGCATTCCTTGGCAGAATACGAAGGAGGCAAATATATATTCCCATCATGATTAAGTTCTTGGTATGTGAAAACTCGTGCTTCCATTCCAGCGGGGCTTTGATTGTGAGCATGCTGGGCGACTTGTGTGCGCGGATTTCGGCTTCGCAGGCATTCCACTAACTTGCTTATAATGAGAAATCAAAGTTCCAAGTGTGAAGACCACCGAGCTCGATTGAAAGGCTGCGAGTTCCAAAATATGCAGAACTCCGACCTCGATTGAAACGCTTCGTGTTCTGCAATCTGAAGTTGATGATTCGAGAAATGCCGTGTTGGCAATTCCACTGTGTCTGCTGCAGCCCGCGGCATGGCTTACGAGTCACTCCGCCTCCGCCACAAACACCATTGCAGCCCATTCATCCCTTCCTACCAATCACAAAGTTAACCCCGCTCTTCTAACGGCAAACTCTAACTAATAGACACCCTCAAAGGCCCACTTATCCCCGTCGGAACACCAAAAATTTGGGAATTTTTCAAAGTGCTTAGAAAATTCCAAAAACTTCTAGAGTTGTTATAGTGGAGTCTCTGATCACGATTATTGACTTTATTTCTTCGATTTGTTGCGTTAGGGCGGAATCGTGGTTTGGGCAGTTGACGGGTGTGAGCCTTTGTCAGGTGAACCCTTTTACGAGTTAGCTATGTCTCAGGCAGCAGACATATCGGTGAGACAACACATCACCACGAGCAAAAAATTAACTCCAAATCAGTTTTACGTTGATGTACGTATATAAAAATGCCGTTTCAGAGTCAGTTCTCGCTATCCCTTGAGCTCACAAAGCTCATACCTATGGGTTCAGCGGCAGCTGGGAAAACCTACGAGGCTGCGATGAGCCTTGCAAGAGATCTTCAGGTAAGGCTCAACTTTTGTATTTCCAAGTTTTCTTTGATTGAACTCTATTGCGTCAATGAGATGGAGATTTGTCGTTTCTCTAACAATTTCAGACTTCTGGATCAGATATCGTCGTCGAAGAAGATCTTGCCGAGCTTTTTGGGCGTTCACGTATTACCAGGCAAATGGCTTCAACTTTTCGCACCGTCGTCTCAAAAGCAAAGCCCCCACAAAAACTTTGTGAAGGAATAGCCTTGTGTGATGGTCCAGGACCGACTGTTATCCGAGCTCTTACACAAGACGCGTATTTCTCCATGGTGTTACAATGTTCGTTGAAATCTTATCAATCCTCCATGGGTGCGGAAGGAGAAATATTATTCCAATGATTACTACTCATTCTACTTCAACATCTCTCTTTGGAGTTTCAATTGTTCTGACACTTTTAGGTTCGTTTCTGCTCTGTGTTCATGAGAAATGCTCGCTTGCTGCAGCCATCGCGTATCATTTCGAGAAGCAAGCTCAAGATGTCCTAGAAGGACAAGCTGTAAGGCCGACTCCAAGCCGAGATGGTATTCGAGGCTTCCTACAAGCGTGTGAAGATCAGACTTCATCGTTCAACTGGCAAAACGTTCTTCTGGCTGTTGGCGCAACACTTGGAATCTCTGGAAAGACCATGTACGTTATGCCCCGTATCACACTCTTTACGCAAGCATCCCACAACTCTTCGCCCTAAGAGCCCGTTCGGCCGCGCACATGCCCTTTTTTCCTGTACAGGGGCGGTATTCCCTTTACCGCCCCTTTCCTGTACGGGGCCGTACAGGGGCGGTAAAGGGGCGGTACGAGGTTTACCGCCCCTGTACAGGGCGTTCGGCCATTTCCTGAAGCTTCCTGTAAAGGACTTTACGGGCTCTATTAGTAATAAGTTACTAAGCTTATGTGGGCCGCTAATAATAAATCTCTTTACACGTCAACACGTCTCCTGTGCACCTTTTTATGACTTTAATCTGATTCGATACGCCCAATATGCCACGAAAAATTAGAGCGCGTCCTGTAAAGCAGAGATCTACTCAAGCTGATACGCAAGCTGATACGCAAGCTGATACGCAAGCTGATACGCAAGCTGATTCGCAGGCTCCATCGCAAGCTCCATCGCAACCGCCTGATTCGCAAGCTACCGATACAGAACCATTCCGGTGGACTGATGCTATGGTACAAGCGGCTCTGGACGAAGCAATTCAGCAAGATGCCCTTGGTAAACGCGCTGGCCAGGGCTTTAAGCCTGAAGCCTGGGTTTTAATTACTGCAGCTGCACAAGAAGCTATTCCTGCGAACACTAGTTGGAAGCTTAGCGTTGCCCAAACGGAGGGTAAACTGGATCTGGTATTTACTTATTTGCATCTCTTCCCCTTAAATATATACTGATTATGTTTCTTCCTATAGTTAAAAGCCAGATTGAAGAAGTACATCGAATTGACGAAAAAGATATCGGGCTGGGGATGGGACCAGGAGACTCAGATGTTACAGGCGTCGATCTACGCCTGGAGATCCTTATACGATGCACATAAGGATAATAAAAAGCACTATGGGTTTTTCGAAAATAATGCTTTTCGGGGGAAGGACAAATTGATGCAGATATATGGAGAGAAGGTTGCTACTGGAAAATATGCCGCTCTTCCGGAAAAGAGATCAAGAGGCGACAACGATTCTACAGCGAGCGATAATAGCGATTCGAGCGATTCGGAAGCGGATTTTAGCACCAGTTCGTCCCGTCGTCCTCCTAAAAAGAGGCCTTGTGTGGATGTTCAATTAGGAGATGAGGTAGAGGAAACCGCGATTTCCTGGTCTGATTCGGAACATGGTGGCACTGAAGCTACTGACCCTGATCCCTTCGGTCTCGACAGAGAAGGCAACGAAATCGATAGCACACGAGCTTCTAAGACCCCTTCTACGCGGCAATCGACACCAGCCCCTAAGTCTTCTAAAAAGAAGAGGGATAAAAAAGCAAGGACAGTAGGAAAGGACATTCCTATTGACGAACAGCCGCAAAGGGAAGGAGTGAAGAGGGAAAGGAGCAGTGCGGACAAAATCAAAGCGGGCCTGGATGGTCTTGCTAAGCAAGCTGATCAGTCGAATGAGCTTCGGCGAGATGCCCTTGCAGCTCGACTAAAGCTTATTGATCATACTGTTTCTTCAGCTATACCGGCACATGAGCAAGCTTTTATTATGTTGACCCGGGAGTATTCTACTCAGCTCGATGGCCTTGAAGATGACGAGTTCGATGCTTTGCCCCTAATGCTTGAACAGCCTATTAGGCAAGGGACCACGTTCAGTACTTTAGGAACAACCAAGGGAAAACATCTTTGCATGCTACCACCAGGGCCTCGCCGGGATCAATTTGTTCAGAGATTATTAGAAGGGATCAGTGCTTTCATTCTTGAAAGCAATAGGTCTCCATTTACTTCACCTGCGGAGGATTTCAGTAGTCAACTTGGTGCTAATTTTCGCGGCCCATATAGTGAATAATAGGTGGTTCATACATATGGGCATATATGTATTTCCTTTTTTTGGAGAACCTTCTTGGATAGATATCAATATATGCTATTTATCGGATTATTAGGTATATCTTGGGCTACATTTTGCGCTACTATGCTCCCTCAAAGGTCTACGTTTTAATTTTTAATTTATTATTCTAGTAATGTAGCTAAATGTAGTACCACATTAGAAAATCTATTTGCAGCATCATTATTTTTCGGAATTAATCCGGTTAATGTATTATAATCTACGACTTCCGGCGCGTCTTTGCGTGCAACCGGAGTTATAAAAATCATTGTGGTGGTTGAGATACGAAATCTAGAAATAGGGGAGGTGCTGCAAATAGATTATCACGAAGTGTTTGTATGTGGTGTTGAGGTTTTACGAATACGGACTAGCGCCGGGAGCTCCCGAAACAGCCTCTGAGTGGCTCGCTTAAGCCGAGCTAGACTAAATTCGGAATCGTTTCCTCTGAAAATGCTCTAAATCACCCCGCTTCAGTAACCCCGCAATCTACTCAATAAAGTAGATACTTATTAACTAACGAAATATTTACCAAACCATAAACTGATTAGTGATTTGAAGAGAGGATAGTAAGCGCATTTAATATCACAAAAAATTATCTTCTTCAGATTAGTAGTTCCTAAGAAATTCCATATGGAATAAACATCAAGTTTTCTAGTGTGCTGAAGGCCTGAAATAGCATCCATTTATAGTTACACTTGATTTATTTAGTAACCACAACTTTTCTAGAATATCTGTCTAATCGAAAATAGTATTTATAATACCTTTTCGCATATATAAGTCACATATTTATATTAGAAATATCCTAAAGCTAAAAACATAACGTATAGATAAGCTATACCTGCTACTAGGCTACTCCTCCCTGCACTCCAGATACTCAATATAATCATCCCACATAGCTACTGCAATATCATCCCGGAAGTCCTCCATTTGATGCCTCTGTCTCTGAGCAGAAATACGAGCTCTATTTGACTTCTTCGAGTTTTGTAGAGCCTCCTTTGCCCCTCTTTCCATACCCTCTGTATCGAATTTATCAAGGCATGTCGCGTTTTGACGAATAAAGTTATGAAGGCCCGTCAGTGCATAGACTAGCTGTCTCTGCTTATGGAAGTTTCCACATTCGTACTTCTTCCCAAGGATAGGAAATCGCCTCTTAACTACTCCAAATATACGCTCAACCTCGTTCCTCAGTTGTGCATGTCGGAGGTTAAATAACTCCTCTTTACACTTCGGTTTAGCCTTAGCTTGTCGTCCCTCTTTCAAGTGATATCTATAGCCTCTGTATGGTGATAAGGTAATATCACTACATACATATCCAGCGTCTGCGAGGTAGTATTTCCCAGCCGGGACTGGAAATACGCCCTTGCTAATCACATCGTTTATAACCGCCTGATCGTTTGCAGAGCCTTCCCATCCGGCATATATAAACGAGAACTGGAGGTTGAAAGTACACACTCCTAAGACGTTCTGCGTCACTTGGCCCTTCCGATTTATATATGCCGCTTGGGAGTCCGCTTTGACGAACGCCGGTATGTGTGTCCCATCTAAAGCACCAATACAGTCTTGAAAAAATGGGTAGAACTTCCGATTCGACTTGATCTTATCCGCAAGATGATTAGGATGAGGTAGGTTGACGCATTTCGTATATAATATTTCGAGGGCATTGAGGACTTCGTTGAAGCATCTAAGTATCTAGTAGTTAGCTAATGTCTAATCATTTATAATAGGATATTTTATACTTGGAAATAGTGTCACCAGAGTGTTGATATTTCTCCTGCGCACCTCTATTCCCCATTGGCTGTCCAACAATTGAGAGAAATATCATTAATTTCTCCTCCAAACCAACATGCCGGCTTCGCTTTAAGGACGTATGCTCCTTGATAAAGTCGACCAGATTACTGAAGGTTTGATATGGCATCCTCAAGACCTCTTGACAGCGTCGTGATTGACGAGTTTTCAGGAGTTCTAGGACATAAGCATCTCCAGTATAGGGTGCAGTTCGGCATGGCCTAGCACAACAGTACGTAAGTCCATGTCGAGAGGCAATAGAAGCTGAAGCTAGCCACCAAGCCTCTTCTTCTGCTTCATCAAGTTCGTCTTCAAGCTCGTCAGCTTCAATAAGGAGAGCGGATAAGTCGGGGTCCATATTATTAAAAGAATCGGGGTAAAAATATTAAAGCTAGAGGGTGCTAAATCACGTACAGCACATAAAACGCGTCTGCAGATCGATAAACTAGCGCGATTCTACAGATTCTACAGTGATTACTCAGCTACAGCACGTGCAATCGACGCTAAAAGGGGCGGTAGAGGGGCATTACGACCCGTACAATCAGAAAAAACCTGATTGTACGGGTCGTACAGGGGCGGTACCGATTTGTATGGGAGCTTTGAAGGGGCGGTACGAGGGGCGGTAGCAGGGGCGGTACGAGGGGCGGTAATTAGATTACCGCCCCTCTACAGTACCTGGCCGAACGCCATATCGAAGGGGCGGTACGTCGAATACAGGGGCATTACGAGGGGCGGTGCGCGGCCGAACGGGCTCTAAGAACGAGTACTAAAATAACGTCTGAAATTAGATTAGAAGCAATGCCTTCTGTAATATTCAGAGGCTTACTCAGTATGCTACCCCTAGTCCAGCATTTCCCCGAGGAACGCCTCATACACTTAGAGACGGACCGTGGCGTTTGCAGTATCATCACATGGGCACATAATATCCTAGGCTTACCAATCTTGGTGAGATTACACGATAGCGGAAAAATTGTGGAGTACCACTTTGGTTCGTCTGAGGTTATCATTATCGATGTTCGCAGTAAGGTCCAGGAAAGCGTCTTACCATCGGGTGAACCAACTATGAGGCACAGCCTTCCAACGATCACTCTTCTTGAAAGTTCAGGTAAGGAAAGATTATTTACGATGGTAGAAGAGCCCGACGAAGATGTAATTGATGCTACTTTTAAGACCCCTGCATGCGGGTATGGAAGTAAAATCTTCAACGCAGAGGTCTCGTTAGAGGACGGCAGAGAAAGGGTGATTACAGAGATGGCACATATAGCAACGGCATTTGCTATCTGCATATCAAAGGTACTTAGTGTTTCAAGCAATGGCGCTCCCTCTACTGCTTCCGTTGCAGTAAATGCTTTGTCGGACACTGTCTCTGGGGGTGTTGATGTTGAAGATGATCGAAGTGTACGGGATGAAGGACGCTCCCCCTTGGCGTACGAAGTTTCCAAAACTCGTATTTACGAAGCAGCCACCTTACTCTTCCATGACTTGAAACTCATGCGGAAGAAGGTTGACCAATATGTGGTTAAGTACTCTGAGCGGCCTGTGTCTGAGCTTCCAATACCTGAAGTAATCTCGGCGATGATTCAAAGCTGGCCGGAAAGAGGCACCTGTATGACATCAGAAGATGCAGCTTCTGTAGCAGAATGGTCGAGGCTTCGCCAAATTGCAATGCAGCTTAGCACCTTGATCCTAGCGTTTGCACACGTTACCGATCTCCACGCGGCTTCCGGCTTGCCTCTGTGTCAGTTTCCTCACCTACTCTACGGCACTGATCTATTCAAGCAAATAGCTACGTGGGGTGGGTCCAAGCCACTTCAAATCAAAAGTGACGTTTGGTTTGAATTAATAGTACAACTCACCATCGGCCATACAACGGAAACCTCTTTCGAGACGACCTGTCTGATAAGTGCACGAGGATGGAGTATCTTCCTGAATACCTTTGGCGATGCAGATCCGAGTTATATAGGTATTGAGCACTGGATTTCTTGGTAGCGTCATATTATATACCCCTTATTTGCTAACATTTCTCAGATCCAGGCTTCCTTGCCATCAAGAAAGGAGTCCCGTGCCGAAACGGTGTCTGGAAACATCGAGTGATCGATGGCCCTAATCAGGGCCGAGATCATTTGGCCTGGAAACTAGAGGCAAGCCCTGGAGAGTCCGTTGCACTCTCCTGTGCTGCAACTGTTACTTGCGGAGCCCCTCTTGTAGGCGAGAGCGAGGACAACTTTGTTGTCAGTATTAGGGTACAGACCGCGGATGGTGGTGTTTCTGATTCAGGTACTCCAAACACCATTCGGCGAACTGGCTACAGCGAGCTTGCAAAAGCTCTTTGGAGAACTCAGAGATCCAAGCCTTGCCAGCATCACCCGCAACTTGGTGAGAAGGTGATTCTTGAACCGGGAGTTATAGCTGTGTCTGGATTCGGGCATTGCAAAGATATGAAGGATCTTGGAGGATCAGACATAATAATTTGCTTGAGTGCTTGCGATCCTACCGCCCGATGGCGGGCTCTGCTTTCAATAGCTTGTCAAAGCACAGCTGGAGGATATGGATATCCACCGGTCATGCTCCGGAGAAGAGATTGCTGCTTTGCATGTGTGATCCAGCAGACTTGGCAGAAGGCTGCACCAGGCGATACCTGGTGCATCGTCCTGTGACTCTAGAAAAGTTACAAGATATTTCACGCTATTCGAATCTTATCTGTCGAAATTCTAGATTGCTTTTGATGTTTTTGCATGGGTTTTAATGGAAATAAATTTCTTTGGTCGATTCGTATAAGTTCCCATAAACTCAAGATTAAGTTTCCCTTTCGCTACTTCCGTTTTAGTCTCCGACTATGAGCAACTGCTAGTCTGCTACTTTAACCTCAGCTGAGGGTGAGCATATCTGAACCGGGGTAAGCGAGCCTGAGCCGAGCCTGAGCCAAGCCTGAGCATCCTGAGCACCCCATAAGCTAGCCTGCGCACTATAATACGGAAACTATTCTGGCCTCCTATATGCCCCAGTTATAGTTTCCTGGCCGGATTGCCCGGGAATCCGCTTCTGCTCTCTTAGGAGAGTTTTTGCTGGAGCAATTTTGGATTCCACAGACTCAGGATTAGATTATCTTTTTCTTTGGCTAATTCCGGTTTATTGGTCTTTGGGTGTGAGTTACTGCTGCTACTGCTTTTATCTAAGCTAAAGGTAAACAAACCTGAGCCAGCCGAGCCTAATGATGCCTGGGCCGAGGATGCGCGCGCTGTTGTACCTGAGTACAGCCTGGGCATGTCCGAGCAAAGCTTGAGTAAAATCCGAATATCCTAAGTTCACCTTGAGTTACTCTAATGCCGGGACCTACTTCAGTGCTCTATGCACTCCAGCTACAATTTTCCAGCCGAACTTCCTAGGACACCCATTCTACTCCCTCAGAAGGGTTCTTGCCAAGTCCAATTTGGGATCCTTAATAGGACTGCCTCACACAATTAAGGCACGAAGAGCGTAATAATATTATAGGTAAATATACTACAAAAAACAAATTTTCGTATTTTGAAGTACATTTTACATTATAAATTCCTTTAGTATTGACCTATAGATTTTATTGGAATGTGATTAATATATTAGTACAAAATCAATATATTAGAGGTTGAAAATGTGTAGAATGACTAGATACAGGAGAGTAAAGAGTAAAAAAGGAGAGGAAAGTGTCTAAAGTATAGATCTTACACCTATTAGCCTTCGGCGATATGAGTGGCGCTTTCCTCTAATATATTATAAACCAGCTAATAAAGCAGATGACTATATATTAGTGAACGTTCCCTGAGCTTCCATTTTGAACCATTATAAATGAGAGTGGTGGCGGACTAAATCAGTGGTTGAACCTGGTGCTGGAGGGACTGGAAAGCTAGCTAAGGCTGGCTAGTTCAACACTATTCAATTCTACTCATTAATATTCATGAATAGTATAAAAACCTTGAGTATTTCTCTCTCACACTGGCCAGAACCATAAATGCAACGATTAACGAAACGGAAGAAAAGTTTTGAAGAACTCAATGCTGCGCAACAACTCCTTCTCGAATTCCGGTCTTCTTACTCAAGCATAGGGGATGCTCATTTTATTTGCACTCGGGGGAAGATAATACCGGATGGGCTTCTCTAATGCCACTGTTTGAGCTACCTTGGTTCTCTAGAGTCTGGAACACCCAAGAGGTGATGCTTTCACGCCATTTTAAGTTGCAGTAGGGTTCTAATGATATATCGTGGGAGGAAATATCCTCACTGGTGGCAAGAAGATATCCAGGGTGGGCTCCGATAAATTATTATCGACTAATTAGCGCGATTATCTATCGACTGGTTATCGTGTGTCGGCATGCATACGTGTATGGCGGCTTACGGTTGACTGCGGTCACGTGACTCTGCTCTAGCTATTTAACCGTGATTAGGCGTGTTCACTTTGGGTGAACACTGTGGTCTTTTGGCTCGAGCGGGTGTGCAGAACGAGCCAAATCCTTACACGTCACACTAACAGGTGTGATTCCTGATCATGCTTTTATACGTAATTTAAGTATATACGTGGAATCACATAAGCTCGTACGAGCTTAGTTTAGTCTTGTTCGAGCCTGTTAAAGGGCCCGAACGTGCAGGAATGGAACATTACGTCCTTTTTACCCTTTCCAATCACACAGCAAAGAGGGAAGAGGGAGAGACCCGTGTCACGTGAATGGCGTTTCTACCAACCGAACTTGGAGGATGAGGCTGCGAGCCTTCTGGTTTGCAACTTCCCAACTCAACCCATCTGAGGTCTTAACATCGGAAATCTCACGAGAGTCAGCTTCATTTTGGACCTGATCAATCAGCAAGCATTATTCGCACGACCCACATCCATTCATGGGTCCGGTCACCGTCGAGGAGGCAATCTTGTCGAGGGAATTTTCGTTCTCGGGGGATTCGCCCCATTCATGCAAAATTTGCCAAAGGCTAGTCCTGGACCCGGGCAAGGCGCCTACTATCCACGAGAGCTGGTCTCCGATCCCACTTGGGTGGAAGTATTTGCTAGCCCGGAAACCGAGGCCTCAGAAGGCCATTAAAGTAATCCGAAGATTCAAATATCCAGCCGACAGCGAGTCTGAGTCTTATGGCATCGTGTTCGGCCTCAAGCTGAAAGAAATATGCCTACCGTCTCGCTCTGTGTCTCTCTGGCGGTCCCTCTCGTTGTCCGGTTCGCGGTGCACTTTTTTTGCCTACATTGCCCATGAACTCATGATTCAGAAGACGGACGAGAAGACTTTCCAGGGCTTCTCGCTGCTTGCTCTTGTTACTTCCGATACTGTGCAATTTGGATTCGGAATCCCGGACAACCCCACTGAGCTTTTGTCGGGTTTGATCTTCTTCCAGAATCCGAGTCGTCAGAGATATCGGCTGTTAGCAAGTATAGGTATGTAGACCCTACTGAGTGAGTATATCATTTGCTATACTAATGGCTTCACTTGAGCTGATGATCTATAGATAATGCAGCGGCTGAAGACATCCCTACGAGGCCAATCAATATCCATCCAGCGTCACCTGAAAGTTTTGAAACGTCTAAAAGATGGCTACAGACGTGTCTTGATACCCATGCTTGTTGTCTAAAGCCAGATGGAAAGTTTATGCCTACAAGGGTCATTGAGCTAGTGCAGGTTCGAGGCCACACATTTCTCCGTCTCCGGGAGACAAGTGGCCGAGCGTGGGAACCGTATGCCGCTTTGAGTTATTGTTGGGGCAAAGAACAGCACCTAACTACGACCTCGGAGAATCTTCACAGACACCTCACGAGAATCAACATGAAAGACCTCCCGACCACTATGAGGGATACCGTTCTGGTCATTGAAAAGCTGGGAATACGGAACGTCTGGATCGACGCACTCTGCATCCTTCAAGATGATATGAATGACAAAGCGCTTGAGATAGCCCAGATGGCATTGGTGTATAATCAAGCCACCGTAACCATCGCTGCTACACGCGCTGGAGGCGTGCAAGAGGGGTTCCTGGGGGATAGAAGACCCTACCCACACGGCACTCTCCAAACTGACTCCGTTATCTGGGAACTCCCTTATCGCTCTCGTGCAGGTGCGACTGGGTCTGTCATTCTCGTTCCAGATTGCGAAATTCCGACTCAGCCATTAGACACAAGGGCTTGGGCCTTTCAAGAACGGCTACTCTCTCCCCGAATTCTGGAATACGGCTCTCTACAGACGCGATGGAAGTGTCAAGGAACAGCAGAATTAGACGACATGACAGATGGTTTCACAAATACTTCTGCCTCCGGAAAAGGCAATATGAAGGACTCACTTGTTTCTTCTATACGAGCTCTCATGCGGCCGAATGGACGAGATCCCTCAGCGCCCATTAGCAAGCAAGATATCCTGGATCTTTGGCACGAAGTCGTCGACAAATACACTCACCGCAACCTCACGCTGTCTGCAGACCGGCTTCCTGCCATTGCTGGCATTGCAAAGCAATTCGGCAAGCTGCTAGAGGATCAGTATCGAGCAGGATTATGGATGTCGAACCTAGCAACCGAGCTGCTTTGGCATGTCGATAATACTGAGACCTCTCACCCCAAACCCATAGAATATCAAGCCCCGTCATGGTCTTGGGCTGCTATTACGGGTCCAGTCTGCTTCTTCGAGAACGTCCAGATAGATCCAGACTTCGAAGTTCTCGATTGTCAAACGACACTCCAAACAGACAATGCGAGGGTTGCCTTCGTTACGTCTAAGTATGGGCCCGTCGAGTTCGGAAGCTTGAGGGTTCGAGGCCGTCTTGTTGAAGCGGAGTTGATGGCCTCTGCTGACTTTTGTCTACTTAAAGTAAAGAAGGAGGATGGTCGATATCGCTCACTCTATGCGACGAAGATGTGTCTGGACGAGGCCCATGATGGGAGTGATATCTTGCGGCACCAAATTTATCTTCTTCGACTTTCGAAGCCGCTGGTGAAAGGTTTGGTTTTGAGACGAAACATGGGTTCCGGCCTTTCGAGATTGGGATTCTTCGAGTGTGGTCCAAACCTCGTGGAGGACGAGAACTCTGAGCAATTAAGGAGTGATGAGTATCAGAAAGATCTTGCTTGCTTTGAAAGCAGTGAGCTATCCACTGTGACGATCGTTTAGCGGTGTGGGTCGGGTTTGTCCGAGACCGGATTATCTTCAGACGTCGTTGGAAGCTTTAAAAGTGCGAGTAATGAAGTGCCAGAAAGTTACATTACGCCGCTAATCACGACCCATGTCAGGTCTGGGACCAATTCAAGGCCGATGAAGGAGCGGCCTTGAACGCCGGTTGGGATACAGATCACGCTACACAGTCAACGATTTCACTACGTGGCAGAATCGTCGATCATCTCATCGGCAAAAGTGTATTTCGAACCCCGGGTGGCCTTGGCGGGAAATGAGAACCTTATTGAACTAGCTAGCTTTAGCTAGCATCCATTCCTTCCACTCCAGGTTCAACCACTAGTCAGTTCGTTCTATTATTAGGTATTACTTATATACAGACACACTAATCGTCTAATTAGTATTACCATTCGATTACGTTCACTAAACCTGCGTCCAGGAATCAGTGTGGTAATCGTACTACCACCAGAGCGGGGTAAATCACATAGTACGCTGTGAATCAGGAATATAGCTATGGAAGTCAATCCCTTAGTTTTTATAGTGGTACACTCCTATAATTAGCCATTCTACAGATTGTCAACCCTCAATATATCGATTTTCCACTTATAAATCGATTTCCATTTCAATAAACCTGAGCAGGGGAGACAATTTATATGGAAGACTGGGCTGGGTGCTAAAGTGGGCAGATACCAATGGCCAAGTAGCAGTTCTGGGGGAAAGTAGATTTCCTTACGTCATTCGGAAATGGGGAAAAGACAGGTGGAGATTAGTAGGACCATGCTACATCGATGGAACCATGTTGAGTGAAGTCACGAATCAGGGGAAACACATGGAAGACGTTATTACGCTCGGATAAGACAACTTGTTTTGGGTAGGGGGGAGGGATTGAAATCGGCGGATGTGTATCAGCATGTTTATCTCCTTAGAGCATTGTACCGTTTGTCTTTGGGTTTGCAATTATCGGGATTCTCTCTTGAAGATGGCCAAGCAAGACACCGGGAAGAGCTTCCGAAGTGTTGTTATTGATTAGTTATACCCTGCGTGGGTCATATGTCAGTCAGCCAAGCTCCATACACTTTATCTCTGAAAATTTTCTCTCTACGGCTTGGAAAATGAATCCCGAAGTTCCCAGATCTGATGCTGATTCTCGATCAGCAGACAGTGTCGATTTTACGGATTTGGATATTCTATTCTTGTGTTCCGTGTGACTAGTTGCTCGGAAATCAATTCCGACTTGATCGCTTTGAATATGAAGACTAATTAGGTAATTTTCGGCTATGTGCAAATGTCACTAGGAACACTTCAAATCCCACAATTTCCTACTAATAAAATCAGTTAAGAGCAGTCTTATGAATCTATCTGTAGCTTTTTTTCCTTTCTTATTTATCTAGATTCAGTGATAGATAAAATCATTGTTTGATGCATTTGAAGTTTCTTCTTCCGCTTCTGCCCGGAAACATTACAAGCGAAAATTGCCTATTTCGTTTACGGGGCGAATGCCCCATCATATACCCGGAACGCTCGTTTACGATCTGCGAGGAAATCGAGCTCCAGGACCAGCAAATTTAACCTGTCAACTCTGAGTCTCACATTGCTCCATCTTCCTCCAGTTGCATTGCTCAGGCAGGATGGCGACCCATTCGTCCTCAAACATTCCTTCTCGAGTCTTCTCAATACAATCCGAGCCATCACTGTCAGCTTTCAAGAAGCTATGTTCTCAGGAATCATTTCAACAGGAATATCCGCTTTCCTCCGAGGTCTTATCAAACGTTCCAATTTACAATCTTGCCCAACTTGATACCAGCGACGAAGGCCTGCACGCACGCTTACAGGCCGAGTGGCACCACATTCTTCTTGCCGGCCCCGGGGTCGTCGTCCTGAACAATATGTATCCAGACAAACAACTCATTGAGAAGGTGAACTCTGTATATAGTGGGATAATTGAGTCTGAAAAGCAAGCAGCTCGCAAAGGCGACCATTTCGCAAGCAGTTCCACCAACGATAGAATCTGGAACTCTTTCAGCAAGCACTGCTTATCCGAACCTGAGTCATTTGTAGAGTATTACTCAAATCCATGGTTATCACTGATGTGCGAGGCTTGGCTGGGACCTGGGTACCGCATCACCAGCCAAGTAAATGTGGTTAAGCCCGGAGGTGCTGCTCAAGTTAGCCATCGAGATTATCACCTGGGCTTCCAGACCGCCGAAGCGTGCGAAAAGTTCCCGATCGCTATACAAATTGCGAGCCAGCTACTTACGCTCCAAGGAGCAGTGGTGCACAGCGATATGCCTATTAAGAGCGGGCCGACCAGGCTCCTTCCTTTCAGCCAACGTTTTGATGAAGGGTACATGGCGTACCATCTCCCTCAGTTCACGTCATATTTCCTAGAAAATTATGTCAGTTTACCGTTATCGACTGGCGACGGTCTGTTTTTCAATCCTGCTTTGTTTCATGCTGCAGGTGAGAATGTCACGGAAGATGTTCAGAGAACGGCGAACCTACTTCAAGTTAGTAGTGCCTTCGGAAAACCGATGGAATCAATAGATGCTCTTCCGTTGATTGAAAAGACGTGGGGCCTTCTCAAGGGGAGGTTTGCGAGAGAGGGTGAGAGTGCGGGAGTTAGAGCTTATGTTGCTGCTGTCGCTGAAGGGTATCCGTTTCCAACAAACTTAGACCGGCGACCGCCAGCTCCTGGTGGGATGGCGCCGGAGAGTGATCAGGAACTCCTGATGAGAGGCTTGAAGGAAGGATGGGATCTCCGATTAGTTCTGGATGCACTTCAAGAGATGAAGCAAAACTCCAAAGCTTGAGCGTGAATACGTCCCAGGATGCTGAGGGTCGCTTGAAATGAAGGCTCAATGTTTTGGGTGTTTTGGATACACTTGTAACGAGCAAAAATTAGCCCCGACTTTCAGAAAGAGATCAATCTCGGGGGTTCTATCAATGACATTGCCATGAGAGATACTATACGTTCTTATAACTATAAATCGTTTTGAATTTATAAAAAATTGTGATTTATTTATATTATTTATTTAATTAAAATAATTATATAATAAAATAATAATAAAACTAAATTTCATATTTCTATATTTTTATTTTACTCAAACTAAAATAATAAAGTTTATAAATATATTCTAAGCTAGTTCTAGCCTAAGCCTTATTCAACTTACTCTCACTTGTATTTTTTACTAGAAGTAATATGTAGTTAAACAGTTATTATGTATCGACTAAAATTGCGGTTAATAATATGCCTGTCTATACTACTCCTATAAAGAAAGACAGCTATTCTGGAATAGTGAACGGCTTCACTATTTATCGGCCCGCATTGAAATATAAAGGAATTATTAATTGACTTGGTAGCTGGATTACGAGCAGGTGTATCTCTCAGAACTATCATTACCTTTTAGCTTAACTACAAGTCGCTTTGAACAGCTAGGCATGGCTGATTCGGAGATTTTCAGGTACTCATTTACCACGAACGGAAGAGAGGCTTATCCTAGGGTTGTTACAGGTAGATTTGACAGGTAGATTTGATTTGAAACTTGATTGTTATACCTTTCAACTCTTCTCAAACGGCCAGGATAACTTGCTTCCGTTGCTCCCAGTGCCCAATAAACCGCCGTGTATAAACTTGGTTCTCCCATCGGACTTCTCTATAGTTCCCAGCACTCGACCTTAATGACCCCCACCCTTGCTCAAGTTGACTCAGGTCTGGCTCAAGTTCAGCTCGAGGCTGCTTAGCACGGCTCACCCTGTTTATGGCGAGGCGTAATTGTAAGCTCGATTCGCTAGCAGTCGTTAGTTTGTAACAAGCTCCCTAGAAGGTGCCTCTATCGAGAAGTTGTCACTACTATGTATTCACAACGCGCTGACAGGTAAGGGGCCTTGTACTTCACGGGGCTATTTTCGTTTCCCTGTGCGTTTTGGCCGAGATATAAAGCCTAGGCCACCGAGGGTGGGAATTGTTTCGACTGCTCAGCTAAAAATAGAACATAACGCGAGGACTGCTTGGGAGCCAGTTTTGGATCGATACGTGACTGGTCACTGGTAAGGTAATTTTACATCACAATTCAACGTCTTCCTAATCGGCTGTTCTAGAGGCCCAGGAGATCTTGCCAATTCGCCTTTAATAAAGAAAGGGCAATGTTATATAAAAAGAAAGCGCTGAGCAAATGTTTTAAACCTCGATGCACGGGATACTTAGCCGGGCACGTGACTGGCCTCCTCAAGCAGTTATTATACTATAATAATATAATATAAAGGAGACGAATGGTTATTTAATCGTGCTACTAAAACAAGAACACAAATACGACCCCGTTCAATCACTCCAAGGAAGATTGCTTTTGACTATATAGAGAGTCTTCAGTTGGCCAACCATTCGCGAAAACTGGTCCTTGATGCCCAATCTCTCCAGATTCAACCGCCCGATAAAAACGTTTCTCTCCTCCTCACCGTCTTTGGTTACCGACCCGCTATCTACTGGGTTCTTGATGGCGAAAACATTGATGATGTTGGATGATGGGAGCTCACAGCACAGGTACTCCGTGGTTGAATCAGCTTCTGCAAAGGTGCCCAAATGTCAGGCCCATTTCCGGTGTGGATTTTGTAACCGGGCAACTTACTGGATCTCTCCCTCTCGATTTTCTTTATTCTATGGATCGCGAGAGATTTCTGTGCGGGGTCGTATACGATCCCTTTCTCCCTTGGCGGCCAGCTTCTGGTCTTCCCCCGTTTGTGAAGGAACTGTTCTGGAGAAGGCTCGGTGCCAGTCACGGCAGCAATTTCCATTGGCGATTGGCAGTATCGAAAAGGCGTAATGAAGGGAAGGGAGTAGGATAAGCAAGATAATCCGAAATGGGTTCGAAGGCCGATGGAGCCAGATTTTGCCGTCACTTTCGAAAGGAAAGGGGCAGAAGGGTAACTTGAGCAGCACACTAATAAATACCTGGGAGCACAAATTGCTTTTTCTGACAAAATGACGAAGCCACGCAATGCGTGACGGCAGGGAGGGCGTGTCAAAAGAAAGCCCCACAGGTGCTGCTTCGTAAATTCGAGCGCTGGCCGTGGGAACACAAAAAGTCAGAAGATCCCTCGTCGTTGGGACCGAGCGATCCTGTCTCACTTAAAGGCTGCAGCAGATTACTGCGCCCCGCGTTGCAGATGTCTTTGTTATGAAAGCTGAGCAAATGAATCGTTCGAGGAATGGGCGAGGCTTGTCAATAGGCGGGCGAGAATCAGCCCTTCTGGCAGCCCGTCGCCACAAAATCAAAAGCAGCGCCCAACTCCTAAGGTTACAGGGAATTGAGACGGAAAGCTGAAAGGATCACGTGCGCTACAGTGCCCCGCGTACCCACTTGATTGGTTCACCAACTCGTACCGAAAATCTGTGCCACCCTCCACGAAAAAGGTAACCACTGATTTTTTAGTACCTATAGCCTGTAATTTAGCAGCCGTGGCCCTATGATTTAGTGCTGAGAAGCCTAGACTTATAGGGCTTCCCTTTCCTCGCAACTTGCAACGCTTTCCACTTCTCACTTTCCGCTTCTCGCTTTTTTTTCCTTCCCCCGCGCCCGCCCTCTCTTCCCCTATACTTATATATATATAGAATTCAAGAAAGAGAGAGATTAAGTATTTTATGTAGCAGCAGAGGTGTGAGAGGGGGCGAGGGGCGTGGTGGTGGGCGTGGTAAGAAATCGTGGTGAATCATGCAAGCAGGAGCGGGAAGCGGGAAGCGCGCGGGCACATCACATCCTTCCGGCTTTCCGTATCCGAACCCCTCAAACAAGGCTCCACCGCTGAGAATACGTTCAAAAGTCCTCCTTCTCGACCGACCCATTAACACGAATCTAGAGGGAATAGTACGACGTGAGTACATAAGCACGATTAGTTCCTCTTATCCTAAGCTCGAACTGAATAGAAAGCATAACTTCTTCAGATGAAGAAATCGTCGACTGTTTCCCCACCCAGTCGCCGGTGCGTCATTTGCTCTTCGAGTTACACGGATTTCGTCCACCATGGTCCAATAACTTGCATGGGGATTAGCGCTGTGGCTTTGGTCATCACAATGTTCGCTTCATCGAGCCTCGAGGCCCTACGAATCGCGGTCATTGACCTACCTGTTGCAGTGGGTGTCCTCAAGCACCCTGTCATTGTCAAGAGGCTCGAATTCGGCTTTCCGCCGAGCTGAGGCTCAGTGGCCACACGACTTGGGCTCTCCCGAAGTCCGTTTTTTGGCGAGGCTCTGAAGAAGCAGATCAACCGCTAAGGCGCGCATTTTCCTTTCTTTTTCATCCCGTGTGCGGCATCTTTTCTGGATGAGGCTATGGGTGGCCTTCCTGCAGGCCACCTCCAGGTTGGGGTGAGCATCATCCACCTCTTCTCTTGTTGCCAATTCTACCAACATAATTGTGTGATTTTGTTGCACTGTTGGTATTGCAAATTCGGCCATGGCCTCTTCACAGAAGCCTAACAATCCTTCACCAACAGATCCACCTCAACAGGACAGCAGTGTGACCAAAGGGAAAGGCATTGAGTCTCAGAGCTCCTTAGATGGCTACCCTGCGCCTCTCGTCGCGGAGTCGTCTCGACGTCGCGGGCCGAGTCACAGCCGTGTGTCTGATACTGATTTCAGACTGTCATCGCCAAGCCTGGAGATGGACAAGGAAACCGAAAAGAGATTGTCACAAGTGGTGCCCAAACGCGAAAAGGACAAAGAAATAGTGAAGGAAGAGAGACCTTGGGAAGCAAAGAATATTCTCAGTTTTGGTAAGCACCCACAAAAGCGATTCGTTGCTTATGGTTGACAAGTTCCATATAGACGGTGGAGGAATTCGAGGGCTTTACAGCCTACTAATGCTCAAACAACTCATGGATCAAATCAAATTCTTCGAAGATATTTACGTTGATGGGAATGGTAAAAACGCACCCGCGACATCAAGTTTCCACCCCGAGTTACAGCCTCAGAATGCATCCCACAAGCCATCTTCCTCACCCAACGACAGTGATCAAGGGAGCGCCCCGAATGGGGTTTTTTTACCTTGCCACTACTTCGATTACATATGCGGTACAAGTACTGGAGGGTAGGCTTGCATTCCTTGTGATTTTCATATCCTTGCAGCAGGCTGATTATTGCTGTTCCTTAGTCTCATAGCGATCATGCTCGGCCGGCTCCGTATGACTGTTGATGACTCTATACAAGAATATGAGCGACTTGCCGGGAGCGTCTTTGGTCATGCAAACCTTTTTCACCAAACATTCCTTCCGACAGCGTGGATGAAGCGTCCAAAGTACGATACGGCAGCTCTGGAGAGTGTTATCAGAGGGGTTATAACTAGACGAGGAGAAGTCTCTATAGACAAGGCCAGGAGCACATTGAAGACTGGGCGCGAGCTTTGCCGAGTGTAAGAATCTCTCCTGCTTGAAACATGCAGTAGACTGATTGAAAGTAGCTTCGTTTTTGCATATAGAAGGGACGGCCATGACGATACTCAGAAGGCAGGGGCGGCGTGGGAGGCACCCTACATTTTTCGGTCTTACGATCACTTCAAGAAGTCTGATTCTCCCTTTTTGAGAAACCCTGGCAGCACTTCGGATTATGCATTGTGGCAAGTTGCGAGGGCCACCACAGCAGCTCCATTCTATTTTGCTCCTATGCAAGCCTTCTTGGATGACGAGCCGCCACAACCAACAGTAGGCTTGCTCAGACGTGCCACTACCGCATTCACAGCAAGAGCCCCATCGGCGGCAACAAGCCGCCCAGTCACCTTCATTGATGGAGGGTTTGGGCCTGCCAACAACCCATCGAAAGAGGCTTGGGAAGAAGTAGACTCATCAAAAGAGCAAGTGGGAACATTTGTTAGCATCGGCACAGGAAGAGGGAGCACAAGCAGGTTTCACACTAGGCTTCGGCGATTCATCAAGGCTGGCATGGCCGCAGTTGGAGATCCGGAGCCCCCACATCATGAAATGAAAGCGAAAGCCAAAAAGTATGGATTCGGTTACTTTCGATTCAACGAATTTGATGGTTTACCAGATGTTGACTTTGATGAGTGGAGTCCGAGGAAAAGTGGAAGACAGACCCAAGACAAAATCCAGAATGCCTACCAGAGATGGCTTGCTAGGCCGGAAGTACAAGAAAGCTTTCGAAGATGTGCGATCGACCTTGTCCGGCGGCGTCGGCTTCGGACTGCAGATAAGTCGCAATGGGAGCGCTATGCCCTCAAAACTTACTTTGATTGTGGCGAAGAAAGCTGTCCAGGGGATGTGGGAAAACGGTGGTACAACAGAAATGAGTTTCGCCAGCACCTCGCGATCGACCACGGGTTGGAACAAGACGAGAGTCTCAATAGGGCCATTCAAAGAGACAAGAGGATCTGGAGATATAAAGCACCAGAGAATGGAGGGGGTATATGAGTCGGGTGTAAATTTGTATATACCATTATCGTTTTGTGAAATTGTGATTGAGAAGTTGGCTCCGGCATGGTTGCATCTGGAAGGTTTTCATAGTAGATATCCCGTTAATGACTTCATGATTCCGAAGTATTGGACTTGCGGAGTGAGTACGACGGGCAGACAGTTTGAATCGATGAATTTAGCCCTTAATCCGAGAAACATTTAATAATCGTAGAGCGAGTCAAACTGTGCGTGTTTTCACGATATATGCATGCCACTGTGCTGATGCTGATTGGCCCGTTCCATTAGTGCAAAAGACGCCGACATCAACGACAGGCCGCAGCACGACACGTCGTTCCTGCCTTGTATATTCCGCCTCAATCTGACCCATAACATTTTTGCTAGCTACCTTACACATTGACGTAGATCATACAGCCGCCGTTTTAACTTCTCGTCGGTCACTATGCCGTTCATTCCCACGACAGCACTATTGAAGGTCGGTATTCTCCTCCTAGCCGTCCTTGGGGCGAGAGTCTGACCTAGTGATTAGGGTTGGTCGTTGCGCCTCATTTACTGGATCGAGCATCTTATTGTAACTCTTGGAACTCTTCCATACTACCGGTTTTTTCGCCAAAATACTCTTTTGCCTGTCCTCCACCTCGCAAAATGTGTGCGGAGAGGCGACAGCGACCCAGACCTGATCGGAATATTGAATCACTGGCGGGAGAGAAAGCTTTATGAGTTACAATTCATAGAAGTCGCCGTGAGTCTCTATGCTTTACCGTTGTCTTTGGGCTTGAATCTGACGGCGTTGGTAGAGCACTATTCTGGCCGCAGCGGTCATTGGATGCTTCTCTTGGCAGCCGATCTCGGATGGGTTCTGGATAGGTCCAGCATGCTGGTACTGTGCTCTTGTATTATCAATTTTCGCTATCCTTCTTTCATCTTCCCAAGCATTCATCTTCAATGCCTTGAACCCACCCTCTTTGCAGCTCAATTCCAGCGGGGATTTCAGAAGATATCTTGCCCTGATTCTTGTAGCGCCGCCTGATAGGATGCGATCTCTGGCAGAAGATAGTGGGAGAGATAGTCCACAGGACTACGCCATACGGTGGAAGATGGTTTTCACTTGGCAAGCTCCAATGATGCTCATGGCTTACGCTGTAATATTTTTCCTGGCCGGACTGACTGTCTATGTGTGCACCCCGCTCTTCAAAGGGGAAGCCACAACATTCGGGGGCAAGGTAAGAAGAGATCTCAGGTGATGCTCTCCTACCTAACTAAACTTTGCCTAGGTTTCTATATTCTACATTTCTATATTTGTTTTTGCAGGCGCAACCTTCATCTTTTGTTCGTTCTGGGCATACCAGTTCATTGATCTCGACCGAGTCGCCGAATCTACCTCTGGAACCGCCAATCTTCCAATGCCATATCCCTCATCCTCATTTCCAATAATCCCGCGCAGCCAATCTACAGCATCAACCGACATGGCTGTGCAAAGGACGCAAAGGCGCGCCCTGATTTTGCCTGATGAGACAATGAAAGAGCCGGAAGAGAAAGGCAAAAATGTAAAACGGACGGAAGGGGTATAAAGTGTGTCTGTATAGTACCTATAATTACGATTATAGTAAAGGGGCAACTTAACATATAAAATATTGATGGGGGGTGACGTGTAGGATAAATAAATTATATTTGCCATGTGATGGCCGGAACTACTCGGTATTAATATCGTATTAATGTCTTAGGTATTAAAGCTAAGCCTAGTAATGTCTACACTTTTTATATTCGGGAAAAGGTGGGAAGGGCGATGAAGGGCATGTTTTACACTCTTGTGGCCGATGAGGCATGGCATCTATTCACGAGCCTGTGGACACGGGTCTGTGGATTATAGGGAATTTTTAGCGACCAACTTCCACTAAAGTAAAACTCCAACTTTTAAAAAGATGCTAGTACTCTTCTAATTATATTAAGAGAATAAACTATAGCTTCTTGTGATCGTGCTGCTTACCTTTTATATTATTATATTTTGTGATTATTTAATAGAATTGAATTCAATTGATCGTCTTTCAATTCGCAACGCCTGAAAAGTGCCCTGTAATCCATAGACCCGTGTCCACAGGCTCGTAACCAACAACTAGTGCAGAGGCATTTCGAATTTTTGAGGGGGATGGGAAACATCTGGTTTTTATTGCCCTCCTTGCGATCCTTGTGATTGAGAAGGCGTAGGGTCTGCTCAACCACAGCTTCTGCACCTGCCATTCCGTATCGCCGAGGCAGGATGGGAATAACGGCTCAGTCTCGGTTGGAATTTTTATAGCAGCCATACTTGATCTTAGTAAGGTCAATTTCTATCTTTTAACCTAAGCGGTTACTGCTCCAAATCACAACTCTCTGCTTATTGTGTATTAACGCGATTTCATATACTGGTTAACGTATACATTGAGCTACGGCCAGCTTTGCACTTCATAATCAATTGTACTGCACCCGCAAAATTGCAGCAAATCAGAAAGCTCAAATCCAGATTTTGGCTCTCTATTTTGTTGGAATTTACTCGCCTAGGAATGCACGGTCCAATGCAAAACTGGTCGCAGAGCAACAGATAGAATACGGAGACTTAAAGCCAATAATAAAATTTAAAACTAAAAAAGACCGAACGGCATCAAGTTAGGACACTATGGATTTTAAAGACCAGAAAGAACGTAGCAAAACAAAAAAGCCTTTACGTCAAATCACTTCGCAATTTTTTCCTCGACCCATTTCAGAGCGAAATCAGCAACCTCCTCCCACCCATCCTGGTTTACAATTCCATGACTCCTCCCCTCAAAAATCTTCATCTCGACTACCGCGGGGCCTTTATAATGTTTCAGTTCCGCCTCTACGACCTCTACCGGCACGACATGATCCTTGGTACCCCCAATTAACAACAGCGGCGCCCTATCCCTCTTCGTAAAATCCACATGCCCATCTGACTTGGTATTACCCGTCGAAGTAAACGCGCCCTCCAAGCCCTGCCACAAGATGTGCCCAGCTGAAGGAATTGAGTATTTCTCCCACAAAACCTTCGACTCCGCCTCCCTCAGATGGTTCCCGAACGCGTAGTGGAACTGACTTTCGGTGATGGGTACCGCGGCTTTGTACGTCGACGGGTGCCCCAGGACGCCGAAGCCGGACTTGATAGTTGATGGCTTTAGGGCGATCACACCAGAGGGCTGGCCTGGACAAATGCCCACACCCGCAGCGCCGAGGCCGCGCGAGAGCAGGATCTGGGTGAAGAGGCCGCCAAAGGAATGGCCCATAATGATAGGCGGTGTAGGAAGAGCTTCGATGATGGAGGCGTAGTGGTCGACGATCTGACGGATGGTGAGGTCGGCGAGTGCGCTGGGGTCGCGGCGGATCTCTTCGGGTGTGCGGGAGTCGATGCCTGGCCAGCCTGGTGCGAGCACAGTGTAGCCTGCAGCTTTGAAGTGGGTGATCCAGTCTTCCCAGCAAAAGGGGGTCATCCAAAGCCCATGGACAAGAACGATGCTTGGTTTTGAAGCCATAGTTGACGTGCTATTGGGAAGTCTTGTCGAGGAAAAAAGGTTGCAGATGGTATGCAGGGCGGAGCTGTCTGTCCATATGGGTTAGTAAGATGTTAGATGAGAGGACAAATGTCCAAGAAGAAGTGAGAGTTACGATGCTGTTAAAATGGATTTGAAGGCTGGTGAAATAGTTGAGTATTTGAAGTTGACTTAAGATTCAGGATGTGTGAGGACTTGCAGCCCCTTTTATACCAGCAGACACGGTTCATGATCACAGGAAATCAGCAAGAATCCATGCACGGTGGCAAGATTAACAACGAGTACAGATATCAACATCGGCGACTAACAACGCAATGGGAGACGTGATAACTGAAGCGGCACGCGATATGCCCTTGCGTAGATCGTACGCAGTGTTCGGTAGGTTTCCCATATTGAACTAAACCGGATCTAGAAAATGCAAGGGTCCCTGCCACACTGCGGCTGGTGCTGCATGGACGGTGAGGGAAGCCCACCGATCTTAATTGGTCACGTTTCATCTATGACTCTCATTCTAAACCAATATCCCATCATTTTGAGGCGCGGATTACTGTTGTGGGGACAGTTAGTGGCTACTGTATCACGATGGCTTCATCGTAACTAAGTCATCCATGTTCAGAGACCTCTCACAATGGGCAGTTGCAACTCCAATCATTGCATTCGGCCCACACAACGTATTATTCGTGTTTGGAGTTGAGATTGCTCTCCAGTCAGCAACATGCATTAGCCTTTATAATATTGGGTTCCTAGAGACCCGGTGCTGAAAGGATGTGAGGGCAATTGTAGCGATGCACTCCGAAGGCCTAAAAGCGGAGCTATCGGGGTATCCGGTTCCAGCACATGCAGAAACTCCCAAAAGCATTCCGGTGCAACAACCAGCTGAAGCAAAAGTACTGTAGATCGGTCAAGGTATTCCCTAAGCATTAGAGCTTGCCATTGCCACAGCCCAATTCCCGTCGATGATGTGGGCCTACTTAAGCAGGGCCTCATGTTTCGATGCTTGGTAGTCGAGAAGGATGCAGCCCTATATTGGATCCTCTCACAGGTAGCGTGGCCCCAAATTTTCTCGCAGGACAGGAAATTTCTTTCGGTGATATTGTGATAATCGTACACTCAGATTGATTCGCTGGTCACCAGGCAGGGCTTGCGCATTGGCGATTCGGAAGGTCCGCAAAGGGAATGTTCCCAGGCTGTGAGCGCAGTATGGAGACAATGTTTGCGGTACGGAGATTCTGGCATAAAGTAAAGAGAATGGGTGACAGAGCCTGTAAGACCCTGTGGCGGTGCGTTCGGCTAACGAGCCCAGTGGAAATCCTGGGCTATAGCGCTCAGGTGCTGTGGTTGTCCTGCAATCTAGGTGGTTTACGTCTAAAGTTAAGCGGTCCCAGTGATTGATCTTTTTCGAGGTTACCATTGCACTTTATGCCAGAACCCCCACCAGCTCCGTAGTCAATGAAGTGCGGCGGCTGACTCAGCTGCGAATAATGCAGAAAATTCCACTCCATTTTCACACCTCACTCCCGGTCGACCATCAATTCCTGGGCACGTTACCCATCAGATGAAGCCGGCAGGAGCAGCATGCGCTCTCCGTTTCCCGATTTGTTCATGATGTGAAAGTCGGACTCGGCGTTCAACTGCTATCAATGGCTGACGCAAACAGCCAACCCTCCTTCGATAAAGACCAAGACAACGAGCACGGAATTGAACATGCAAAGAATGGTAGGAACGATTCAGATACGACAAGGATCGGAAAAGCCCTTGGCCTAATTCAGCAAGTAGTTTCCAAGCCGGAAATCAGCCCTCAAGCCAGGAAGGGAAAACACACTCGTGACAAGCTGGCAAAAGCAACGCCACAGCTGCGCTTTATAACGACCACGAATCCAGAACAGGATAAAGACCCCCGGGCAAGAAAGGCTGTCCGGTCGCACGTTGCTCGTCAATTTCACGTTGTGCGGCAACAAGCTTGGAGAGACGAGGAAGAATTACAAGGTAGGAATCAATCTCAATCCCCGGCTCCAAATGCTGAAAATGCTGTTGGAGAATCTCTTGGGAGAATCTCTCGAACTCTGTCGGTTAAATTGTATAAGTTGTCATGGATCTTGACTTACGGTTATAGGGGGCAGAAGTGGAAACGTTACAGGTCATACCAACACGACGCTGGAGGCAGAGGGACACTCTCATCAGAAGCTCCGACAGCCAACTGGAAGTTTAGTCACTGTGGTAGGCCCACAAAGAACTGATCCATTTTCCAGCTATTCATTGCACGTCACACCTCGAATGAACATCCTGATAGATCATTGTAAGAACCGATCTCCATGGATCTCATTTTCACATATTCTGATTCTCGTTGATGAAGTCACAATGCTTAGGCAGTCTGAATTATATCACTGGCTTACCTGATATGCACAGTCTTAAACGTCGTTGGACCTCAGATGACCGTGTTTGCCATCAACTCAAGTAACACTATAGATCCAATAAAAACGATCTATATCCCGTTCAGCATCGCAGACCCTTGTGTTTTCCATGGACTCTTACTACTCTCGGCCCAAAGCTTTGCTAAAATATCAGGGGATACGAGCTATCGTATTACTGCTTTGACTCATAAAACGGAGTGCATCCGGTTGGTCAATAAAGCCTTGGGAGTTCCTGGAAAAGCGACCAGTGATGCCACAATTGCAGCAGTTTTGATGCTTGCCGTTGAAGAGGTCAGTTTAATTTTATGGCCTCATATCTCCAGAATAGTCTATGAACCGATCCGGACTAATGTAGTTCTAAGCTTCTTCTGGGGAATCTCGAGGTATTCAAGGCGCATTTGAGTGGCCTCCAATCTATTGTGTCGATCAGAGGTGGCCTCCACACTTTGGGCTTGGGTGGAATTCTGGAACAGCTGGCATTGAGGTACGTACCTACCCCAAATCCATATTATTGGGCACTGCTAACGAGATATGTCTTCAGTTGTGATCGTGCATGCGAGATATTTACGGGATCGAGACCACTCAGAACCCTGTCTGAGAACCTTTCAGAAAGACACCCAGCAACTGTGTTACCGCCAGGCTTCCACGAGATCCTCCAATCATCTGGTATTAATCGTCAAATGGCTGAGTTCATTGCCGATGCACAGACTACCTCGTTAGTCAAGATGTATTTCGGATATGAAGGGACAACTGACGCCGAGCTACGATATTCAGATACTCATTGCAACTTGGTTTCCCAGCACATCGATCAGATATCGTCTCAGTCTATGATCACAAGTAAAGTTATCGAGGCAGCTCCTCTGTTACTGGTCGAAGAATGCCTCAGTTATGGACTTTTGGCGTATCGTATGGTGATGCTTCGACCCATCTCACCTGACCCTTATTTAACTTTAGATGTTGGAAACCGGCTGAAGACCACCTTGGCGAGAACGGAATTTCTAGTGCATTGGCAAGACAGACTTGACTTGTTGCTTTGGATAACATTCATGGGTGCGAGTACAACAACGAAAGGTCCACTGCGAGACTGGTATGTGTTTCTGCTAAGTGGTATCAACGGCCACCTAGGCACGAAGTCGTGGGCAGAGATTAGTCGTATTTTGCAAAAGTTCTTATGGCTTGGACGCTGCGAAAGTGTAGGGATGGTTTTGTGGTTCGAGGTGGAAGGCCATGCTACTGACCAACCTTTGCACCAATCTTCAATGTTGGCTTGAGAATAACTGCGATGTGGCAGATACTACTAGAGATTCCCTATGCTCTCTTTACTCCAAGCAACCTATTTCGTTCAACACGCCTTCTATATTGAAAGTCTAGGTAAATTCTCCCTCGGGAGGAAGATGGCGATTTTGATTAGGGTTCGAGAGTTACCTCGCGGGGTTTGGAATGTTGTTCTCTCCGCTCTTTTGGAACATACAGCGGCGTCTACACCATCCAAATAGGAAGAGTATGATAATACGAAGATCACGGCATAAAGTGACGGGATCACAGGGCATTTGGACCCGCGACACCCACCAGGGCATAATTTAGTGGGTTGAGCCCGCTGTAAGGCCCTATAACTCCAGGCCATATACCCTAAGCAGATCTTAAGAGGCGCTGTGAGACATTCGCAAGGTGGGAGAAGTTTTTCGGGGGTAAATAGCGCTGCTGGCGGAGCAATGATAGCTCTTGGACGCTAAATAGGTAATTACTATAGGGCTCTTTAGTGAGGTACCCCCTTATAAATACCGAGGAGAACCCCTCAAAAGGTGTGGTACCCCTAGCTCCCGGCTTCTAGCGTGTTTTTGGGGCAATGACCTAGAATTATAGGGTAATTTAGTGACCAAGTGCGTTAAAAATGACACTGAAGTGCTATTAAAGCACAAATGCCCTGTAATCCCGTCACTTTATGCCGTGATCTTCGTACAGAAACTCCTCTCGCTGACAACTCACCATCCTTTTCTCAATTGTACGCAACCTAATCCAACTCAAGAAGCGATGAATTTCAAATGAAAGAGTAGAAGGCTCAACACTCTTGTTAGAAATGCATTCAATCAAAATTCGTACTATCTATCCGGCCAGTCCGCTGGGATCTTTTTCATTGGCTGGCGTAACTATTGCCCGAGATTTGAACTCCGTACTCCGCAATTGTTTGATGACTCACGTCCACGACCGCGTAACTTTCGTTTATAGGCTAAGATAGTAGAGTACTGACTTTCCTACTGATCTTATCAGATCTGACGATTACGGTGCTTACTTCCTCTTTCTATGATCCACTCAATCTGAAGAGTCACTTCAATTCCGTACATTAACTCCGCTCTCATAAAGACTGCCTACTCACTATAAAACGCAGCAACTCTTCCTAAATTCCTTCTCACCCCACCCACACTTCTCACATCAACGTCGGGAGTGTCTCAAACTCATTACAAAATCAAATAACCCGTCAAAATGGCAACTTACACACTCGAAAAGGCAACCGCGCTTGACGCTTATGCTTGCGACCATCTCCTCCCAACAGACCCAGCCCTCGAAGCCGCTCTCAAGAACAATGCTTCCTCCAACCTAGACGCCATTGACGTCGCACCCAACCAAGGAAAACAGCTCTACCTCCTCGCCAAAATGATCAAAGCCAAACGCGTCCTTGAAGTCGGCACACTAGGTGGCTACAGTGCTATCTGGTTTGCCAAAGCCGTCGGCCCCGAAGGGAAAGTCATCACTCTCGAAGTTGAGCCGGAGCACGCGAAGGTAGCTCGAGAGAACATCGCAAATGCGGGGTTCAAAAAGGTGGTAGAGGTCAAGGTCAACCCTGCTCTCGCGACTTTGGCACAGATGCAGAAAGAGGGAACGGAGGCTTTTGATATGGTGTTCATTGATGCTGATAAGGACAACAACCCGGGGTATTTCACCGCGGCGTTGGCGATGAGCCATGTCGGTACCCTCATTGTGGTCGACAATATTGCACGCAGAGGTCGATTGATCGATCAAGATTCAACAGCTGGAGATGTTTTGGGGACACGGAAGTTGTTTGATATGATGGGGAAGGAAAAGAGGGTTGAGGCTACGGCGGTTCAGACTGTGGGCAGTAAAGGCTGGGATGGCTATGCGATGGCACTGGTGGTTGAGTAAAGCACCGGGGACTTCTTTTTTTAAGAACAGAGCCAAGCTTTCAACTCCTAATGACTGACCACTTCTCGCTAAGTCTCCAGTCTTTCGTCCTCTATTTCAAAACTCACACATTCAGGGAAGAATGTGCCCAGCACCTTGAAAACCCAACACAAGCACTGTAATTAGTGCATCCATTTGAAAGCGTGGTGTACGCCGTAATTGGAGGTCGAGTAGCATCACCAACAAGAAAGACATTCTTAATACATACGAGCACTGGCGTGCCAGTCGAACCGTTAAATGGATGGCTCCAATGATTGATGGCCTGCAGCCCGGGGTAAGAAACAGCAGGATTGTTGCCAATTTGGACCGCGACGATCGCATTATGCATGAGAGCACTGAAGAAGATCTCATCTTCGAGTACATTGTTCGGTGAAACTACTGGTCGGTGGTTCCGATAGTTGCCATCTACTCCGTATGCAAAGGCTCCATTGATAGGAACGGTATAGTGCAAGTATTTCATTTGGACTGCGGCGGTATTTGAAGCCAAGCCTTTGTACATAGCGATATAGTACGGGAAGAAGTCACTCTATGAATCGTGGCGACGTTCTGCAAGGTAGATGGCTGAACCCTCATCGATTTTAGAAGAGGCTCTGATGGGTTCAATGTAAAGCGGTTCACCGAAGTCATTCCGAGATACGATTCTGCTCTATGTCAGCCAGATCACTAAGGTTAAAGGGGATTTACATAGGGAAAAACATCGGGTTTGACTTTCAAAGTCTGAGTCCATCTATCCACCACGAGTCGTCCCCTCCCCACACCCAATCTGGACTCCCACTCCTACTCCTACTGCGAAAAAGCCAGGGCGAGATACCCGTCATATAAGTTTTCCCCGGTGTGGCCGACTGCCAACCCAGATCGGGACTATCTGCCATGTTTATAGCTCCTTCAGGCCACATATCCCGGCTGAACGCAAAGGTATCAAGTCTAGCGTTCTTTGAGAGTGTGAAATCCTCTTCCCACACGTGGATTGAGTGTGAGAGGCTGTGTTTCCGACTACGACGTGTGCGAAGAGGTATTTTTGCGCCGAGGCATGCTGTTCAAACAATGCAATGGCTGCGATGATAGATTAAAGAGATATCATGGCGAACATTTGACATTCAATGGCAATTTTTATTAGAGAAGGAGCTTTGTTTGATGAGAGAAATGGTAGATTTGTACTCATTTCATACATGGCGATCCAAATCGAGACCGTGCCCCTCATCATCCCTCCATGGTTACGTTCCGTCCTTTCCGCCTTCACTCAAGGGCCGATAAGGCCAAGATTTAATGCGAGCTATTATCCACCTTTTCGGAGGAGCTTGTGTCGGAATTTCCACTCCCTCTTCTTGCCAGTAGGGCTCCGATCGAATCGAACCTAGTCTAAGGTTCGATTCGTACGAATATTCGCTATATTCGACGAATATTCGAAGTTCGACGAACCCACGTGACTTACCTATATAAAGACTTTAAACCCTTTAATTCATTTATAAACTTATACTTCAAATATTAAAAAGTTACTTAAGTTATCTCATAATTATTAAATTAAGTATAAATTAGGGGAAAAGAGGAGGAATAAGTAAAATATTAAAATCGCGTGAGAGGAATCACGTAGAAAATAATAGAGGAGTCATATAGATTATAAATTAAAAGAGGAATAAGTAAGAGCTTGAAAGTAAGTATTTTATAAAGTCACTTGGGTTCGTCGAATATTCGTTGAACCTTACTAAAAAAAAGTTCGATCGAACTTCGAACTCATATATGTAGGTTCGATTCGAATTCGAATCGTCGAATATTCGTCGAATCGAATAAATTCGATGGTTCGATCGGAGCCCTACTTACCAGACTACCCGAGATCTCTGGGTAGCGCTAGAGCTTCACAAGTCGTAGAAAATTACGTGTTAGTTCATATTACCGAGGCCGATAGCCCCTGTACTGCCAAAACCCCAGTTTACACGTTGCACTTGACATTACGTATATTATACTTTGCACAGCGTATTGACGCCATAGCGTTAATTTAAGGCTAACTAAACACCCACACCTCACCAAAATAATAGTGTATCGCAATCGCATTAACTCCCGCTATATTTTTGCTAGTAATTAATGTGCGCCCGACTAACTTGTATCGCAAGTATGGATATTCAACTCTCTATATTAGTCTCACTACTACCACGAGTATTACTTTCGCTATCGCCTAAGCTAGCGGAGGCCCCTCCCTACCCTACGTCCATACCACTACCTCCTAAAGCTATCTATAGCTCTAAAGAAGAGCTATATAGAGCTATTCAAGCATTTGCATCTCAGTACTCCTATACCTTCTATATTAGACGATTAACCAAAATAAATAATAGCGTTAGATTAAAGATTACGTATAACTATAATCGTTATAGAGAGGGATACCCATAAAACCGACCATATAACCGTCAATAATATATATCTACTCGTAAGATAGGCTATTAGTTCTTAGTACTAGCTATAGAGTATAGTAGTTCCTAATAGGAGCTCCGCTATAGGCCTAGCAGAGAATATAGTATATACAACCACCCTCCAAGTCAATTAATTAGCTCCCATCTAGTGCACCGAAAGCTAGTATAAGCAGAGATAAACCAGGCCAGATCTCTATATAATATAGGTAGGTTTAATATATTATATATTAAAAGCAACAGAACTAATATATCTATAGGAATTAGGCCAGGCCAAGTAATTATATACCTCCGCGAGACGATAACAACCCCACTTTAACCATATAATATATATAACCTTAATACCTCTTTTAAAAGGGAGCAAATACATGGTTTATCTACTAACGATACCTTAATCCAACACCTAAAGGATAAGGGAATACACTTCAAGATTAATATTATAGTTAAGAATCGGACCCGTCACCTCTTTATTACTTATCTAGAATCGATTCAACTAGTACAAACCAATCAAGATATTATACTAGTCGATAACACATATAAAACCAATAAGTTTAATATGCCACTCCTCTATATAATTAGTAAGTAGCTAGATTTTCCAAACACTCAAGCTTATACTAATATATATCTAATTTGCTTTATAGGTATTATAAGCTCAGGGATAATATTCTCAATTAGCTTTTACTTCCTTCTAGGCAAAACAACACAAGACTTTATATAGGCATTCCGGTATTTTCAAGAGCTTAGAATTAACCCTGCGGTTATCGTTATAGATAGAGATCAAGCTCAGAAGAATATATCAGAAGAGGTATTTCCCTCTATACCTACACTACTTTATATTTAGTACATTAATTAATATATTCTTGCCAAGTATAAGAATATAGTTAGAGACAATAATTAGGAGGTATTTAACGCTACATAGCGTGCCGTTATTTAAGCATATATAATGGAGCAATTTAATAACTATTAGCTTATATTCAAGACTTAATATTCAAACGCAAAGACACAGGGATATATTTCTTACCTTCAAAATAAGTAGCTAAGGGAGGGCTAAAGAGAGTATCTTATACTAGCCTAGATAGATTAATACCTATACTTTAGTATACGAGCTACCTCTCGAGCTAAAGGTACACACGCTTATATCAAATACTACCTTAGAGGTAAGGAGAGTAGAGGAGATCTATACTCGTCATAGTTACACATTAAGGCGGCAGTAATCAACCAGATTACTACAGTTTTAACCCTCACAATAATATAATAAGACCATATACCCTTAGATATAGACAAGAAGCTATATCGGGGCTATTTTGGAGTAGTTACTTGGTATACACTCCGGCTTATATAACACTATCTCGAGTCTATTTCTCTACCACTCCAACCTTATACAGGTAGCTTTACACGTGCTATAGGGTTACCTTATACATATATATGTGATATAAAGAGGGCTACCGGAGGCCTTATTCCCTCGGACTTCTATAAGCACTAGTACTAGGAGCGTAAGAGTACTATATAGCTAGTCCTTAATCCACTATAGGCTAGTAGATAGCGTATAGTAAACGTACGAGTATCTTATACGGGCCGTATTCTATCTATAGGGGAAGAGTAACCTGAAAGGCAACTACCCATATGCTTAGTATACCATATATAGGGCTATACTAGGAGTAGTCATAATTACCCCTTAAAACTATAAGTATCAATTACTTCCCAAAGTCAAAGACTTCTTGATATAGAAGTAGAATTAAGCTAACGACTACTACTTATAGTACCTACAACAACGGTCTTAATTATAGTATTAATTCCTGCTTCTATACCCCTTATAGCTATATATACGCCTACTATTCCATACACGGGTTCGCAAATATCAATCGACGTATAACTGACTCCACTAACCGTCTCCCCTATATAGCTAGAACTTCGGCCTTAACCACCAAGGCAGTTATTACCAGAAATCGATATACAACTAACTCCACTAATCGTCTCCCCTATATAGCCAGAACTTCGGCCTTAACCACCAAGGCAGTTATCACCAGAAATCGATATATAACTAACTCCACTAACCGTCTCCCCTATATAGCCAGAACTTCGGCCTTAACTACTAAGGTAGTTATCACCAGAAATTAATATATAACTAACTCCACTAACCGTCTCCCCTATATAGCTAGAACTTCGGCCTTAACTACTAAGGCGGCTATTACTAGATAGACCAGAGGTCCTTATATAAGCTTACCTAGCTGAAAAGGTAGCCTAGCTAACTTAGTACCCTACTATATGACTAAGCGAATATCGCAAGGCACGGAGATAGGAAACACTACTCCTAAAGATCTTGAAAGAGTATGTGTTTTATATACCCAGGGAACGACGTGACCTTATAGGTACTATTATAGCTAAGAAAGCTAATTAGTTAAATGAGGAGATTATAGTATAACTAGATAATAAGGAAAGGCGAGAAGAGGAAGAGTTTAATACTCTCTAGGACGAGTTTAATACTAATAGTTAGAGGTATACTAAGAATATATAGGGGGAGCTATAGGAGAGACTTGAGAGGGAGTATACTAGAGATACTAAGCGATATATCCTATAGCTATATATAAAGTTGCCAAAAGCTTCAAATCTGATATTGGACCCATATAGTCACGTGACTTCATAGAATCGGCTAGCCGTAAAAATGCCCTAGGGCCCGAGACTCACGAAGAGTCTCAAGGGACACCCGGGCATCCGGACTATTACTAGTACCCGGTACTCTTCTTTGGGGCAAGAGTATAATACGTTCCATAATAGGCAACCTATTATAGACTACTCAACCCGAAGTTAAGCGGGAATCTAAGGGCTAGGCCCGTAATTCAAGACCTATTAAGGTTATTAAAGTTCGCTAGCTAGTGCCACAGATTAGGAAACCCAAAATCTATTTAGGGGGACTTATATAGTACGTCTCCTCATTTATTCCGACGTTTATACAAGATTCCCGAGAGCCTAACTATTACCTAGAAAGCCCCCGAAGGGAATAGGGAATAAGAAAGCTAGACTAATACCTTGAGACTAAGGCCTCAATAAGCCTAAAAAGCTTACTAATTCCTTCCAAAGATTACCTAAGCTTCTAGGATCTCCTTAGTAATAACGGCCAGTTAAAGGCTTAAGGAAGAAAATTGAAGTAAGAGTGTTATACGATATTACCCGTATAACTCGAGCTAATGACCACTGAGAGTTTTATACGGTATCACCCGCGTAACTTGAGCTAATAAACTACTAAGAGTTTATATAGTATTCACACCCGCGTACTCGAGCTAATGACCACTAATAGTAAGCACTAATTTTCATTATATTGCGCTACCTACATAAACTATATAGCTAATAGTTCCTTAGCCATTAGCCAAGACTTATTAACTAGTGAGACGAGATCACAAAGTAGGTACCCCCCTCTCTAGACTAATCCTATAAGGCATTAGGCTATGGAGCACCTGTCGAATGTAACAAGTCTCCCAAGTTTGGTACAAGAGAAGAGAGCATTAGCACTGCAGTCTAGCCTGAAGGCGCCTGCTGTCCTTTTACACCTAATTTAAGAGGAATCAGGAGTGCCCATGCTTCAACTCGAAGAGAAGAGAGCATTAGCACTGCAGTCTAGCCTGAAGGCGCCTGCTGTCCTTTTACACCTAATTTAATAGGAAGGAGTGCCCATGCTTCAACTCGAGGGACAATTGGGACGTTTATATGGACTTTGGGCAGCGGTTTTCTCCACAGAGAGAGAATGCACCAGCTCACCCACGCCACAATTCAATCTATGGGAAGACTCGCGGTAGCTACCATAAAGAGCACAGAAGTGCCCGAGGTAGATACCATTTAAGTCCCAACCCAAAATGACAAAAGGGAAGTTTGACAAAAGGGAAGTAATACAAAATAAAACACCCGGGTGTTAAACAAAAAGAAAGCCCAACTACGGGTTGTAAGAACCAGTGCCAACTAGGCACACGTACGAGGAGGTCAAGTCGAAGTCGAAGTCGAAGTCGGAGGTGAGGAGAGGGGAGGAGAACTAAAGACCTAATTAGCATATGTTCAAATCAACAAAGAAGCGGGGTAACTTAGCAACGGCCCGAAGGCCGTGTAGGTTGTAAGGGAGAGAGGAGAGGAGGACCTATTTCCTATGAGAATGAGTTAGCATATATTCCAAGACGAGGAATGAGGGGTACTTAGCAACGGCCGAAGGCGTGTGAGGAAGGTCGAAGTCGGAGGTGAGGTGAGGGGAGGAGAACTAAAGGATAAGTCAGCATATGTTCCAAATCAACAACGAACGGGGGGTACTTAGGCAAACGGCCCGAAGGCCTTGTGAGTATCGGAGAGGGAGGAGGAGTTGTTGAAATCGGAGAGAGGGAAGCTATTCCTACAAGATTAAGTCAGTAGAATGTTCTAAAACCAACAAAGAGCGGGGGTACTTACAAAGGCCCGAAGGCTTGTGAGGTTGTGAGGGTGAAGGAGGGGAGGAGGGCTATTTCCTACGAGAATGAGTTGGGAGACAAGGAATGAGGGGTACTTAGCAATATCCCGAAGGCTTGTGAGTGTCGGAGAGGGAGGAGGAGTTGTTGAAACCGGAGAGAGGAGAGCTATTTCCTGCAAGAATAAGTCAGCAGATGTTCCAAACCAACAAAGAGCGGGGGTACTTAGCAACGGCCCGAAGGCTTGCGAGGATGTGAGGGTGAAGGAGAGGATCTGCTTGTAATATTCAGCTTTCTAAGGAGCAAGTGGGTTGAAGACTTATGGTATGGGAGGTAGAGTGTTCCAGGCAAAAGTGAACCAGGAGTGGCAGTCAGGTGCCAGCTCTCCCTCCTCCTCCTCTTCTGAACCCCTCCTCTTTCGACTCCCTCCTCCTTTGAACTTGAATTCAAAGGGGAAGGGCTCAAAGGAGGAGGTGTTCAGAGGAGGAGGAGGGGGTTGAAGGAGGAGATTTTCGAAGGAGGAGGAGGAAGGGAAGGTCGGAGGGCAGTCAGATGCCAGCTCTTGAGGTTACTGGAGGGCAGTCAGATGCTAGCTCTTGGTGTTGATAGCGAAGTGGTATTGATGGCGAAGTGGTATTGATGGCGAAGTGGTATTGATGGCGAAGTGGTATTGATGGCGAAGTGGTATTGATGGCGAAGTGGTATTGATGGCGAAGTTGAAAAAATATGGAGGAAAGATGGAGGTTTCAGAGCGAAGATGGAATGGAGTCATACTTTTGTAGAAAATTGAAGGAGCTAGTGCGGGGTAATTACATCATTGCGGATTTCTATATTCACTTTTACTGTTCATTGAGGATATACACCCCTCAGGAGAAAGTGTCGCTTATTATTCCTAGGAAATTATAATCCAAGAACAACACATTCGAAAAAACTGATTCCAACATGCTTAAATACGCCGAAATAAGGCGATTCTTTCTATTTTAAAAGTAAAAGTATGGTGTTGCTAGATGTGGAGTTATTTCGGTTCGCGGACTACATTATGCACAGAAATTCGAGGATATCAAAGCCAACTCGAATCGCTTACAGATTAGCTATGCCTGATAGCCAGTAATATGACGAGGTGGCGTTACGCCTTACCCGATTAGGTCGACAATTAACCCCTCTACTGCGAGGGATGCGCACACCTGTGATGTAATTATCAAGTGTTTAATTTACATCATTTGTCAAGCTACACTAATTGAAGTTCATGGTCCTGAGACTAAGCTAAGGAGGCTTCTATGGCTAATCAGGAGTCTATCTCTTGTAAATACGGCGGGGTGTGTACTTCAAGGGAGTCTGTTGATTGCCACGAATTAGTTGACCAAAACTGTGAGATTCTGGCAGGTCTAGCACTATAGTATGAACTTGATTTAAAGGGTGATCCCACTAAAAAGGGAAGGACGAAAAGGCAAAGGGTAAATATAACTGGTAATGCAGTGAAGAGGTAGCTAGATTAGAAATAAGTTGCTTCTTGACCAGCGTGTGCCATATGCGAATAGTAAAATATATTCCCCACTGGCATATCCTATCGTCCCGACCCGCGTAGTCATGTGACTACTTTCATATGACTTTGTTATTAGCTTGAGAGTATTTCTAGACATTTGAGGAGGGGGCACTAGGGAATAGGCTAGAACATATCCTTTAGTTACTTCCCTTTACTTGTATAACTTATATTAAAAATCTACTTAGGACTCTAGAAGTAGATCAGCTGACCATACGGGTCGAGCGCAGTTTGGCTGTTAGCACGCCTGAGCTTTGCGAGTTAGTATAGCTGAGAATATTTATACCTCAAAGGTGAATACAAAGACATAGTCGCGCTAGCTATAATCTCAACCTGAACCACAACTTCCTTCAAATACAACTTCGATTCCGACATACAACACCACCATTACCCAAAGCTCTCTTCTATCAAAGATACATCAAATATGGCTTCAGGTGGCGGCTCTGGCAAAGACAAAGGTGGCAGAAAAGGCGACAAAGGCGCGAACAAGCGGAAGGATGACATCTACGATATGCCCTCCGATGACCCAGACTCAGTCCACGATATCCTCTCCCGTCGACACGTTCAACCAATAAACCCCTCTGCTCCACGACCCCCTCCTCGTACACGTCCTCCTCCTCCTCCTCCTACTGCTCCTCCACAACAATACTTCGATCTCCTTGTACTACCCGATAATGCTACTGATGTAGCAAAGCGAATCAACAACAAGGCTGAAGTTAGAGAGATTGAACTACGCCAGGGCAGGGAGCTGAAGGGATTAGAGAAAGGCAAAGCGAATTTGGAGGCAAGCTTGGCATATACTCGCGGCACAGAACCTTCACAAGCTTGTGCTACTTGTAGCAACAAGAAGAGACCGAGGGGCCCTTTCCAACGCTGCATAGTTGTGAAAGATGAATTCGATGGCGCTTGTACAAACTGCAGATATAATGACGATGGTAAAGTCTGTACGTTCCATCGACTTAACGCCAATCCTACAAAGTCTGGAAAGCCTCGCTCCGCATCTGCAAAGCCCTTCACACCAAAGCCTCGACCGCCTACAAGATATAGAAAGAGAGCACAAAAACAGATACATGATCAGAAGGGAGAGGAGGTGGCAGCAGAGGAGGAGGGTGAGGATACTGAAGGTGGGGCAGAGGACGAGGGGGATACAGATATTTCGAGTGACATAGGAGGCAGTGGAGAGGATACAGATAGTGAGCGAGATGTGCCTCGTAATCCATGGGACTTGCCTTATGGACCACGCAAGCTAAGGGGGGGTTAACAGCATTTGGGAGTAGTGGATACATACCGTGTTTCAGGAGAGATTTGATAGTGGGGGTTAAATACAAACACTGCCACTAACATTAATCGCGAAAAGCTTCCGTTTAGCCACCTCTCTGTGAGTTTTACGTAAACACAAGTGCGATTTTAAAGAAATCTCAGTAGCGCTGAGACGTCTAAAGGCTATTAACTCCTAGGCTTCTTCTCTTGCTTTTGACTTTCTCGGTGACAATTTTACGATCTGTGGAGTCACATGACCATACGGGTCGGGCTCTAAGTTACAGTGCCCATATCGCTAATCTACAGCGCTCACATCACTAAGTTATAGCGCTTATACTACAAGCTTTTATAACCCACTTAACAGGAGGGGGAAGCGGGGAGGTGCTAGTACGACTAATAGAGAGGCTAATACAGATAATGGAATATCCATAATTATAATGCAACTTGGCGGTGTACATATTAATTACTAATAAAACTATAGTGGGACTTAATATGATCGCGATGCGCAATCATTTTGGTGGTGTGAGTTTTGGTGCTTAGTCAGATCTAAATCGACGCCATAGCGTCGATTTAGAGCTGTGGTCGCAAAATTTTAGGGGGGTTGATACACTAAAAACGACACTTCACCTGTCAACAACACGGCGAAAATCATCAAAACTATTAAAACAACCACAACCCCTTTATAAATCTATTAAGATGCCTCGCCCCCGGATAGATCTAGACCTGATCCGAGCCCACATTGTTAGCTGGACACAGGCTCACCATACAACTGAAGAAATCGCCCAAAACATTGAAACAACCTTTGGCTGGACAGTCTCAGAAAGAACGCTTTATCGACGACTGAGCTCCTGGGGCATTCGCAGACGCGTAATTGCTGAAGATACACCAAATCTGCGTGCTCAGATTGCTATACTGTTCAGGATGAGCTGTACTGATGATGAGATAGTTATTGAGCTTCAGTACTGCGGGATCAATATCAACACATATCAAGTGACGCGTCTACGGAGGGAAATGGGGCTTCTACGGCGATTGAGCGTATTTGAGAGGGCAGAAAGGGACACTCAGCTGTTTGAAATACTACGGGAAGAGCTCGATAGTGGCCGAATTGAAGGCTATGGGCGGAGGCTTTTGCGCGACTATTTCCAAAAGATGGGCCATTTGGTTACTCGGTATCATCTTCTCTTTTTTTCTGTCAGTTTCTTATAATCTCAGTTTATATATATATGGGCTAACTAGTTGGGTTCTATACAGAGATACCTTATTTGCAATGCTGCACATTCTCAACCCCGAAGCTATTATTCGACGAACAAGAAGGATGCAATTAAACAAGGGGGAGTATATTGTACCTGGTCCGGACTATATTTGGTCAATTGATGGGCACGACAAGCTTTCTCCTTTTGGCATTGATATTTATGCGTGCATTGATGCCTATTCTCGGGCTATTATATGGGTTTACGTTGGCATATCGAATCGCACATCGCATTCAGTCGTACAGCAGTATCTTATGACTTGTGCACGATTGGGCTATATGCCTATGTTCTTTCGGGCTGATAAGGGTGGAGAGCTTCCCCTTATTGCAGAGGCACACTTTTGCTTCTCTCGTCTTGCAGATCCTTCTGTTCTTCGTGTTCAAGACTGTTTCTATTTCGGTAAAAGCACTAAGAACCAGCGTATTGAATCCTGGTGGCAGGAGCTAGAGTGTTCCCAATTATTTCGGTGGCGTGTAAGTTACACCTCTTTCCCATACACCGCTTTTTTTTGGCCGAAACTCCTTGGAATCTTGTTCCGGTGCGCGCGTACAATCCAGCTGACATCCCACATGCAGAATTATTTTACAGAACTGGCGAATAAAGGGTGGTACCATTCTCAGAACCCATGGGATCGAATTGCGCTATTGGCTCTTTATATGCCTCGAATCAGGGACGAGGTCTTTGGATACGCTGATTTGTGGAACGTGCATACAATTCGGGCAGATCCTACACGCCCGAACCACGTCTCGGGCAAGCCTTTTTTCCTATATCGGCATCCAAAGCGGGGGGCCGAACGGCACGCTCAACCCGTGAATACCGACCTCTGCAACAGAATCCTTGAGGACTGCGAGTGTTGGGGTGAGATTTATATATCTTTTCGGTTGTACAGCTCACTCTATATACTAATTTTCATAGATCTCGACGAGTACCTCCCACCGGTGACGCTCAATTGGTGCTACCAGGCTCTACTTTCCCGCGGCATTGACCTCAACACTTTGCAGCTCTCGGACGTCGGGCCAGGTGGTGACGCTCCTTTGCATGTTTATGCATACCATGCGCTTCGAGCTGCAATTTATGATCACATGCACGCCGCAGCACTTCCAGTTCTAGCTGAATCAGTCATTCCACGCGGGGGTTACGGGGCGGCTATTACGAGAGGAGGCGCCCTGAGCGAGATCTTCCAGTCTAATCTTGATTTCCGAGCTCAGGTACTGCAGAGCGGTCTGACTTTCCAACCTACAGCGCCGCCGGACCCCCAGGAAGGCTTCCTATACGTTGGGGATGATGGCTTGGATCGTGGGTGGTCTCAGGAAGGGCTAGTTGGCTTGGATATATAAGGTATGTGTCCCCCCACCTCAACTCCTTTATTTTCTACTCACAGAAATCACTTCTCAGCTATTCCTACAACTGATTCTATCTCTCGAACCCCTCAACTTCCCTCAAAAAAATCAATTACTATGTCCGAACCAACTTCAATTGATTTATCGGCATACACAACTCCATGGCAAGACACCTGCCCAAACACGGCCCGGGACCCTAAGGAGCGCTTCCATGGGTTTACTATCGAGTTTTGCGACTGGTGCCGTGCTCGCAGACCTAATGGCGTCGAATCTGATACACAAGCCTCTGTTTCTAATACTCTTCTCACTCCCACTAAGCAGAGTGGCGTTCGTCAGCTTCCTGCAATGTCCGGCGGTATTGCAGCTTCTTCTTCTCTCCTTGGACAGCCTATTTCTAGCCCCCAGGCCTCTCAGCAACTGCCCCCTGGATCTACTTTAATGGGTGGCCCTCAGCAAGTCGTGGCATCTCGTCCATCTCGACCCTCCTCCTTTGGCTTTTATGCTCCTGGAAATCGAGCTGACCCTGCCAATGAAAACCCTACTGGTATGGTGGGATCTCAAGCAATCCAGAGTGCTGGGCGCCGAGATAACCTGATTACCATGGCATACAGTCCTCCTCATACTGGACAACTTCCTGTTTCTCAGCGTATGGGGAACCTCAGCGAACTACTTTCCACCACTCCCGCAACCCCGATGCAGCTAATGAGTAACCCTGGTGGCAAAAAGGGGAAGGGCAAGGCACAACCGGTGATAGAGAGGTTCCTGATACGCTGGGTTATGTATGAGTACGAGTATGTATCGTCAGATGCCTGCCGCGAGGACTCCAAGACGTGGTTGAGGTACAAGGAAGGTAGTAAGTATACCACCCCTTTCTTATACTATATAACTGCTAATATTTGTAGCCGAGTATGTTCACTACTTCCAAAACCACGCTATTTCCTCCATTGAGGAGTTTCTATTGGAGCACGTTTGGCCAACACTCGAGGAACGCCAGGTCGCTGGTCGTATGATGAATTTCGATGACTACCTTACTTTCAAGCACTCAAAGAATCAACTTGAGCTTTGTTCTGGTACTAGAGTTAACCCTAAACCTTGCAACATTACCCCTTCGATAATCCAATCAGTTGGTGGGTGTATCCATGGGCTCAAGTCACTGCTCACTGCTACTCGAGGACTTGGAGTAAATGTTTTTGTGCAGCTACCATATGATGTATCCGATTATGAGGCTATGAGAGCAGTTGATACGGCTAAGTATGAAGAGCTAATTCGGCTTGGTCATGTTATTGATCCTGATGATCCCTTTATTACTAATCCCAGGGCACCATCGCCTGCTCCGGGGGGGGAAACCATTGTGGTAGCCGCACCAGAACCTCCACCTTCAAGTCCTTCTACTATTATTGAACCTTTGGCAAGCCTGGAAGTAATTGTACGAACCCTTCTCCTCTCTTCTCCTCCTCTCTTCTCCTTTTTTTCTAATATATATTTGTCTAGGATCCCCTTCTGCTCGCGGACTCCAACCTAACTACGGACCAACCTGCCCCGGAGGAGCCCACTGCAGGTTCGTCTAATCGCCCGATTTCTATCTCATCATCTTCTAATATACCTATATTAGAAGAGCAATCTCCCAGACCTTCTCTATCCTCTCCAGAGCCTGATACCTATCCGCTACCATCGACCCAAGCACCCCCCCCTTCCTCTACTACTACCAACACCAAGCGTCTGAAAACACCTGCTCCCCGCCAGCGCCTGGAGGTGGTTGAGCCTGTTTCTCCTGAGCGATTTCATCGTACGACTCGCGCAAAACGTAACTCTGAGGTCGTCAACTATAAGCAATGATTAGATCCAAGCTAACTTGGTTGGATCTCATTTACTTAGCTCTCAACTAGCTAGTTTCGGAATTTTAGTTTACCTTATGGGATTGAGATTGGATAATTGAATTCCATGCGTTTTTCTATGTGCGAAAGCCATGCTCTTGGGAATTTTTAAGTGTACAAAACCCCCCTATCTACTGTATAGCCAGGCTTCATTTATTGAGTCTTCCTTCCATCGGCCGGGCTGTAGTCAACTGGCTTTGTAGTTCTTCGTCCCCTTGCTGTCTTATACTCCTCCTTTGGTGGCTCCTCTGTATACCTGAACTCATGTTTATCTACATCCCTTACTTCACACTTAGCTCCCTTGTCTTGCTTCTTGCAGTTGCCACATGCCCCGCCATAATGACCCTCTAGCTTGACACAACCTATAAAGATTCCTTGCTCGTTTGTGCACTTTTTACACGGGTTGGTAGTCTGTAAGACCCCACTGAACCTGATTAGGAAAGGCAAATAGCTAGGCTAGCCAGATAACTCACTAGCATTGGATCAGAATAGCTTCAAAGACTCGACGATCATATGGTGCCTTGCCAATTGGAAGGGCATCAGCGTAGTTTACGTCATAATTCCGAAACTTGGGAAGTCTTTTTGGTGCTTGATTCAGGCTAATAATCTCGTTCTGCTCTACTGTTGTCCTGTGAGCCCAGAGCTAATTATATTAGCCCTATATACTATCTGGTGAGAAAAATAGCTTACCCGGGTAGTAGTAACTTCAAGTTCGCCCTCGTCATTAACTGGGAAGTTGTCTTGATTCGTGTAAGCGGCCATAGTGATTGTATTAAAGGAGAGTGTTGAGGAGGTGGGAGATAAAGGCGGCTAGTGCGGGGCCTGAATCTGGATGGTTTTTGAATAGATTATTCCTATTTGAAATAGGACGAGAGCTTACGTAGAGGTTGTATGATGATAGGAAAATAGTTGTAAGAAAGAAGGTTCAAGTAGCGTAAATGGGTCCTTAAATAATCGGGGCGAGGGGGTGGCTGGTGTAAAGTGAACATCACATGACTCACCCCAGCCCCCAGATTTCTGTGACTATTCTACTTTTAATTAATTACTTACTTATATATACTCTATCTCTCCTCTCTCCTTACTTCTTTTCTCAATAATACTAATAAAATACCTAACTAGAATAGTGGAGTAGAGAGATTCCTGTCAACTACTTTTACTAGTATAGGGATAGCTAAACTTATCATTTTCTATACTAATTTTCTATACACTTTTATACTATAAAGTAGAATTAGTAGTATTATATTCTTAACCTCTATAGAAAGTTCGTATTTGATAGTAATAAGCTATGTGACAGCAAATAAAGTAGTGCTTTTATCCGGATATTTTAGTATAGAAGTATATATATATATTTCTACTCCTTAGGTAAGCTAAAAGATAGGATGATTTTTTGCTGTCACGTATAAGCTCACTGTTAATATTATCTTTATTTAAGTACCAAAAATTATAGTATATAAAGCACTAAAGGTTAGTGTTTTGGCCGTGGTAGAATGTCATTTTTGAGTAGTAAAATAGATATAAATTCTAGATAGTATATAATCTGTGTTATATAGATCCCTCCTTCTTACCGTAAAGCTAATTGACGAATTGCTATGGAATTCGTACGGTTCTAGTTATTAGTGGTATTTTTATATTAGCTGAGGTAAGGTGGTACGGGGTGAGGTGGGGTGAGAATTGACGGAAAATCTCTACTAATACACAGTAACTACTCCTTTTAATCTATATAAATCTCTCGTGTTCCCCCTCTCCCTTCCTTTCTCTTTATCCAAGTTCCGGTACACGGATAGAAAGCCCATAGGGAAGCTAGGAATGGCGAGATATTAGAGGATATATTTGAGTATAGTAAAAATCACTTAATATTCTAAGTATTAAGAGAGCGTAAAGAGGGATACAGGGGACAAAGACGACGACTAATGCCTTAGTGGAATCATATGTGTGTTTAGTTAGTAGAGGGAAGGAGGCCCTGCAGGTATAGGTATAGGTAGCGTTTATATGGTAGGAGGAGGGGGGGAGTCACGTGAATGACAGGCTTCACCCACCCACGATCTATGAACTTGAATTATTCCTAGAATCAACACTATCTGCTTTACCTAATCAGGCCAAAATGACTCAAATATATCTAATGAGGCTTGGATATTACGTATTATCAATAGAATCATTAATTATTAAGTTTTGATTTTCTAATGCTATGTGTAATGTGCGCAATGTCAAGTGCAACGTGCAAACCGGGTTTTGGCAGGAGTATCGCTATCGGCCTCGGTATCAGGACATGGTAGACGCCCTTTCCAGAAAATGGTTTGATTAATCAGGGACCGCGGTGTGTAATCGTACGTGAAGAGTATAAAGAACTATTATAAGCATTCAAGGGAAGAAGAAGTTTCATCGTCTAAATCCACACGCGAAATCCTGGCGCTTAAAAATGCCGCGTTTTTCGGAGACGAGATGAAACGCGAACCCTGAGCTGAGCCACGCTTTCACTGCCTTTCGGCTGTATTCTTGGCTTAGTGCATATGCAGGAGAATCTGTACCTATTTCCTTCCCACTTCTCTATTTCTCTCTTTCCTTCAGCATTTTCCAGTCCACTGAATACATAATCGCCGATCGATGTTCGCCTTCGAATAGCAATGCTACCAGTCTTTTCCAGGTTTCTCGACCTCCCACCGGGCCTTCGACGCCACATTTATGTGGACGCTGGGCTTGTTATTAACAGCGGCCGAGATCTTCTACTCAATCCCAGGGAAAACGAGCATGACGATGAGCGACCCAACCTGTCGCCGTCTCTCGCCCTCATGCGCATATGCCGTATCGTACACGCCGAGACGTCGCTCTTATTTTACTCTACCAACCGTTTTGTTATCCGATACCGTCGCGCTGGCGACTTGGGAAATCTATGCATCCTTCAACCCAAGCTGCTACTCGCCCTTACCTACCTCACGGTACAACTGAATGTGGCCAAGGGTTGGCGGTACCGCCACGCGCCTACCAATTGTCCCTCGTCGGACGACAAAATGCTCCAAGCAGACTGTTCTTCTGCACAGATCCTACTCTCGGAGTGGGAGACGACGGCCGATTACCTTTCCCGCCACATCAAGGCCGACGCTCTTGACTTCGGTCTGGTCTGCGACGTGGCTGATGTTGAAACCGCACAGTATATTGTGGCACCACTATATCGATTGCCCACTCTCGCGGGTTGCCATATTCGACTCGGCCCCAAGCCCAGCCACGATGTTAGGCTCCAGCAGATCGCCCGCGACGCAGGCTTAAAAGCCGAGGGACGAAGAGTTACAAATGAGTTTTCCGGCTTTTCACGCCTTCCCCCCGAACTACGCCTGCGCATTCTCGAGTATACGGACCTCGTAGCGCCCTTGAGCAAGGTGTCGTGGATCTTCGGTCCAGGCCACGACTTCGGCTACGACCTGCCCTACCGGAGAGAATGCTGGAACCAGCCTTGCGAACCTCCGTATGATGTGTGCCATCCCAACGTTCACCAGGCATGCCTCGTGAGCCAGTGCCAGCTAGGCCCCGACCACGAGTGTCCACACTATGCCTCGGGTTGGGGATGGGGGCCAGAAGAGGGCAAGTCCTGGTGCTGGACTTGTAGCCACTACGCATGCCAGTTCTTGGGCTGCTGGAAGGGCAAGAAGCGCGGTACGCACCAGAGGCAATTCTGCTTCTGTCAACGCCTCCACACCTCTTACACGCGCTTCTGTCACTGTTGGGCACCCCCGACGCAGCTGTTCCTTGTGAGTCGTGCGTTCCGGCGTGACGCCCGCCAAGTCTTTTTCGGGAAAAACCACTTTGATATCAACTTTGGGGACGCCTGCTACCTGCTTGGCCAGGGTCCCCGGCTAGCACGCTATCCTGAAAGCCTGTTCCTGAACGATGTTGTCTCTGCTAGCGCCTTGCAATATTTCCGCTCCCTAGAATTCCACTTCCTACACCATAATCGTCTTCCTCCTCTCGGTCCGTCCCAAACAGCAGCCGAGTTCCGCTTCCCATCCCAGGATCGGTATCCACTGGCAAGCTATCAGTCCCAATCAAACGCTGAAGCCGAGCTGGCAACGCATCGAGAGTGGCAGCGGACTGTCGAGCGCATCACGAGCAATAAGCTGGGTGCAGCCTTGTCGTCCCCGTCTCTTCTACTGCACATCGGCGCCAGCTGGGTGGCAGGATTGGATACCTGGGAGGACTATTGCTCTCGCCACGTAATGCCGCTTGACAAGTGCGACTCGGCCATTGACACACTCAAGACCCTCGTGGCTTCCTTCTGGCCTCCGCTGCTACAGGCGAAGGGCCCGCCGCAGGTGATTTTTGCCCTCATCCATTCTAATTGGATGCGTGCGGGCTACTTCATCCGCCCGGGACAACCGCAGGACGCACTTTCGATCCACGAGCCGCCTGAGTTCCGCAGCATGTGGCGCGACCTGACCATCGAGCGCACTGTCGAAGTGGAGAGTGGCGAAAGTAAGTGGGTCGAGGGAATCTGGGCTACCTATTGGTGTATAATTTAGTAAAGCTTTGATAATAGTGACTTCGGCTCAATCACGAAAGAATATCGAATTGAAAAACTTCAAAGAATTGTATGTGATTATTAAAATTCTCACCTGTGCTAAGGCTTTAACTAATCAAAGCCACTGTATTGAGAGATAAAGGTTAGAGCAAGGTGGTTAGAACTCTGCATTTCCCTATGTCTCTTCTCTTTAAAAGTCACTGATATAAAATCAAACTTTGAGGAAAGTCTTAGATTGAAATTGTTAACGAGAAGAAACTAGATGTATTAATAAGATGGATGGAGAAGAGTAAGATTAAAATAGCCAGCATACACAGCCAGCAGCTCGAGACCCGCATAAAGGTAGCGCTGGTTTTGATTTAGTGTTTGAATGTGAGCGGCTGCCGCTGTGACCTGAGCTGCGGCGAGCATTCCTGACTGTCTTCTGCAACTGGCTTTTATTTGTTATAAGCGAAATTGTCCACCTATTACGTGGTACCCCTACACCCCTAAAAAAACCCCCCGCCCACCAAGTTCTTCCTCACATCGGTGCTGACCATCACCCATCAAAAGTCCACCAGCAAGGGAACTTTGCTATCGAATTCCCCGGTCAAACTGAACGAGAGATGGGAACCCCCAAGCCTCAATCTCACCCGCCGCCACTTCCATGTACAAATAGCTTTGTTTACTTCATACCAGGTACATTATATCTCCACGCTGGAACCACAAAGCTTTGCATTTGAATTAACTTGAAAGGCTCTTAAGAGAATTACTTGGCCAAGAAGAACCAAACACGCACACTTGATTAATCATCCAACATCAAGGGATCCTTTTAACAACCATCGCCCTCGCACCTTTCGGGTCTGCCTTTGGAGGAGGAATGGACCAGTCACGCTGGAAATCAACGTCTTCATCGTCGGTCTCAAATAGTACTTATTTCATACCTTGCCACAATCGTGGCGATTGTGAGATACAGCATTGAGAGTTCAAAATTACAACCCATGAAATTTCGACTCCCCTCTACCAAATGCTGCAAGGTACAGCACTCCTTCAATTGAGAAGGAAAAAGACACTTCAAAAGGGGGCCTTGTCCCCCCAAATGGGCAGGGAACGGTAGATTTCTACATCTCTAGTGTCATCTGGTATCGAGAAATTCTACTTGTGGCTAGTTTATTTCGAACTTGTAACTGAGGTGAAAATTGGTGGGGTTGACAATGGAGGGAAGGGAACTCTGTTGGCCGCTTGTTTTGAAATATACTCGAGTGCGTTCCTCTGATCTGCTTATTTTTTGATAAGAACAAGTCTCTCCTGCAATTGGGCAGCGAAGCTCTCCATACGCTTCTCCAGGAAGGAAGTTCGTGACAGCGAATCAACAACGAATCAACAACGAACACCCTTTTCAAGTGAGGATTCACTGTGCTTCAACTACCACTTCTCACTTCAGCATTTCAATCACGGCCATCCAAAGCCACATGCTCTCCTGCAAGGGCAGAGTCTCTATCACCGTTTAATCTAGCAGTCATTTCAAAATGACACCCCAAAGCCTTATTAGAAGGCACTCCACGCAAGGGGTCGTGGGCTACTGTACTTTTCTTAATTCCATCTAAAGAGATGCACCTGATAGGAGGGTGACTACCACCAGAGTTTCTGCTACCAAACTGTTCTGATGAGTTATGAATCCTTCACAAAGGTTCACAAGAGGAAAATTGCAATGGCGTTCATCCTGGCCGCGCTCCAGGGTCTTGGGCTGCAGCCCCCATTCAACGTGCCCGATTCACTCTCAGGAACGAACACCTGTATTCAGATCCTCGCCTGCTCATCTTTTCCGCCTGTCCCGCTAAGCCAAGAGGAAAACTCGAAACCAACAATCCTCCCCCAGGTTCTCGCTCTCCAATAGCTGGAGAAACTCTCCTACCTCACAGTAGTAGTCAGAGAATGGCTCCGTCTCGGCCTTGGTGTGCCCGGTCGTCTGCCGCGCATGGTCCCACCTGAAGGTATCTCTTTATCAGGAGTTCATATCCTAGGCGGGACGGTGGTGAGTTCGAGTACTTTGGTGCTACATATGAGCCCGGTGCTCCCCGTGAGCCGGAGAAGTTCATTCCTGAGAAATGGAAGGCTGACGGGAGTTGGTGGGAATGCTGAGGAGGTGGTGAGGTGGGATAGGCAGCAGGAGATTGAAGGTTTGGTACCGTTTTAGGTAGGGAGGGATTGCATTGGACGGCATCTTGCGGTTGCTCAGATGAAGACTTTTATTGCTCGATTGGTTGGTGGGGAATTCGAGGTTGAGGTTGAGGGAGGAGAATTAGGTGGGGGGACAATATGATGAGTTATTATGAGGGTGACATGCGGGTCAGGATTTGGAAGAGAGAGGAAAGAACAAGGGACATGCGAGGTCTTGCTGAGACGGGATCTCGTGAGGACTTGAAGAAGAATAGTTGCTTGGTGGTGGATTAAACGACGACGCTAAGATGGATTTTCAAGACTGTTCACACCAATTGCCCGTTCTCATCTTGACCAATGACCAATCTCTTGTGACTTTAGCCGTGTTGACAACGGGAGCATCCACTCATCCTGGTCTGTCGGCTCTTCCTTCGCCCCGGCATCAATCAAGGTAATTCTGCAGCTCCAGATCATAGCCCAGAGTTTCCCATCTCCAGTGGCCCGATCCAAGCTACGTTCAGTTTGACTCAATATTCCCGCCCCTAGGTAGTCTCGACTGTGGACATTCGCACCCTCCTCAAGGAGTAGTGTGACTACCGAGTGGATTCCAAGCCTGGCAGCGATGGCAAGTGCTGTGTCGCCTTTTCTGTCTCGGATATGGATCTCGGCCCCGAATTTGAGCATGCACTTGACATACTTCCGAAGAGAATCAGCTGGAATTGTGGCTGCCAGCGGAGACTTCAGCAAAGCTGTGAGAGGTGTGTCGCCTGAATCGTCGATCCATGTTAGACGCCGTTCAAGGCGGATATCTTCGAGCGGCCTCTCTGTAGCCTCTTTTTCGGTCATCCCTGGAACAAGGATAAGGTCTCCAAGCCACCCGTAGACATCCTCGTTCGTTATCTGCCCAGGAATAGTCGCCCTTCCAGCAAGGTCGGACTGATACTGAACGACAGTTGGAGGCGGTGTGATATCCTTCATAATGGTGGCCATTAATTTCGCCATGCCCTCAGCAAGCGATTTCTTGCCAATTCTGCTGCAGGAATCTTCCCAAACATCCAAAACTTTGTTTCCCGCATTGTCTTGTGTGTTGAAATGTTGCTTCCAGAGCCCGGGTTCAATGACTTCGAATATTTCAGACATTAGCCGCACACTAAACATTGACGCGTCTATACAGTCCGTATCTCCGAATAGATCGTCTAGACCTCGGAATAAATAATGCAAGATTGTGCGGCCATGGTAATCAGAGATCGAGAAGAGTGGGATGTTCCGCACCAGCTTCAATATGGATACAAAATCCAAAGCATCCTGATTGCGTTTTAGTGGATGTCGACAAAGAATATGTAGAAATGTTTCCCCGGATGTAGTTCTAATGTTGACATTTGCTCCTTTTGCAACCATGTCCCTGACCTTCCAGAACTCGTTCCACTTACAAGCCGCAGCTGCACAGTGGAGGAGCGTGTTTCCATAGAAGTCAGTCACTGGTGAGAGGTGGATTTCGCTTGTGTTTAAGAGTGACATAGCGCGCCGGTGTTGTACACTGAAGCCACACGTCTCACACATACCAGATACTGTGTCGAAAGACATTCCCAGGAGCGGTGGCATACAACACTTTCGATTCAGCGTCGAGATAGTTGTGTACAATGGCCGAGGGATGTCCATTTTCGAGTCATCGACCAGCTCATTCCAGATTTTCATCTCCTCTTTCGTAAGTTCAGCAGTTGTTGCCCTTGAGTTGCGAGAAGAGAGCCTCGATAATATGGAATTGGCAAGACTTGACCAGTGTGTCAAAGAATTAATCACATTAATCAGATTAATTAGATTAATCATGATTAGATTAGATTAGAATATGATTAACGTAATTCAGATTTTTTTTTGATTAGATTAGAATAATTAATCAGATTAATTATGATTAATCAGATTAATCTGTCACGTGACTGAAGTAAACTAGCTTTTACTTAATAATTATTAAATAAGTAAGGTACCTATTAAGCGGCCCTAATTAAACTAAGATAGGCTTATATAATTATAGCTAAATACTAATTCTCTATAATAATAAACTAGTTACCCTCCTCAAAATCTTTTTTGCCCCTAACCTTTAGCGCGCTTACTAAGAACTGTACTACCGCCTAATTGGGTGGCGAGGTAGCGCTAGAGCTAGAGCGGGCGTGAGCTTTACCTGATCTGGCTAGTCTTATCACGTGCAAGGGTCACGTGTTCATTAATTAGATTAATCAGATTAATCATGATTAATCTAATTAATACGTGAATAGAATATGATTAATGAGTTTTTTTCGTGAATAGATTAGATTAATGGCCATTAATCTAATCTAATCTATTCATTTGACACACTGGACTTGACAGAGAGGTTAGATTAGACCTCAACGAGCTGCCTGAAGAAAGTCGCAACGCTCTGTAAACATGCTCGACGCAAGTGCCTGAGTGCTTAGCTCCTAGAATTTCCCCGATAGCACCAATGTCATGAGAGGTTGTGCTTAGTTCCGCATGGGTGATTGAGGTGGAACTTGACGCCTCCTGGATTGCCTTGTTATTGTTGTTGTTACCGATCTGCGGTGTGGGACATCGAGCCTCGGACAATCCATTGGTGGAAGCCTCTATACTTGGGTATGATGAGGAGACACTTGGGTGCGATGATACTTCGGAGCCATCCAGGAGCAAGAGTGAGGAAGTGACTGGCTGGGCATCAGACAAGTCCCGGGGGAGAGGCAGAGAAGTTTTGGATTCGGTGGCATAATTCCGAAAAGCCTGAGAGCCTCCATCGAATGACTCCCACAGAGCCTTCGAAACAGTGCGAGACTGGTCAAGTTTGGTTTGTACTACGCACTTCTGCCGGCGAGCTGCTCTTTCTTTGGTTATTCGGCCCGCCTTGCATCGCCGCAGACAGTCAAGCCGCACTTTGACTTTCGCATCATTGGAGGGGTGGAATTTTGTGTGAGATTTCCCGTAGCCGGAGGGGAGCAGCGCATGCAATTGCGTTTGTATGTCTCTCGGGCTGCCACTGTCAGGAAATGGGCTTCGAGTTGCGTCGGAGCGGATGTAACTCACCAGGGATTGAACCCAGGAGCAGCAAGCACCTTCTGGATCTCCTCTTTGCTAAGCTTTGTCAAAGTGTATAGCCGCACCAGCTTTCTTCTTCGTGATGGGTTCCATGCGTTAGGCGGGCGTCCTCCAGTGCTTGGGGCCATGGTTGAAGTTGGGATCTAAATAAGGTGAATGGTGGAGGCCTCAGAGAGCTTGTCAAAAAGGGAAAGTTTATAGTCATTGCAAGTCTGGATTCGAAGGTAGAGAGGACAACCAGAATATATGTTAGAGGAATTTTTGGATGGGGCAAGCGCAAGGCTGCGTCGCAGATTCCTCTTGGGATTCGCCCAACTCTTTGAGGCACCCCTGTTCTTGCTCGCTCCAGCAGGATCTCACATTGGTTTGGCGTTCTGCAATCAAGAGGGGATGGAACACGGGAGAGGAATCCTCGTGGCGCATATTCACGTGATTCTGATGTGGCTGAGACTTCAAATTTGGTGAAGCTACTTCAGCACTTGGTATTGGGATTAGTTTTGCGAAGAGAATACATCACTTGACGAGAGATAGAGGCTTGAGCTACCTGCAAACGCAGATCATCCCTTAATGAGGCCGAAAACTCCGGAAGAGCCAATGGAATGAAACGCTGAGATAAATCACGTGATCAGACAGCGCAGGTAGGTACTTTCGGAGGGACTTTGTGTTAACTTAGGTGAACACACGATGATTGAAGTATTGGAATAGCATATGGAGATAGAGGAGACAATCGGCTTTAAACACTTGTGGCCGTCAATCTAAGTTCCGAGAAATCTATGTAAGACCCGAATCTTTCGGCTTCATACCGTTTTCCAGCACAGAAAGGACGATCTTGGGCCTGATGGAGAAAGCAAGATAGCATAACTCACAAAAGCCTCGGGCTGGATTGGGCATCCATGCCCACTTCTCGCCATCTAGCACCCCAGCAGGGCGAGAAGGGCAGTGGCATTCAGCACGCTTTCTTGCCCCATCGCCATATGTGTGGAAAGCCGAGGAGACGCTCTCATATATGGACCGTCAAGGCATTGCCATGCAATTCCTGTCAAACGTCCGTGCAACTCTCCCTGCTCTGCAGCCTTCTAACAACTATGGTGCTGAGACCATGACGGGGTATCCCGCATGGTTTGGACTCCTGGCTGCGTCGCCGACGGATGATGCGAAGAAGGCGACTGGGGAGGTTGAGAGGATGAAGGGGGTAGCTGATGGCTGGGCGGTGACGAACTGGTGATGAGAGGCTTAGTGGGCTTGATGGACTTGGTTGACAAGATGAAGGGTGTGGAGTTCGTGCATCCGAGCGCATATAATCCGCCCCCGTAGAAGCAAGCGGCACCGTTGGTGGAAGTCGGGTTCAATATGTGTAGGGTGGTGGTCGAAAAGTTGTGTAAAGGGTCTTTCAACAGTACAGGAGGATTAGATGGGTGCTGGCTCACTGTGGTGGAGCGTTACCAGTGTTGCGTGGGAGGGTATTGGCGTTCGGGGGGTGAGGACTGGGTGATTAGTCCGATGGTGGTTGGGAGGGAGGAGATGAGGGAGCTTTTGGAGAGACCGTATGTTGGTACTGCGGGGGCGGCGGTGCCGAGTCTGTTGTTGCCGGCGTTGGAGATGACGGGGAACAGAGGGGAGAGGGTTGTTTATGGTAGTGATTGTGGGGTGCTGCGTAGTTGTGAGGGAACGTTGGATGCGATTCATGCGAATGTTAAGAGTTTGTTGGCTTTTGAGAGACTGACGGGGGAGGAGAAGGAGGCGATTGTGCGTCACCTGGAGGAGCTATTCCTTGGTGCTGCTGAAAGGTGAACAAAGGCGATGGAGCGTAGGGCCTGCCGCCTCAGTATGGGAGGACAAACACCTTTTGGGAAAGGAGTCTTGGAGGCCTGGTGGGCAAGTTTGAGCTTTGAAAGCATCTGCATTGTTTGAGAGGAGTTCACCCGGGCTTGAAAGGGGAGAGAGATGTCAGGAGGCGGTCCCTACTGGCTTCAGCTTTGGGAACTCCGTCTAGGAAAGTCTTCTGCCTCGCAGATGAGAAGCCAAATCCGGACAAACTCGATCCGCAAGTTTTGCCCAAGCTCTTTGAATTGTGGAGAAGGGGAATGCTGTCGAACACGAACAATTCACCCTGTGATTCAACAGCATGAAGCCAGTTTCGCCTCCGCCTCCCTTGGACCCGCTCATAAGCGAGTCTGATATTACGAAAAATTCATTGACCTGCCCGCCTGCGTGTGGCTATACAACTTGAGGTCCCAAAACGAGCCACGTGAAGCATTTGCCTAAAAGTGGCCGGAATAAAAAGCTTGTTTCTTCAATACATCTCCATTTTCGACATTTGGCGGGAACAGCTCTGCACTTGTGGGTCAGCCATTTCTGTTAGACCCTTGTGAGAGACATGAGGAGGTCGAAGGTGAACTCTAAATGAATCATTGAGATAAGTGAACACCTTGAAATGGATCGAAATAGCAGCTTGTATCTCCACTGTTGCCTCCACACCGTCCAGATCCAGCTTGATCAGCACTAGATTTGAAAATCTGCACTTGCCTTTCACAACGCACACCAGAACCTCCAAGTGTCGTGCAGGAAACGCATCCATAATTCATTCAAACAATGAGTCTCACAAGAGCTCGTTTCAATCCCTTGATAGAAAGGCTCTTGGAGTCTTAGGCAGAAGCCCTGTCAGCCCGCGGCTGCGCGTGACTGTAAGGCTGTGTGAACGTGAAGTCAACCTGCATGCACAAGGATAGGAGGAGCCCCCATCAGAACCAAAACCAAATCAATTGCCTCGTCGATCGCAATCACTTGTCCTCCTCATCCACAACCCCTTCTGGCTTCTCGACCCAGTATCGCGATTTTTCAACGATTTCTTATTGTCGCCACGCTGCTAGCGCTGACTTTGATAAATATTTGAGGGTATTCACCAGCCAGGCTGTGACTGCCCCACGCCAGCCCCGACAGGCGCGCTAACCAAACCCAACACGACACGAATAGAAACATCTTCCCGACTCTTCAAAATCCATACAACTCTGCGTTCAACCACTTGTCACACCCAATTCGACCTCGATGTCCCTTCTCGTGGCCTCTCGTCACAACTAAATGCAGTCTGTCAGCTCCTGCAGATTTGCAATCGCCCATGCCAAGGAAACTTCCAGTCCTTTCTCGCAACCTTCTTCCCACCATCGCCCTCAGAGCTGCAAAAGCAGCTCGCAGTCACGACGTCTTCCACAAAGAAAAGAAAGCTTTCGCCCCAGCATATTCCAGGCCAGAACTCCGAGAACAGCCCTGATATTCCCCTGAACTCCGTTGAAGATCGTGAATCACAGTCACCCAGCGACCTTCCCCGGTTCGACATCCCTACCACCCAGGAATCAGGCCTTCCTCTTCCCCCACACATCCCTTCGCATCTGCAGACTGAGACCTCTTTTGGAAGCTTCGACCATAACACCTCTTCTACGGCCAGCTCTCCGAGCGCAGCCTACGCAGGCCTCTCGCTGGAAGGCGAGAGAAGTGGGGACCCTTCAGCCTCAGAAAATTCCAGACGTTCGCTCGCACCTCTCGATCAAGACACAAGAGCCCAGTCACCGGTGCGTCTGTTCTCACACAGGGCTATTATGGGCGGTGCCGCAGATCTCCCACAGAGGTCGTCGTCGCCACTAAAGAGACGAGCCTCGGATCTGGACGGCGAGGCCCAGTCAAGCCAGAAGGATGATGTCGATATGATCACTGTTCCTACATCTGACCCTCCCGACCCCCCCGAAGCTGCAGACGCATCGACAACTGCAACTCGCAGCAAGAGAGCGCAGTCAGTTGATATGCTAAAGAGCGAGGACGAAGACGCCGTGACTAATGTTTCAACGGAGGAATCCCCGGATGCTACTCCTGCAAAGACAGCCGAAACAGGTATGGCAATGAATGCGCACACATACTTAAGATGTTCTTTCCTGACGTGACTAATGCAGAAACCCCTTCTATCGATGCCCAAATCAAGACCGTTACGACGATTTGCGAGGCAGCTGCAGAATGCCAGCCTAGCGATGGAGAGAAAATGTACCTGGTATCGAAGAGATGGCTCAGCCGTGTGCAGATTCGAAGCACCGAGGCTAGGAAGAATAGCAAGGTCGAACCCGAAGGCGAGATAGGACCCATCGACAACTCGGATATCATTCAGCAGATTATCAAGGATTTCGATGGAGAAGAGCACGTCCAGCTGAAGCCAGGAACAGGGCTGGCCGACTTTACACTATTCCCCGAGGAGGCATGGACCATGGTGTTTGATTGGTATGGATTGATGGCAGGTTCAGTTCCCATTGTTCGGTTTGCCCACAACACGAATCCGGACAAGACTGGGATACCCAATGTGATATTCGAATTCCATCCCCCGATGTTCACCGTTCACCGATTATACGGAGAAAACAATCCCATAAACCTGCCCCAAAAGCTGAAGGTCACGAACCCCCCAGCACCGATCCTCGTCTTCAGCAGATCTACGAAGTATCATGATTTTTTGAAGAGAGTTAAGACGGTGGCTGGAATGACAGATATGTCGAAGAAAGTGCGTCTCTGGAGAGTCCCAAGAATCCAACCTGCCGCCGAACCAGTTCCGGCCGTGGCGAATACTGCAACACCCCCTTCTTCGAGGCCAAGCTCGCCTGCAGCCGGCAATGCCGCTGGACCAGTTCAAAGGCAGCCACAAGACTCGTGGACTCAGCTTCTCCTTGATGTTCCCGAATTTGTGAAGCTGGAGCGGGGCAATGGAAGAGAATTGGTGGATCTTCCTGACCAAACCGGGAATGCAAAATACAATGGTAGCTCGGACTTGTCCATTGCTGGCCTGGGAGATGATCAAACGATTGTGTTGGATGAACTGATCAGTCCAGGTGGTGACAATTACGTCTCAAATTACACAGCCAAGGGGAACAAGTCAACTTCGACAGCTCTTACGCGATCTGGCGCAGGCCAGTCGAATAGTCAGTCAAATAGTGGTCGGAACAGTCCAGCACCTTCAGGCCCAATGACACGAGGTCGAACACAAAAAACCGGTAGACCAGTTGGAACGGTTGGTCTGAGCAATCTTGGCAACACCTGTTACATGAACTCAGCACTGCAATGTGTTCGGAGCGTGGAGGAGTTGACCAAGTACTTTCTCACTGGAGCTGCAAAGAACGAGATTAACCAGGATAATCCTCTGGGCAACAACGGAGACGTTGCTTTGGCCTATGAGAGACTTTTGGAAGAGATCTACAAGGATCCCCCACCTACGTCTGTTGCTCCGCGATTTTTCAAGACTACCATCGGCCGATACGCACCATCGTTCTCCGGCTATGGACAACAAGATTCCCAAGAATTCCTTGGATTCCTTTTAGATGGATTGCAAGAGGATTTGAGCCGTGTCAAGAAGAAGCCATACATCGAAAAGCCCGATTCTACAGACGAGATGGTGAACAACCCCGAAGCCATTCGAGAGATGGCCGCCAAAGTCTGGGACATCAGCAAGAAGCGTGACGACTCTGTTATCTCGGATCTCTTCACTGGCATGTATAAATCGACACTTGTCTGCCCCATCTGTGCTAAAGTCAGCATCACATTCGATCCGTTCAACAACTTAACCTTGCAACTACCAATTGAGAACACCTGGTCTCACCAAGTTTATTACTTCCCGTTGAATCACAGACCAATTGTGTTTGATGTTGATATGGATAAGCAGGGAAGCATTCTAGCTTTGAAGCAATTCATTAGCAAACGAGTAGGTGTCCCGACAGAGAGATTGTTTGCTGCCGAGGAATTCAAATCGAAATTCTACAAGACGTATGATGATTTCGCAGTGGCATCAGAGGAGATCGGAGGCAATGACAATGTTGCAATCTATGAGCTTGAATGCAAACCTACCAATTGGCCCTCGCCCCGGAAGCCGAAGCAGAAGAAAAAGTCGATGCTATCTTTCAACTATGGCAACCACAACGATTCCGATGAGGATGATATTCCTAATTGGGACGACCCTCTAGCGGACCGGATGCTCGTTCCCGTCTTCCACCGCCAGCCGAATACCGAACGCACCTCTAGATATAATAGCAGGAAGCCATGGGCTATCATGGGTGCACCCCATTTCATCACTCTTACCCCAGAGGAGGCAAGAAACGAGGAGGCTATCAAGCGCAAGATCCTTGAAAAAGTGGCTACATTTTCAACATCCCAGGAACTCGCTGAAGACGAGGATGACGTCGATGAGGCTGAGGCCAGTGCTGCCGATAGCGTTGACCCAGATATCGTTCTTACCACTGGTTCAGATGCCGATTCTTCTGGAGGCAGCAAGGTTGTGGCCACTTCCATCGACGGAGAAGATGAGCTCGTAGATGTCACCATGAAAGACTCAAATGGCGCCCAGGAGCCATCGGAAACCACTGCCGAACCTTCGAAATCGTCTGAACCAGTGAAGACTACGTAAGCACTCTAACCCCGCTATTTTATTTTGCTGTTCTAATCTGTCCGAATTTGTAGTAAACCTCCACCATTCGAACGACGACGTCCGAAGTTTGTCAATCCAAGAACTTATCTGAATCCATCACTTCAGAATATGTTCGAGATCGGCTTTTTCGCCGGCTCCAAGGAAATGATTCCGTCAGGTTGGAATGTTGTTGATGAAGACAAGATCTACCCCTCCATTTCATCACGGAATCCACAAGTCTACCAACCCATTGATGAAGACTCTGGAAATGGATTTGAGGACGGTCGAGCTGGATCCGAAAGCAGTGAGGAAGGTGTTTACGCCAGCAATAGCACCAGTAACGGCTTCTCAAGCGCGACTCGTATGGTTGATGAGACTAGCGATGAAGACGAAGACGTCATACCAGCAATAGCCCCTCAAGTAAGTTATTATTCTCCTTGAAATTCTCTCCAATGGCAATATCTCCATTTACCACCCCCATCCCATGAACCTCATAAAATTTCCTGGGGTTCTCTGACCGAAGACTAGGTTCTTCCTGTCCGACCGGCCGGACCAAGATCCGGGGTTAAAGTAGGTCAAAGACGACGCAAGCCTAATCTCAAAACTTACTCAAAAAAGGGCAACCAGGCAAATCGAAAACACCAAGTCATGGACGAGTTAGAGCCAGACGCGCCCGACGAAGGTCCTCTTGTACGGTTAGGCGAAGGTCTCGTAGTCGACTGGAACCCGCAAGCCTGGGAGACCTTGTTCAGCGGTCAGCCAGGCGACGAGATGCGGGGTGAGTCTACATGGGACAAGATGCCTAGGTTTGATGATCCTGAGCTCGAGGCCAGGCGGAACGCACTCAGACAACGACGAAAGAATGGCATCACCTTGGATGACTGTCTGAATGAATTTGGCAAGGAAGAAATTCTATCAGAAATGGATACCTGGTATTGCCCCAAGTGCAAAGAGCACCGAAGAGCCACCAAGAAATTCGAGCTCTGGAAGACACCTGACATTCTGGTCATGCATTTGAAGCGTTTCAGCTCTAGCGCAATGAGACGTGACAAGCTCGACGTTTTTGTTGATTTCCCAATCGAGGGATTGGATCTCACATCGAGAGTTATTGAGTCGGAAGAGGGTAAGCAAGAGATTTATGACTTGTTTGCAGTTGATGATCATTGGGGTGGACTTGGTGGGGGGCACTATACTGCGTTTGCCAAGAACTTTGTCGATAACGAGTGGTACGAATATAATGGTGAGTGACCTGTTGCATCACTGCGAAGTGTTTAACTAACCGAATTGCAGATTCCTCGGTCTCAAAGCAGAAAGACCCATCACGAGTTGTCTCTCAGAGTGCTTACTTGCTCTTCTATCGACGACGATCCGACGTCCCACTTGGTGGACCAAGATTTCAGCAAATTCTTCAAGACTTTGACAATCCTCCTGACGCCCCAGCCGACGACATCTCGGAGTCGGGGGAAGACCAGGGCCTCGTCGCAAACTCCTCCCTTCGTGGGTCGTCGAGCGCTTTGACAGGAGTAGGAGCAGCTCACCATCCTCCAAATGGTTCGGATGGCGCGGCGACGATGACAATAAATCCCTCGGCCCTTGATCTGCCTCCCTACGAAGCCCACGACAGCAATGATGACGGCGTTCCGCTGATAGACAAGGAGGGTGCCGAAGCATGGGAGTCGGTACACCGCAGCATCGAGCCTGCTGATGAAGCTATTGAAATGGAAGACAATACGTACAATAATCCCCTCGGCCAAATGTTCTCAAATTCTAGCTGGAATTTCGCAAATTTGGGAGCAAACTCACGGGGAGACCAAATGATATCGGGAACCGGCTCAGATGCTGAGGATGGTGCAAGTGACGTTGTACAGCACAATTCTTCAGCAGGTGCAAGTGATGTTGCTGAGCGTATGCAGGACTTAGCAGACACAGATGCCGTAGATGAGGACGGCAATTTCATTAACCAAAGCCCCGTGCCAGACCTGGACGAAGAAGGCCAGGCAGCCAATATTGCTTTGACAGCCGACTTGCTGGAGAACATGCAACGAGCTGGCAACATGCCGATCTTCCAAGCTACCCCTCAATTCGAAGTCGACGACCGTCTGGAGGTCGAGGAACCAGAGGCGACTGAGATCCATCTTGACAATGATTCCGAAGACCTCAAGATGGATTGAGATTTTGGCTTGCAGGGTTGTTTTGTACGGGTGTTGGATTGAGTTGGTGTGCGGAGTGGGTGGTGGTGGTGGTGGTAATTGCATGCGGTTGGCGTTTTCTCTTGTTGGCCTTGGTACACACTTGAGAGAAGAAGAAAAGACATTGATGATCTTATGGATTTGGGAGGCGCGCTGCTACTGCATACGCGGAGAGATGTAGTGCGATCGATCATGCATCACAGTGAGAGATACTGTATGACGCAAATAAAACGTGCATTGTTCTTAATAACTTGGTTGGGGTACATGTTCGCTGGAGCTACTTGATGACGATGCCTTTTGATATTGAAATTGAAGTTTGGCAAGTGCCTACATATTGCTTTGCGTCTCTTTGCTCGCTCTTGACGCCGCTCAAGTCATTCTTCCAATCTTAGTCCTCTGTATTACCCCTTCTCATACTCGACCATCGACGCAAGCGCATCTCCTCCAACATCATGTCTTGTGGGTGGGCGACGACAGAGCCGATGTATTGGGGCTCGCGTTGAACTAAAATTGTAATCAGCATTCGTTCACACTTTGTGTATGAAGAGTGAGTTAGGAGGGAGACGAACCTCGAGCAGGGTGGTTGATTCGAGTGACCAACACCGTGAGGATTGCTAGGAGGGTTGAAATGAGGCCGAAGGACAAGGCTAGGGTGTCACCCGTTGTGACTAGAGGGCTCAAGTTAGAGTTGGCTTTCCGGAGGTGGAGAGTGACTTACGCATTTTGCTTGATGATCGATGTCTATCAAATTTGAAATTAATTTACTGAGGAATTGAGCTTGTTTCTTGGGAAACAATGTTAGCTTCTGGGAGCAGTTGGGGACTTTTTGTATAAGGCGCACAGTCGCTCGGCGACAAAACTCATCGCCCCACATAATGAGAATCGCACCAATCCCGGAAGCTAGGGTGTGAAGTGTGAATCCCAATGATTACGAGCAGTTTCACCCTCAGCCCAATGGACTGCCTCCCCGGCCTTGGCACCCTGCAAGCCACCAGAGCTGAGTTGGCTTGGGGAAGGGGGCAGCCGGGCGGCCATTTTCGCGATTCTGGTGGGGGGGTAGGGGTTAGGGGGCTAGGGCGAGAGGGGCTTAGCGCGGACCGGGGTGGGACCGTATTTTTGTGGAGGTTCAGGCTTAATTCTCGCCTCACTTCTGCTTCGGGAATTGTACGAAAAGTGAGACTCAGACGAAAATCCTCAGGTTTCTTCACTTTGCCATGTATCAGCTGACCAGCTCCGTTTCCTGCGCAGCTGAACCTGCAGTACATCTCCACAACATCACTGTTCTCAGTTCACACTACTTACGGTTAAGCGCAGTAGCAATCCATGTTTTCTGGAATCTCAGAGGGAACAATCAATGTCCGTTTGTGCCTGCCCTCAGCCTTTCCTCGACACCCACATCGACTAAGGGTGATTGTCTCTCGAAGTAGCTATCGGCGGGCGGGGGAGCGAATGAGAGTGGCTTTGGGGGATGTCTGATCCTCATACGGTACCGACAATCATACCACGCTTTGTCGAGGCAAGCCTTCTACTTCTATCGGCTTCCACTAACCCCGCAACTTCAGGTAAGCTCTAGTGGACTTCTTCTCTCTGCAAACCACTGCTAATAATCCCAGGCCGAAGTAATCGTTAATTGCAACCGACGACCTACTGCGTAATAGCATCCGGTCCAAAGGGCGACCCCTCGGTATGCACACTCACCCCAGAACTCGGGGCTGTCCCGAAAGTCTTTTTACAAGACTGACGACGGAGCGTTTGATAGAACTAAGGTGCGCTGTTTATGATGAGACTAAATATCAAGCAATTGAGAGGTGCTCGAGTCCGTTCTGGGAACGCTGGATTGTCTGCGATCGCATGCAGTTGCACGTCACAAGCGACTTTTCCAAGCCTCGTCAAACCTATGCCAGCACTGACATCCCCAAAGATGATGACCTATATCACTGGGCTTGATAGTCCTAATGTAGCCACGACAGCTTAAATAAATGGCAAGCACAGTGCATCACATGCCTCTCGGAAGGCCATTGAAATGATGATGAATCGGGCTAGCGCCGATGAGACAGCAAGTGCTTTTGCCTGACAGAATCTATCAAAGACTACAATTTGCTGGAGTTGTATTCTTTCGACGTAGAAACTATTGCAAAGAATGTCACATCTTTTTATGCACTTGACGAGACGACGATCTACGTAAATAGCGAATAGAAACCAAGGCTTCTCAAGTATTCTCCTCTCCTCCACCTCATTTCGCGCAAATTTCAAAAACTTTCCCCTCATTATTTCAGTACTCTAAACAAGTTGCGCATTCCCCTTCGCCCTTATGCGCCACTCACGAACCTCCATCTTTGCAGGTGAAGCTCCTCCATCATCACGTCTTGATGAAGTTTAGGGCCAAATGCGTGGTTTTGCTCGCGTCCAACGTCAACTAGCAAGTTCGTGTGTTAGCTTCACGCCCTTCATGTTAGACGGAGGGAAATAATGGAAGGAGGTGTAATCTTACATCTAGTAAAATAGGTCTTTCGCGTCACGATGACGGCGACGACTCCCACGACGATAGAGACCAGGCCGAAGCACAAGGCTAGAGAGTCGCTGATTGATACTTTAAGGCTCAAATTAGAGTTGCTTTTGTGAGGTTGCGGATAGACTTGCGCATTTTCCGTGAACGTGATGGGGTTTGCTCAAATAAGCCAAGACCGATTTACTACAAGGACAATCAATTTTTTTGAGAGAGTGGCAGTTCTTATATTTCCCACAAATCTAGTCATGAGGGAGATCGCAGAAGCCTCACCACTATTCCATTGGCAGCGTTCAGTTAGTGATACCTGACAGATGCTACCCGACGGAGTACCTCCCCCCTACTGCATCATTACCCCCGGGCTGGCTGTAGTTGGGCCGTTGGTCAACCGAACCTATCTCTTCACAGGATGGCGTAACTAATTCAACCATCTCTCCAAGCCCCACATCGACCTTCCACATCCGACCTCCTGCCCCAACACCACCTCCACTGCAAGTCTCTCCGACGCTGCAAGTGAAACGTCTTTCCCCCAAACTTTGGCACTGCCACCAAGGGCTGTGACACCCGTCCTTGAAAGCTGCGTTTTGCAGTGTGGATTGAAAGAACTGTACCATCGTAAGCCATGGTAAAGCCGCAGGCAGCGGTGTAATATCTCTCGCCCGAAAGCAAAATCGAATGTAATCACTCTTACACATTGTCACACCCGTCCCCTATGTTATGGACGGAAGACATGCAATATGTCTGCTGGTTCATTCTCTTTCACTCCAAGTGGCATAGCTGATCGTTTTTGCAAGGAACATCTATTTGAATCCACATACTTCGTAATTGGCTATGATACCAAGCAGCATATCGTCAAATGAATCTACCATACATTCAAACCCCAAGGTCACCTCTCATGCAGCATACAATTCATCACACAAGTTGTGCATGCCCGTTCTCCAATCGATTCCCAACTGTTGATCTCCATCTTCGCAGATGAATCTCCTCTACCACCACATCCTGCGGATGCCGAGCACACGCGGAGTGATTGTACTGGGCCCGTTGACCGTTATCTATAGACAAAGGCGTCATTCTAGTTCCTCTTAGGCTCTTATCCAGTGCACTTTGTTGCACTTACTTCGAGCAGCTTGATTTCTGCGGGTTACGACGATTGTGACGATCCCAAGCACGGTAGCAGTCAGGCCAAAGGACAAGGCTACCCAATCACTGGTTGACACTGTGGAATAAATGTCAGATTATGAAGAACGATGAGCGAATAATTAGAGTAAAACTCACGCATTGGAGTTGACTAATTGAATATTTTTCTATGGTGAAATGTGGTGCACGCAGGGAGTTGTTGCTTGGGCAGGTTGATGTTTCTCGTGCAACAAGGCTGTGAGTGACCACGATTCGAATTCGAGTTGCAGGGGCCTGTGGGGTTTGAGTGTGATTTGAAAATTAAAAGGAGCCTAAAGAACATCAAGAATAGATGGAAGAATGGGAAAGGGCTGGTTAGAATATGTATCTGAAAATAATTCTAAGAATCTTGGTTGGGGCTCGGGTTGTCTTATATCGCATGCCAGACCAGGGAGCAGATAAAAAAAAGGCCAGGGAACTTAAACCGGAGGGGCGGCGCATTCAATGAGGCATTCACCAGGATCCTCACCTTCTGCAGCGGCTGTGTTTGGTTTCGCTTAGAACTAAAACCGCACGCACAGCCCCACCCCCCGACTCCTCGCCTTCGCCAGCTTCCACCCCGCAAGACGAGGCGATGGAGACCACTACTATCCAACGCGCTGGAGCGAATGGGAGTGGAATGAGCATATCCAACGCGACGCCCGATACCGCGAGGTTTCGAAAGGTGCGTTATTCATGCCCCTGGCCTGACCAATCAGTGGTCTAAACATAAGGTAGGCGACTGGGAGTAGGAATACGCTGAACAACGAACTACTGGTAGAAAGGGGGCACCCACCAACCGCCCAAACCCCCTTCCCGCTCACGCCTACCCCACCAATAATTTTTTTTCGATTTTTCAAAGTCTTCGAAAAATTCTAAAAACTTCCCAGATTATAGAGAATACTCGAAATATTGTAAATATCATATTAATTCTTCATTGGTGAGTGACCCTTTCTATCAAGCGGACGACCACTACCAGATTCAGGTGGAACGAGAGGTCGCTTTCGGGCGCCGTGGTATCAGGTGAGACCAGGCAAATTAGAGGTGCGCATTCAGCTCTGTAGAGCAACCCTTGCAGACCTCTGTGCTTCACGTCTAGGCGAGCCACTCTTGCGATTTGGACTTTTTGCTATGTTCCACCATCGATGGCTCCATCTCCAAGGTCGTCTCTATGCAACAGTGATTGAGATGGTGTACGGCACTGCAGGCTTACTGTAATGGCGTAGTTTCAGCACGGCGGGAGGGGACACTTTGTGAATTTGACGCTTCGAGCAACAGCGGCCTTTCCCTCAATCGCTTCACCTGAGCCGGGCGTTGCTTTTCCAGATTGTCAGAGCCCACAAACGCTACAAGGAGGACAAGGCAGATACGTCCAATTTACCAGAGAACCCCACGAGGACGTCAAGCAGGCTGCAGCTGGTAAGCTATCGATCAATTTCTAATCAAGAGAGCAAGATTACACTCTACGAAGTAATCTTTGGTGGCGCAGGCAAGGCTGAGACTCGGACTTGCTGGCGGGCCTGGTCGCTTGCCTGATATTACCTCACCTACTCCACGTCGACTCCAGCCCTACTGAGACCTAGGGAAATTGGTACACTTACGTAGCACTCTATCTTTATGATTTCCTCCAAGTAATTAAGCCATATCTGACATACGTCGATGTTGAAGGCTTAGAATAACTCGTGTGAAGTGATTGGGAAGGGCCTCCTATAAGGCTGTAAGGTAGGATGTACTCTATCGATTTCTCCTTGGCTGGTTTGCACTGTCCATCCAGCTCAGTTCATGCTTCTCCCTTGGTTCAAGAATCCTTGCTCGGAACGCTCTTTAATCAATCTGATTCACATCTCGCCAATTTGAAATGGCAAGTAATGATATGCGAGGCTGAACATCAAGTGGTATATGACTTAGTTCGTGGCGGTAGTCGAATCGGGGTTTCCAGAATTCGTTGGAGCGAGAGTAGGCTGAGTAGCCGATGAGGCAACATTAGAGGAAACAATTGACATCATTGATGAGGCAACCCCAGAGGAACCAATTAACCCCTTGAGGCAACCTTAGGAGGACCGAGTAATTTACGAGGCAACTTCAGAGTAATCAATTTTTTTTATGAGGCAGCTTTAGAGGAACTGGTTAATATATGAGGCAACTTCAGTGGAACTATTTTTTCTTTTTTTGGTAGGGTAACTTCAGAGAAATCGATTAACCTATAAGGCAACATTAGAGGAATCAAGTAGTTTTACTAGTAACGCGACCTCGGAGGAACCAATTACACTATGAGGCAACTTCACAGGGGCCGACTAACTTCACCGATGAGGCAGCTTCAAGGAAACAGTTAACTTCACCAATAAGGCAACTTCGGAGAAACATGTCCGAATATCAAAAGGGATAGAATCTGTGGGGCTGCGGCTTCAAAGCGTTGTCTCGCCAAGGTTCAACTACAATCTTGGCTTAGATGCTTGGGTAAAGGAGGGTTGAGGATGGTGGTAAATTTCTTCATATTTTCTTTGCATCCGGCCATGGTAGGAGGAGGAGAGTTGGTTGACAGACACGACAGATGAAGCGCAGTAAGAGAACCCAAATCGTGAGGCAACGACTGGCATGGGCGTTTCTTCGCCTTTCTCTGCTTGGACTTTTAAAGCCATAGAACCCTCTCTCTGCATACGAACTGAAGCCCCCTCCACCAAGCGCTTACTGCCTCTCGTCCTCCGCTTCCTCCATGCCCACCACGAGGTTGTGGGTTGCCCCAGCCGTAGCTCGCGGAAATCATACAGAACCAGGCTCGGCCGCGACCTCAGCCTAACGACAAACGTGCGCCTGTCGAGGAGAAGCCCGTTCCATTGGTCGATCGCCGTTCGTAGATAGAAATTTGGGGTGGCTTTGGAGGCTACAATCTCTCGTCATGGTAGCTGGGCCTGAATATGCTTGACCGAGGCAACGGAAATTAACAAGTGAGGTGGTAAGTCGATCATCAGGGGTCAAATTTCGCTTGACTATCAGTCAACGGACAGGGCGGCGAATCTCTGAAGTCGAGCCTCCCACCCTTGATAGGTTAAACCAGTTGAGCCTGAGGTGACCGAAGCTAAAAGTCTAGACGGTGACCTAGTTCAACGAGGCAATGCGGCTTTTATGAAAGGGCAGCGTTCGTAGATGCATGCAGTGGGGTTAAACTTCACCCTGATACGATAAGATTACTCCTGTATAATGAATTCAGAACTACACCAAAGAATGAATTTTGCGTTCGATATGAAAGTTCAGAGCCTCCGTTGCTCGATTTCAGCTCCCGACGTCAGGCCTCTTCAATGTGGACCACCTCCTTAATCGCATCTCCTCCATCACCATTTCTTCGTACACTTGTGTTCCATCTCCTTGCTGGGTATTTGGGCGCCGTTCGAGATCTGTTGTAGCTGAATGCTAGTCAGCCTTGCTGTGCAGAGTGAGGACGTCCGGGCCTGAGCGAAATTGACAAACAAAGAAGAGGTTATTGGGAAACAAACTCGCAATCTGGTAAGCCCTTCGGGTAACAAACACAGTGACAATTGCAATGAATGTTGAGGCGAAGCCGAAGGACAAAGCTATCGTGTCGTTGGTAGAAACTGAAATAGTAAGTCGCTTGACAAGGCTGAGGCGCTCAGGGACGAACGCATTTGTAGATTCGTCGATTGGACAAGAGATTATGATCGAATATTCGCTGAAGGAGGATGAGAGAATTTATAAGAGGAGGAGTGTTTATAGCAGAAGGAGAAAATAAGAAGCATTGCTCTGAATGTTCCCTTTTTCGGGTGGTCGGGAGAGGAGATATTTATGTGTTGGTGCGACTTTGCGCTTGGCATGGAGAACAGAATGGGACGAGCTCATGGAGAGACAAGGGCTGAGTACGAGGGTCTGCTTGATACGCAGCCAACTCTCGATTGGACGAGTTGGCAAGTGGCTTTTGGAATTCATCACTAGTGGTGTCGGGAAGCTGATGATGAGGCAGAATGAAAGATTCTTGAAAGCTGTCAATTGACTCTGCAGCGAATTGTTCAGGCGAGGGCGAGGACCCTTGTCGTTTGCAGGTGCACGGAGCCATTTACCTGCGCCGTCGCCGACCAAGCAATTCCGCCACACCCACGCAGATCCTTGCAACTGGGACCAGGCGATAGCAGATTACTAGCATCAGCTCGGGTCTTTAAAACTTCACCAGTAAAGGTAATACAATTTGTTCTTAGAAAAAGGTCGACCGCTTTCTTAGACGTTATGACAATAATGCCTGAGCCAAGAAATAAGGACCATAGGAAGAGGCAACCACGTGGGCGGGCTGCAAGACCTACTCTGAGGATAGAGATTAAAACGTGCTGGAGAATCGGTATAGAGAGCGCTGGTACGTGAGTACGAGGACGGGACTGGACCGAGGCACCGAATCTTATGTAAGTGGCATCGGCACAGCGAGCGCGGGTATGTGAGTACGAGGACGGGACTGGACCGCGACACCGAACCTTAGGTAAGTGGCATCTGGTAGCGACGAACAGGTCTGGCGCAATCGATATGCTGTGCGTCGACGGTATCTAGACACATGCTAGCGTGTTTTGTCCGCAGTCCTTGCAGAGAACGTTTGGGAGAACCTCGTTTTGCCTCACTTCTAGAATCCGGCGGGCGTGATTTTGCAATGCTATTGGCTGGTTTGACAGCCCAACACCCGACGACAGAACGAAGCTTCGAGCTGCAAGTGGCAACGCAAGGCTGAGACCTAATCGGCGTGCAAAGGCGCTCAAGACTCTCAATTGCCCACACAGAGACAATAGAGTCGATAACTCTGCCAACTTTGGCGTTTTCGATTTCTTGGTGTAGCAATATGCCGCGGCGTTGTCAGGTGCCTAGGTTCTGAAGAGAAGGAATTCTCCGTTTGCACAAGGGTCGCTTCACCCGTCGCATGCATCCCCAACGACCCCCAAGGACTGCAATAAACAGCATCCTTTGCTCGTCTCTATCTATCTACTCCCACTCCTTAACCTCTCCTCACACTTTTCACTCAGAACTATCATACACAATATCCACAAATCGCTTTCTCTCCTACACCCCACCTCTTCCCTTCTCTTCCCACGCCTCCCCTCCCAAAAATACGAACGAATGAATAAACGCTCGCTGAACCGCGGACCCACCCAGCACCATTGCAAAGAAGAACGCCGCCCATCCCATAAGGTATCATAATACCCTCCTTCCTAATACCCTCTTTCCTAAACCCAAATCGTTGCTGATCGATCACTGTATTTAACACCACTCCCTACCTTATCACCCAAGAGAACCCTCTGAAAATTCGGTTTGATTATATATCTCTGGTCTTCAATCCAATACCTCAAAACAGGTTCGGTTATTGTCATAACGGGCTCTGGATGCCCCGTCCAGGGTCGGAGGTAAATACCTCCTCAGGGGTATCTTCTTCCCGGAATTTGATTCCGCCTTCAATATTGATACCTCCGCTAACCCATTCCTGCTCTGCGACTTTCTCAAGAGCCCATCGGCTCCTTGCTCGTTTGAGAAGTCCTTCGGTAACGAGCATTGCGCCTTCCAGGCCTCGTTCGCTGAACTTCTCGGGATCGCCTTCGTGATCCCCTTCTTCGCCAGCATACTCGATCCACCGCCATTCCACTCTCGCTATACGGTGAGAAGTGCGACTTCGTTGTTTATGTCCTTCCGACATTCCCGGATTAGGATCGAACGGTAATCTGCTTTCTAGTAATGCGTAAAGAAGAACCCCGAGTGACCAGGCGTCTGTTGCTCTGCCATCGTACGGTTGCCCCATAATTACTTCCGGCGCAGCGTAATCGTCGGATCCACAGCGTGTCGTCAGTTTTTCGTCATCTGCAACACGTCGGGAAAGACCCAGATCAGTGAGAGTGACGATTGAATATGGATATGTAATCCAGTCCTGCTGACGGGACAGTTCGTGCTGTGGGAGGTTGACAAGGACGTCTAGCAGTCAAGTGATCAGCAGTAAACATTCAAACAACCATAATACATACTCTCAAGTTTGATGTCTCGGTGCACGATGTGACGATCGTGCAGATATCGCACGGCCGCTACTAACTCAGAGAACATCCTCCTAAGCAGTGAGGGAACAAGCAGATTCCGGTGCTCGCTTGCCACTTCAAAAAGATCTCCGCCAGGACAGTAACTCAGTACTAAAATAGCACGTGTTTCCTCGATATTCCATGCCTTCAGATGGACCAGTGAAGGATGATGTATCGTTTTCATGATCTCCAGTTCTCGCTTCAGTGACATCTCAACTCGTTCTTCCGAAGCTCCTCCTTTTGGTCCATGTTCACAGATCTTCACTGCCACTAGTTTCTTTCTGTCGATTCTGCTCTCCTGAACAGGCATAAGAATCCCATCCATCCGTTCTCTGAAAACATCATTCTCGTCGATCCTGTTATCTTCTTCAGGCACTTGACTTGTTGCCAGTATGACTTTGCTGAAAGTGCCTTGCCCTAACAGTTTCAAGGCTCGCCATCTCCTCTTCTTGGAGTCTCCAGGAGTATATGCCTCGAAGTATTCATGCCGGGACTTCTTGTGTAGTCGGGGTAAGTTTGCAGTAGACAAAGATGAGTCACTGTCACTACTTTCTGCTCCGGTCCTACTCGATGGTGGAGTTGGTGGTGTTGGAATCGGAGCCAGTCCCCTTTGTACAGCCAAATGCGGTTCCCTCCGCATAGGCATATCCGTAGCCGACTCCGGAGTCGCATCAACCGGTGCATGGGAGCCTGAGACAGTGATCTGCCGCGGTTTTGGCACCTGCATAGCCCCAGGAATATACTCACTGATGCTGCGGTTCCTCCCATGTTCTTCTGCGTTCTTCTCCTTGTTTATCTGTAGCCCGGACTCGTTTGGAGTCGCCATTAACCCATGGTATGCCCTCCGTTTCGACTGGTTCGCAATGGCGGCGGAGATGGACTCGCCATTCGCCGTAACGAGGGCCGAGTCTGCGGTTATGGGGATCATGAGTTCGCGTGAGGGTGGTCGAGAAGTGAGTTGCTTCCAAGGACCAGGGGAATCTCCGGTCATAAGCGGTGAGGGGAGCGGAGTCACATCTGGCATCGCATTCAGCATTGGCGAAGATAAGGCGGAGTTGGGGGCTGAGCCAAAGTTCGAGCCAAAGTTCGAGCTGCTGCCAACACTGGACGCGAAGACGTTCTTTATACTCGGTGTTCGATTCAAACCGAATGATGTAGGTTTCAAAGGTATCCTGGTTAACTCACTCGGGCTTCGTCCTGTGGTATTTGCGCTCGCTTCCGTGACAGTATATCCAGGGATAATGTCGGTCTGTATCCGCAACCCCGCGCTCAGAGGACTCGAGTGTTGAATCGGGGAATCGAAAGGAGGAAGGCGGGATGCGGTATGGAGAGGAGTAAGGAGAGAGGAGTTGGCAGAAGGATTTGGAGGCGGTGACGGTGCTATCGTGTTCGATATGAATATCGAGGTGGAGTCTGGCGTCTGCGCGAGCGGAAATGACACTGGAATAGTTGAATCCCCCCTCCTATTCTGCTCGTTCATCGCAGCAGCAGCAGCAACCCTCCCGTCAACTGACGAAGACTCTTGCGGCGGCACATTGTTGTTCTCGTGAGTTCGCGATGTGGGTGTTTTGGGATCGAAGTCGGACATGACGCGGGGGCACAGCAACCATTTATTGGCGCAGCTGGCCCGACAGTGTTTCTATTCGGGGAGATATACATGCGCGGAGTGCCAATCTGCCGCCGTACCACCTATCTCGACATGGTCCAGCGAGGCTGATTGTTACTGGCGGGCAGCCACATGAAGAAGGACGTGGGTTTGATGTCGAGCTTTAGAGGGGGACATGGAGGAGGGGAGGGCAAAACGGAACGTTACCAGGCGGCGTCGACGCCAAAGAAGGACCCATTCTAGCGAGGTTTAATTTCAACCGCCAAGCACTGGGACCCGAGAAATAAAAGCTGCCGTCAATAAGCGCAGATCGTATCCCTCAAATGTTATTTGTTTTAGACCATCATGCCTTCGTTCTTTGTCTCCCAGACATTCTACTGAACGCTCAACTTGACTTTCTCTTCAATTAAATCGCTCTGGACTTCCTTCAGCTGGATGCCGCTTACGCTCCTGCCAGCCTGAAATAGCCTCAGAGCACTAATAGTCCAAGCTTTGGTACCCAACACCTCACTATCTGACGCGGCGTGAAGCCTTGGCCTTTTCTGCCCATTAATAGGTTCATTATCTCCAGATTGGGAAGAACCCATTAGAATCTGATCATCATGACAGCACTTGACATCTTTGTGCTGTTGGGTGAATCATGATTCATGATGTATCTCGTATCATTATCCACGACCCAACACGGCACGAGGGAAAACACGTACTGTGAATGGCTGACAAAGTGAGCCAATCTCAGGTACCCGGAGCCTGAACCCTACTAGGCTGCATGCGGGATAATCTTGCCGAGGCCGGTCACGTGGATCTCACAAGCCACTACTCCTCGAGAGAGTGAGAATTCATGATCAAGCAGAGCCTCACACTACTTCCGATGTTTCAACTTTACTTATGTCCCAACCGCCAACTCTGTCGGCCATTCTTAGCGTATATTTAGCCGGCGGTCTTTATTCGCAAGCCCTTTCTCCTCAAACTCAAGTCACATGCCCAGTCCCAGGGTTTCCTGGGAACCCCTCTTCTAAAAATAGATATGTTGCACATCTCACAAATATAAGCGATGTCAGATGTGCAACAAAACAAACCCTTGAGAGCCATTCGTCACCTGAGGGCAAAGATTTATTCCATACCAGCTGTTTGTTTTGAGACCAGTCTTGAAGTGACATAGATTAGCCGATGTCCTCCAGAGCTGTTTGTATTGCAGATCACAACTATGGGGCTTCAAAAGACTCTTTCTTTTGGCAGTTTAAAACCTTGAGCCGGGATTCGAAGAGATTTCATTCGCTCTGAAGACCCCGAAACCCCTTGCGTCGAAAGGTTCTGTCCAACGTGCAACAAAACCCAATGTGGGAAGTCATCCTTCAATGTATTGGGGCGTAGGGTCTTCTCACTTAAATTCACAAACAACCATATTTCCCAATCCCAGTTGTCTGAATAATTGATTGCATGTGTATTATTATTTGAGGGAGTTCTGCTTTCGGCTTTCTGCTTTTTCAAGAACGTGGTCGGGATGTATATCGGATCGCGTTTTAATAATCACGTCAGCTCCTTGGCTCTTAAGCTTTGTTGCACTTCTGCGTCTGACCTCATTTTAAAATGGCACCCTTACTAACAGCAGACCATTGAGAAAGTGGCTGGAATCAAGAGTGTGGATGGAGAATGGTGAGAGAAACTGGCAAATTAGACCCTGAAGCCTGACAAGGAAACCACGCGTCACTAAGACTACTTCAAATTTCGCTCCTTCCACGAATTGCGACAGGAAGCTTTGCCTCGCAGGGGTTCGGACGTAGAAAGAGGTAAAGGGGGTCGACTAAATTTACGCGATCCCCTTTTCGTTGGCTCCAAAGCCCGACTCCCCTACTTCTCTGGCACATCGATCCTAGGCACATCTAGGAGCCTTTTCACTATAAAATTTCAAATATCTCTTTCGCATTGCAAGTCTTTGCCGAAATGGGAGCAAATAACCTTGTTTGAGTAAAAGGGAACATTTTTGCCTAAATTGAACGAGACGTCATCCTCTTTTAGGCTCTAAAATTGCGGTGCAATTCTCAGCACTAAAAGATATCATGGATATGTTTAGCTCTCGCAGTCAGACCTAAATGGTAAATCACTGCATTAATCGATCTTCCTCGAAGACGTTAAAATTGCAGTGCAATTTTTGCATGCCGTTCTTCAAATACAACGGATGTGGACATTGACCCTCTCGAGCCCATGGCCTACAGGGTGAAAACACCTCGCGCAGCCAAATCCGAATGGTGAAGCAGCCGATTGATCGATCTTCCTCGAGCGCACTAAAATTGCCGCGCTCAAGAGTTGGGCTGAAGGACGTAGTCTTCTACAGTATTACACTTCAAGAGGCTTGCGTGCAGCCACCACCCCCTTGCTAGCGCTGGACATGTCTCAACGGACATACAGTACACCCCCTGATCATATGTTAGTCTGCCACTGGTGTGGCATCCAATCAGATTGTCAATATGTACTTTTCGAGATATCTGATTTGCTCAAAAATCCCTGGCGATTGACACGAGCTAACATATGAACAGTGTACGGAGGTACAGCCCATAAGTATCACATAGCAACCGAATCGACAGGGGTCTATGAAAATTTAAACCCTCATAATTCTTTCGGATCGTGACATAAAAGCGCCTAGTAAACTCGATTATTATCTCATATACGTATACTATTATGCTATCTCATTTTCTGTTTTTATAGCATTTCGTAGTTGCGTTGTAAGGGTTTGAAGTTCAGACCCCTGCTAGCGCTTTATGAATACTCGTGTGAAGGATAAATAAACCCCTACCAGAAGGGTGGTTCTAGTAGGTTCGCCTCCATAATTCGACTTATTCTAGTTAAATCATTGGGTGTTTGCCCTTGCTGAGGCTCGTGCTGATAGAGACAGGGCAAGGGTTTATTTCCCCCAGACACCAAGTACTTCTGGGCTGTAACCTCCGTACGGGGCCAGGCGGTTGTGGGGTATGAGCGGTTGGCTAGTGGATACTTCTACCCTAAATACCTAGGTACTTCCGTACGAACTCCGAGCTCCAGAGCTCACAGTTCGTAAACGAGGGGTGCCTGAGGCCACAGACTGTACATATCCTCTCGAGGCACACCTCACCAATTCTACATCCTCTTTCTCCCGAACGTTTTATTGAGTTCAGTTCATTAGTAATACAGAGTATGTGAAATTTCGAAGTAAAATCTAAATAATATAATCGGGCAACAGACTCCGTCTGCGCTAAAATTGCAATTCAAGCCGTAACGATTGGTAGAAGCCCCGAATTGCAAGACACACATTCTCCCCGGAAGAGCTAAATTCGCGGTATTCCTCGCGCTCGCCTGACGCAAATAGCAAATTTCGCATGCAGGAGACCAACCTTGCTCGAGTGAGATCCTCAAGGTAGGCGGGCTCGGCCAGGGTTTCAGACTTTCAGTGATAAAGCGGAGGTCATAACTTCGACTCCTTGGGGGGGTCACCTTGCAACTCTCATAAGTATCAATAACCCAATTTCCATAATCATCTGTCCTACTTCCAATCCCACTCATCACTCATCCTCCATCTCAAACAGTTGTCCCCGCCCCTACAAACACCACCAAAACAGCCGCATACGCCGCCGTAGCAGCAATCATATCCTTACTCTCCGCTTCATCCATCCAAATCGCCAAAATCAACCCAACAGCTAGTGTAAAAACGCTCGTCGTAACTACGGACACCAGCTTCCTGGGGTCCAGCACCATAATCAACATCGGCACAATCAGCGTGAGGCCCCCAAACGTCGACATCGCCATACGATTCAACAACCCTCGTTTTCGGCGTTTGGCGTTGAGACATTCGGCGCGCTGGAGGTGGGCGGGAGCTTGGGTTCGAGAGAAGTCTGTGAGGTCTTTGAACAGGGTGTTGGAGATGGACTTTATCGTGGCCAAGGCGGAAGGGTCGGATTCATGATGGGATGCGCATTCGAGCATGGCGAGGGTGCGGCCGTAGGTATCGTAATTCGGAGGCGTGACGAGGTCGACAGTTTGCATCATGCTCGTTTTCCAGTACTCGAAGGATTTCACGGCTTGCGCTGGCGCTTGATCAGCCTTCCCCTCCCCCACACCCAGAGATTTGGAGAACTTACTGTACCGCAGCAAATCCTCGTGAAGTCTATCCCGTCTCTCGGCCGTCCATACTGGGAAGGTCAGCCTCCCTCACTCTTTGCGTTTGAAGGGGAGATGAGCTACGGTCTTTATACACCTCCTCTTCACTCGCCGCCACCCACACATGTCTCTGTAATCTAGCGGTCGCCCATAACAAATTATCCAGGTAGAATGTCCGCACCATCCGACGATGCAGATTCATATCACTAATCTGCGGGATGGGAATCGCCATCTCGCCTGGATCATACTTGTCCAAAAACGCCTGTTTCTTCTCATCAACCTTTTCATCCTCTTCTAGTAAGATTGATGTTTTCTTCTTTTCTGAAGCAGTCTGGCGCGCGCTGGTAAGTGGACTTGTGGGAACAGTTTTGAAACCTTCCGTTGCGAGGAGAGGATTGTCGTATGGAATTGTTGGTTTCGAGAAGATGGGGGTCGGAGGTATTGGAGTCTCGATAGTGTTGGTAGTTGAAGCTTTTGAGAGTGGTGCGGAGGGAAGGGGCGAGGTTGACATTTCTTGTCTTGGCTGAGCTGTTGATGCTGAGCGAGTGCGCGAGCGCGGCCGTGGTGTTTGAGGTGAGTTTGGTTGTGCTATTGATTGGGAACGTGTGCGAGACCTTGATCGGATGCGATTCGGTGCCTGCGCTTCAAGATCTGCGGAGCGGGTAAAGAAGCGCATTTTCAGGGTATAGGGATGAGGGTTGAAAAAAAGAAGGAGTTTAGGGAGCGGTGATGAATGGGAAGTTTTCCCGAACTTGCAGAAATGAGGTCGTGGGTTGGCAGAAGAGGTGGGAAGGAGCGTGGGTGGCACTTGCCTGTTTGTTTCCACCAGAAAGTCGAGAATGGATTGGGCGACTCGAATGAACGAGGGCTATGGCAAAAAGCAATCTATGATCTACCTCTAAAGTCTAGTCTATGTCTGTCTAATAACCTCACGCAGCCTCTGATATTGGTACATTTTTCTACAGCCTCGCTCTGAAAGCTTTATTCGCCTCCTTCAACGGCTCACTCTCACCTGGACCAACATCATCATCTGTACTCTTCGCCGGGCTTCCTGCCGTCGACTTCTTCTTCGGTGCGGCATGATATCCACCTTTCTCATTATCCGTATTCGTCACCACCCCATTCTCGTCCCTCTGAATGCCCAAATCAACCAACTTCGCGAACACCTTCGAAAAATCATCGAAGAATCTGTCTTTGTCCCGAGCATACAGCTCCACCCATAGCTTAAATTCTCTGTCCTGGGTGAGAGCAATATCGGTCGGCAGCATCATGAGCTCTGTCTCCGAGTCTTCATCATAGTTGACGAACTGTTCGACTCCATTCTTCAAGGTCTTCTTCTTCCACTGCAATGAAAGCAGAAGCCGGAAGTATTGATTAGAAAACCTCGTAGGATTGTTTACCCACGCCCCTTCAAAGCCAGACCGATCACTGTGGCATCTCCCCAGACTATGCGCACCTGACAATGCCACAATTTCCTGGTCATTGAACCCCATACGATAGAATATACAGCGAAGATGATCTGAACCCTTTGCGCCATCTGGGAGTCGTCCATGTGGGGGAAGCTTGCTGTCATCCACATAATCTGTTCGTCCTCCTTGCCATGGAATTGAAGGGCCACCCATCTCCTTAATTGCCACAACGCCTGCCAACGTCCAGAGATCCGCATACGTTATCCATGGGTGTGCAGCCTTGACGGGCTCGAGAAAGACTCGGGCGTGTTGTAGGCCTGCGTTCGCGGGGTCGCCACCTTCGTGTTCATATCGCATTCCAGCTCCGTTGGAGCCGCCTGTATCTGTTGCGGCGTCGTATGTTCCTGACGAGTGCCTGCGATGATGTCAGTATCTGTAGCGGGGTCCTGAGGTTGGTAATTGGAATTGTAAGGTGAAGACCCAGGTGTAAGGCGTACCAGGCAAGGCGAACTAGAACTGGCCCTGCGCTGCCATCATCATACTCAGGCTGATGAAGTAGCTTGGCAATGTCCTTCTTGACAGCCTCGAAATCTCCTCTCGTACTCATTTCGTCTACCTGTTTCTCAAAGCAAAGAAATCCACCAACCGGTCTATGAAACAAGAAATCTATGAGAGAAAGGAGAAGAGACGAGAGAGAGAAACGTGCAGTGGCGTGTGGAATCGACAATAGAGCAAGAAAAAAACACGGGAACGCAGTTGACAAAAGAAACGCGATGCCTCGGTTCGCGGCAAGGTTAGCTGGTGGTTCGTACCTTACCGCGCGGTAATTTGTTGAAAAGTGGTTCGAGAGACATGGTGGGTCTTTGATGATTCATGAAGCTTGTGATTGAGATGTGTGTTATCGTCTTAAGAAAGTTGGGACGCACTATAAAGAACCGAGGTCGGATCCGCATCGACAAAGGGTTGGTATTTTCAGGCCTGCGCCGGATTAAAGTCGAGCCGCGTCCAAGCTCTAGAGCTCGGAGTTGGTTCGTGTGTGCATTATTCCTGTACGAAAGGGGGTCTCAAGAAGTCACGCACACCCCCCTGTTGTGCCACTCCTGGATATAGGAATTTGTGGGGCGAAATTGAGTGCCTGCAAATTTCATTGGTCCAGGCTTCTCACCGACCCCTTTCTCCACACTTCGAATGTTGACGATCTCAGGAAGCCATGGGCGACTTTCTCATGTCTCTTGGTAGATTTGTGAAACACCACGGAGGCGATATCTAATAGTTGTTGAGGTTCTCGCGTATCGATAGAAGAGTGTTATACAGACAGCCGTGGTACGGAAGGGGGTGGCGATGATTTCTTTCAACCCCCTTCCGTACAACGAGGGGCTTTGTCTCCAAATTTTGCGGCGAACGCCGAACACTACTTAAAGGTATGGCTACATATATAATTTTTTATCATTTCTATTGTTCTACCAATATTTAGTACGTATATACCCGCTGGAACCAAGTTAAGACGTTCTCACTCGAGCAGATGTTGCTTTGAATCCTCCTACTGCAAGATTCTTTCTCTGAACCGCGCCAATATCGAGCAACCTCTTCCTGTTCGTTTACTCAACGCTTATGGCAAATTTATGGGAAAGGCGCTGAGGCAAGCTGACGGGGAATAGCAAGGCTGCCACTGTGATACCAACGAATACTCGATTGAACCTTCCTGTGGTTGAGAAGTGTTTGTCGTCCGAACAAAAGTTGCGACACGGGATGAAGAAACCGAGGTCGGGCCGGCATTGACAGGGGTGCCGATTGGCTTAGCTTAATGTCATCACGTGAGCAATATGCTGATGAAAAGAGCTTGAAACGACGACAACTCTCCTATTCTCTCTCCAAAATTTCGAATTTCGAGTGGGATACACTCCGGCATGTAATCATAGACTGATATATGTTGTACTGCTTCTCATCTCTACTCGTTTCCCCAGGTGCACCGATCACACTCGGCAAGTTTCCGGGGTGCGTGGAGGCCAAGTCAACCTGGTAGGCTTGCTTGAGGAGTCGTGATTTTGGGGTTTAGGTGGACGGAGGCAAGCTTCTGCGAGATTGACTGGTCGATTTGGCTATTAATTGCTGCCGGCAACACCTTTGCTCTTTGCTTTTGACTGGCTGCGGTCTCAAATGGCATTTCCCTCCGAAGTCCCTAGGTGCAGATGAAGCAATCGCCCTCTTCTTTATTGTTTACAAGCTCCTAAATGATTAGCATGATTGGCAGGACCCCTTTCCCCAACACTGGGGTATCCTCCACGGTCTTGACTTCCAAATGTGCGATGCGGTGCAATATGGTGCCTACGACCGAGCCCGTGCCACACAGAGCTCCTTGATTTATCTGTGTTCTGGGCCTATTCATATTCTGCATCCCTGCCGCCCTCATCTTTCGCATTTCATATACTAGGTATGGTAGGGGAGAATACCCAGCAGCCAGTCTGACGGTTCCACGCTCAAGAGAGGATTCCTTTTTCTAATTTCTACTCTTTACGGACGGATGCCTTCTTGAGCAAGCTGCACCAGTACGAATCCTATCAAGGTTATACCTGTTTAAGAGGTATGTTTCATCAATCTGCAATAACTTCATACCCGCATAGACTAGGAAAATGTGGCCGAAGTGTTGCAGGGGGGAAGTTTTCTCGACCACCACTCGGTGAACGACGCTGTGTAAAGTGTCCACGAATGGGTCGCATCTGACGAAGCTCAAACGAGGGAAAGCAGAATTCGCTGGCCGGCTTGATCTCAACTCGCAAATCATTCTACCGCTCTAAGTTGGAGGTGCACGAGTGGGCAACAGACGAAGCCCAAGACAAGAGTATTAAGCACTGGTCCCCGTCACCTTCCCTTGCACCAAATACTCGATTCTGTGTATCGCTTTCACGTCAATTTTGGAACCCATCAAAATGTCTTACTGGTTCTCACCATGCGCAAGTTCCGCCTTGGGAATGGCTTGTTGGTTGCTAATCGCTTCTCAGTATCTGTGAGCGATACTATATCTCTTGGTCTTGGTCTCGTCAGCATCGTACCGTCAATCGTCACCCTGCGCGTTACTCGTAAGTAGCGATTCATCAATAGCAAGTCATCCCACGTCTTGAATAAGTTCAATTTGACAAGTGTGTGGTAGACCGTGACCTCGAAAACACTTCTATAGAGTCTCGATATCCCGAATGTCGACGCCCCACACGAAGTCCTCGGCGACTTTCTCACATCACTCGTTCGAGTTGTGAATCATCGGAAAAGATATTCAAAGTCGAATTGGCATATGCAGAGGGAGGAGTATACTACTTGGTTGAAAGGTGCCAAGCTTATGGTGCCTAAGGCAGCTATGTTGGGGCCTTGGAGACCAGTGGATTTTGTACTTATATTATATAAATTAAACATAAAACTGAAGAATATTTAAATTTAAATTAGGCAACCATCTGTAATGGATTAAGGCTTCCAACGACTGTGTTTTGACGTGCGTCACTGCCGTGGACCGGGTAGTCTCGTCCGTTTAAGGGCAGCAATGGAAAATCATTGTTGGGATCCTAATCTCCATTAATTCATTCTCATCATTCCACAGTACACCGCTACATCTTTTAACGAAGTGAAGAAGTGAACACTTAGGAAGTTGACGGTTCTCGACATTAATCAATTTGCCATGACTGCGGAGTCTTCTGCTGTTGAGAATCACTGTCTATGAGGAGAATCCAAGAATAGTAGGATTCAGGGAGTCATCGAAGCCAGAGCCGGACGAAGTCAAATTGACCTTTGAAAAGGAGTTCGGGCATCAATATTGCCGTCGGTGAGTTCCTTCCCAGTAGTCCTGGGACCAGATCATCGAAGCTGAAGATGAAATTGGGGATGTAAATGTAAAGTGTGAACCTGTCGACAGACTTGCTTTTCATCTTCTGTGTACCCCTCTTCATTCTTCAACAGTAGCTGGAATACAGCTCGCTCCGCCCACGCCAAATACAAGGCTGTTTATCAGCTTGCTAGAGATGAACACGGTCCTATAGAAGACGACTACAATACACTCGAGGATCTTTTCAGTACATCAGAGATGAATACGGTCCTATGGAAGATGACTGTAATGTACTCGAGGAACTTTTTCAGTATATTAGAGAGGAATACGGTCCTATAGAAGACGACTGCAATACACTCGAGGATCTTTTCAGTGTGTTGGAATTCAGCTTGACCGACTCGGACATCCTTTCCAAGGGTGTATATACGCGTAACGTTAGACTAGGATTTAAACCCAAATTTCATGCGCCCATAGCAGTGCAATACTCCGAAACCAATATAAATCAACTTGAAGACATCGAATCCGAGTTTCCTGTATCCCCTCATTCCGCCGTCCGTGCGGGACGGCTTTAGTTCTCGGTTCTCAAATGTCTAGAGAATACTTCTAGAGCCTCGCCGATAACTTGGTTTAAGTTATTTCTGGGCTCTACGGTACTGGGCGTGGAGATTTGGAGAGCGCTGTCGGCAGCTCCCTCTTCCTGGGTGGTGTCGGCTGAGGAATGACGGAGAAGACCCAGTTCCGCCTCCGATTCGGCAACATTATCGCTATGATTTCGTGCTAAAAGTTTGGTCATTCATAGGACGAGGGTTGAAAGCATATATGGGTACCAAAAATTATTCTTACCTCTTGTTGTATACCTTCGCGTCGCCCAAATGGCCACCCCCGCCAAGAATGTAGCGACGAGCCCGAAAACTATATTTAGAACGTCGCTGGATCCAACTAATAAAGAACAATAACTTAGCAAATCATGATCTCAGGCTTCCTGGACGTTCGGTGGTGTGAATTACCCATTTTAGTACAGAGTACAACGGTGTGAGTTTGTGTTTTCTAAACAGAAGAGAGCAAAGTCAGAGGACCGTTGCATCAAATTGGCAAGGTGCCGAGGCGATGGACACAAGAAATCCTAAAGCCCCACGGGGGGACCCGGGGCGGAGCAGGGTTCAACAGCTTCCAATTGAGCGGCGTCTCGTTTCGGGCACACAATTCCCCTTGAAAAGCGGCCTCCCTCTCTTCCGCCCTCTTTTGCATGGAAGCCAATGAGAAGTCCCGTTTTGCGGAATTTTCATGCAGGTGGTTTCTAGCGCAAGGCTGATTTCACCTTGGTACCAATAGCTATGTGGGGGGCCAAAATTGTACAGAGCCACCTTCTGAAGAATCGCCAGCCAACAGAACATAAAATCAGCCGATGCCCCGCAAGTGAACCATCTCCCAGGACACGGATCACACAACTCTGCCCGAATTTTTGCTTATCAATTGTCCGCTCTCGAAGCCCATCGAACGGGTGCTTCATTCAACACCCATTGCTCTACTTTAACATTATGCTTAACCGCGTATAGCTTGGCGTAATTCAGCCTAGACATCGGATCAAGTTTGTGAGAGGGATCCTTAATCCTGATCCTAATTGCCTTCTTCGTCATGAGTCCTCCCTCGCATTCTAGGATATATTGCTCATCCTTTCTCAAAGAGAAATGACTTCCTTTTCCCTTTTCCCTTCTCCTTTAGAAAAGCAGCAAAGCTTACTTCTAAATCCATCGATTTGTGGTCATGGTAGCACGTGATTTGGTTACACCCGGAACAAGTTAGAAACCAAGCAATGCAATTTTAGTGCCCTCAGGCAAGATCGGTCAATGGGTTGAGTACGGCTTTTGGCTTCCTTTAACGGGGGCCACCCAGCTGGGCTACAGTTATAGCGCAAGAGAGATGGATTTCTCCACCCCAGGATGTTTAACGAGGGGTGTTGATTGGAATCGGTCATGCCGGGTGCCAATCAGTTGTTAAGTTGTTTGGCGTCATCTCGTGCTTACCTGCTCAGTGTATGTGATGTGCCAAGGCCAGAAGAGGGAAGGGAAACGAGGATGGGAGGATGAAATCTATACTCGAGGATACAACGACGAAAATGATGATATAATCTGCCTCTGCATCAACAAATCATTAGGCTATATCTCTGTTCCTTCCTAAGCACCTCATGGCGACAAGAGCAAGAAGCCTTGCATCAAATATGAGAAACTGCATAAAAACAAGTGTGACGTGAATGAAAGGCAAAACATTAGGATCCCCAATCCGCTGTAACACGATTTTGAGAGTATCGTAGGTGAGTTACTAAGAGTTTCTAAAAGAAGATAAAGACTATAAAATGTAATTAAAGGGAGAGCTAGTTACTAATAATGGGCAACTACAGTCCACACTTCACGGTCCCTGGTATTGTCGTACTCACTGATTATTCGAAAACACGTGGTCCTGGCTCTAATGGCCAAATAGTGAGGTGGCTTGCATATCGCGGTATGTTGGCTACTTTGAAATTCCAATGCCTGGCAAGTACAATCCACGTCTCTTGATGACTGATATCCTCATCCTGAATTGCTATCCTGTAAAGTCCTAGATCTCCGAGGCATTCGATCCATGTATCCTCAAGAACGACAGCGGTCTTCCACAGTCAGGTCATCGGCGAGTGGCGCCAGCCGATTGACGTCTAGCTGTTGATCGACAGCTCTCATTCCCCACATCATCATATTTGACAATTCTGCACCTAGGCAATTATCTCCTTTCGTTCTGTAGTCATGGAAGGCAACTCATAGCACTTCTCCTCTTCGTCAATCCTTTTCCTCCGCCAAGCCCTTAAAAATTCTACCACAACGACGATTGCGACTCTGGTCGTTGTGCAAGCTAAGCTTACAGTAGACCTTTGATATCTGTAGAGAATAGACTATACAGAGTCCCCAGGAGGCACCACGGAGAGGTGTGAGTTTGAACTTTGCCCGCGCGAAGTCCTCGGGGAAAGGACGAACGTCTTCTTTTTCCCTTGGAATCGTTGAATTCATCTTCCTGGGGTTGGGTAATCTTGTCGTCCTTGCTTGTGGCCGATTAATCTGTATGAAATTTCAGCCGTGCTGAGAATTGTTGATAAAGGGCGCGTCGGAAAGTCCAGATATCCCATCGCCCCTGGATGTCGTGAGGTGAATGAAGGACAAAGTGTTGGATCTCCGAGACACCCGATCCGGTACCTTGAATAGCGCAACAGTCTCGTAGAGGAAAGCCATTGTTGAGTAGGCGAAGGAGGTGAAGGCCAAAATGAGAGAGACTGGCATTCGTTGTCTCAACAGCTCCAGGAACTTATGTATCTCACAATGCCACCTTCGAGAAGGGTTAGCTTATTTGTTTACAAAGCTGGTGAGAGTTTCGTGGCGCCACATACATGCTGGCATTGCATATTTTTTGTTGGAATTCGTCTGTTGACGGTCGAAGAAAAAGTTAGACGTTGACTTGCGCGAGAAAAGTGCTGGTGCTAATGTAATCGCGTTCTGTGCAGGGCTATCAAAGCTTGCCATTATTCATTGTTCAGCTTTGGTCGGGCACCAGGATCTGCATTCGCCACCGTAGCATGTTTATCATCATCAGGATATTTCCATTTGGCTTCCGCCATGACACCACCAGCACATATGCCTTTAAATCTAGTGATCAGTTGCCCAATGAAGGGAATAAGAACACACAGAGACTTCACATAGTAGAATAATTGCTGGAGCGCGTTCGGTCTTGCTTGGATTGCCAAATGGTGGTATAATCGGCATCGGTTGTGCCAAAGTTTTTAGCACTGCGATGGATACAATATCTAGGGCTCGCTCAAAGCAGGCACAATAGACTTTGTTCAAAGCAGAGAGTGAGGCAGCGAATTACTGTTTGTGAGTCTGCAGGTAATCAATGTTAGGCTCAAGTCCAAATTATTTAAACTGTCAAGTGCTTCCGGCGAGGCGGTAGGGGCAAAATCTGGGGGAGAAACTCGGGGAGATGCAGCCTACCTCTTCTATGAGAACTCGATCTTACTGCCATACAGAGTCAATATCATCATTTCTTGTCTCCAACTACTCGACTTGTATGTTTCCATAAAGCCTGCTCCGTGTCAAATATCCTCCGATTCGGGCAGTAGATGCACGCCAAATTTAGGTCGTTTGGGTATTCTTCTGTTGGTGCTGTATCCATGGATCGTCCCATTTGCAGTCATCTTCGCACAATTCTCCGATTAGGGCAGTATGTGCAAGCCCAAGTGGTGCCTGCTCATGATTCATCATTAACTCTAGCTGAGGACCGGTGCGGGCTAGATGAATACCTTTCAATCTCATGGAGTCGGCGGATTCAACATCCTTGACATCGCATGGAAGAAATCGCCCACCGCTTGGTGGAATTCGTGATGGTTCGTCGCTGACCGTCTTGCAACTGTTTGGTCTTCGAAGCGTATCATGGGTGCGGCTTCGTCCTGCGAGTCTCGTCTCATTCGATGTTGTTGGGCTTCCATTTCGATGTCGACAGTTGAAGAAGTTAGCCTGTGTTCGTCTTGCTGGACTCAATTGAAATACTCACTGCTTTGTAAAGCAGCCCCCCTTGCGCTTCTATCCTGCCACATGATGTAGATGGCTATGAGGGAGGTGATCGTTGCTGCAAGGCCGAATGCTATCGCGATGATAGCGTCAATGGATACTGAGAATCATATTAGCGGCTGTAGACGGGCACGACGAGGAAAACGATAATGAAATGCAAAATATCGAACCCATGATGCTGTGTAATGTCTGTTATCTTGAAAAGTGATTGTGTCGAAAAGACAAGCTTGAATTGCTGATTTTTTCATTTTCGTTGATTCTGGGTTCTCCATGACTTATAACGGAGTAGGGACGGATCCAAAGTCAGGCTGGGTGGGATTCGAAGGTCACCATTGAAAAAGCATGAAAGAGCCACTTTTTGTGGTTTGGAGGATTGCGAACCATTTGCCTTGCAGGAAAGTGGGAGTCTGGCAGGTCCCGCAGCTTGTGTGACCGTTCGCAAAGTCTTTCTGCTCGGTGAGCGATTCCAGCTAGCGCCCTGCGCATCAAGTACCGTGTGATTGCAAGAACAGTCGATGTCGCTGCCTCTCGTCGGTCGAGATAGCCACTAGTCATGCGGGCGGTTTTAGCTGGACCGTGAGCTACCAATTGAAAGGTGACAGTCAGAACACACGAATTCAGGCAACGGAGCTTTGAGAAGGAGATGATGCTAACCGGTTCATTGCCGGCTCGGAACGTGGGTTCACACATATGAGCCGCATAGTGCATGTTCTCCATTTTCCCGCGATTTGGACGGAGTTGGAAGATTGGTGGAGCGACTGTCCTTGACGCCCCTCGGCAGTACTTGAGGGAAATTGGCTTATCATAGGTGGTAGGTCCGTGGAGGAGAGGACATATTGAGAGAACTCACCACCAAATAAACGCGATCAGAATCAAGTACTCCTTAAGGTTTCTAAATAGCTACACAGTCTTAATAAGATTACTATCTTTCAACAACTATAAGACTAAGATTTTTACGAGATAAAAAGTACTTCATTGAGATTGTGAAGCCAGAGGGTAAAGCCCAGTTGTCCCCCCTTTCCTTCTCCTCAGCTTCTCAGCTTCTCAGCTTCTCAGCTTCCCAGCTTCCCAGCCCAGTTGCTCTGGCTTATTCTAGGGGCTGCCCCTGGGACTTGAAAGAATTTTAGGAGATCATGACTAGATAGTGCAAGGCGAGCACGGTATTGAAAAGTAAGTAGGAAGGATCAAACAAATAAAAGAAAATGAATGGTATGATAACTGAAGAGAGGAGAGGGAAGAAAAGAGTTGTGGACGTGGGTGCCGGGACGAAATTAGGCGACGTTTACTAAATCGGGCAGCCCCTGAACAGACTCGTTCTATTCTCTTTAAATGTATGTCAATCAAAAGCTGAACAGAAGATTATGGCCCTCTCTTAACTGACTTCATGATTGCAATTTTTCTCATAAATATCTCACTACTTCCTGAATCGTGTGTTCCAGGTTCTCGCGTACCGAATTCTTGATTGGGGTATAGGCACCTGTGGGGTGTCCCGGAAGGTACGTACCACTTCAGGAGCTGAATCGAAGGACGTTTTCTGGCCCCTTTCAGCAGTGGAGTTTCAGGGGGGAGGACTGAAGTCAAGGAAATCGAGCAGTACTCTACTGTGCTTAGCAGCTCACAAATTCCGCCTCGCGTATTGCAGCCGACCAAACCCCTCAACCTCTGCGGAGTTTGTCCAGTTTCAAGAACCAAGGGCAGCCAGTGCTCGACAGACAGACGGAAAACCCCATCCTTTGCGTTGCTCGTGCTGTCGTCCATCCTCCACAGGCAATGAGCTCTGTAGATCTGAACATGAGTGCGGTTTGCTCGAGTAAGGCACATGAGAGACTTCCATATCCACTCGTTGGATCAACCAAACGCAATGGACCAAACGCAATGGAATGAGAACTTTCCAGAAGGTGGTTCAATTGGGAATTTTGGACCAGACAGAGTGCATGAATCATTTCTTTCCCAAACCCAATTATAGAGAAGAATTAGCTCGCATTTGCGCTTCGGGATATTTATTCCAACCCCACAGTCGGAAGTACTGCCGGGCGATGACTAGAGAGTGCCTCACTACAAGGCTGAAGTTGATCTTTATCGGACGATGCGGCAGACCGCAGCGACACGCACTACTTATGTCCCCGTGGTCTCCCCATTTTGTAATTCGGCGGGGATGGTATCTACTGTGAAGGTCGAATAGCCCGATCACATCGCTCTTTCCGAGTAATTATACTCCTTCAACTCTCTTGATGAGACCAGTGACGATGCCGTTCGTGGTTCCGTGTCACAATTCAGCTATTTTGGCAAAGGTGTCTCTGGATGAGACTGGCAGACTGTTCACAGGGAAACGTGGCAGTGCGCCGCATTTGGAATGCTAATAATGCTGATAACGTGACGGTTTGTGAGAATGATTCCAACTTGGTGGGGTTGTGCAGCCTTGGGTGGACGGGTCAGGATCACCCGATCCCTGAATTCTGTCTGGATTGCTTGGTCTCGGCAACTTTGCGTCATGGGCAGTCCCAAAATTTACGCCCAGCCTCGTCAAGGTTCACTCAGACGGCGGGGACCGTGGCGCCCTTGCTGTACGTACTGTAGGATCTTTACTGGCTGACTGAGAGTTCCCCTGGGATGACTAAAGCCCTCTTTCCAATTCCGGGAGTTGAAACACTGAAGGATTTTGGGCTTGGGACTGTGGAGGAAAACACCGTCACAGTTGCGGTCGCTGGCCACAGTGGCCAATCCCTCTCGCGCAAGGCCCTCTGCTCAGTTTCCGCAGCGCCAGTAGCCCAGAGCAGGCAAGCAAACCTATTATTTATTCGTAGTACCCGTTTCTGCAGACAGCGAGGCATAATTTGAATGGCAGAAGCTCCTGGCCCGCAACACACGAAGCACACCTCTGAGCGAGAGCCGCCAACTGGGAGCCGGCTGGACCGAGGACAGTGACTCAGCAAGTTCAGCAGCCAATGTTTCGCAGCCTGTAAGTGACGGCGAGCTGAAATACGGAGCAAGTGAAAGCTAATGCGACCCAATCAGGTCATCTTGGGAAAATGTACTTCGACAAGATCAGATCAACACCAACGCTTACCCTTACGCTTACGTTTGAGGCGCGGCCTTTCCTTCCTAACAAAATTTACGGCCCGAACAGTAATTCAAAAAGATGGGTAAGAATTCCCTTTTTCATCGAGCCCCCTTGATCAATTTTACTAATATACTAATTGCTAGTCACAACCAGCGATATCGTAGCAATAATTTCGCTACCTACGGCCACTATATTGGGGCTGGGTGCAATCTGGGCTACTCGAAGATATAATAGCGCAACATCTCAAATGTGTGTCTTGTCACTGTAGCAAAGATCTACACGCCTCTGCAACATTTTTGAATAGAGTGCAATGAAGAGGTTATTGGCCACGCGGGTTTCGCCCTCACAGCCTCGCAAGCCGAGATAAACGAGGCCAATCGTGCACAACCTGAACCCCCACCGGTACGGGCGCCAGCCTACGTTAGGCATGGCAGCCCTGGATATCAACACGCTCACCTGGCACTCTCATCCTTTCCCACGATCCAAACCCCACGACTGACCGGCCATAACTCCATAACTTTAGAGCAATGGGTAAGACTTAAGTCATTTATCAAATTGTTTGCATTGCATGAACTAAAAATTGTTTGCTTCACTAGTTGCAACTAGCGATGTCCTGACGGTAGTGTTTGGCCTTACGGCTACGCTTTTGGCTGGCGGTGCAATATGGGCGACTCGGAGATATAATAATGCAATGAGGAGTATTTGTTTTCATATTTTTGCCTGCCCATACTTTGAACTCTAGTCTTTCTAACAATCATGTTTCTAGCAGGAAATGACCACCTACCAACCTTCAGTGGGCCAGATTCTGACGTCGAACTCGGTCTCCTCCACCCCACATCCTCGACCCAGGATCCACCCGACAACGGTACAGCCTATAGACACAACTTGCATGGAGTCATTGGGGACGCTCTCGAAGTGTTCTCAAAGCACTTGCGAGCCCAACACTGAGGCGAAGGAGTGAAGAGGAGTGCTGAGAAGCTTCTGCACTTGCAAATAGAGAGCAAGGCGGCTTCCAGGACATTGAAATGGACTGTAGGGATGATGTTTGCAACGATTCAGAAGACCACATGGGTTTGTTGAAATAGCGGTTTGCCGTGTCGTGCAGTTTGAATATATCGCATTGAAAATCTGTTGCATAAAAACGAACGTGATGTGAATGAAAGGCAAAACATTCGGATCACCGATTCGCTGTAGAACAACATTCTGACCAGCTTTATTGCATTGCTGAGCCTTTCGGAGCAGGACGAATTCGAAAGTTGCGCTCGTTGACAGCAACAAACACTCGTCGACATCGACACTACTCGTTGATACTTCCATCAGGGTTGGTCCTTTGTTGTTTGTTTCTGTCGACCTTGCTGCCTTTCGCTTCGACCATCACCAGTGGCCATCACCTGCCCAGCGTACATGGCTTTGACTTCAGCGGAGTATTATCTCGATTCGTGGCCGTTAAGTCTGCGTGTTCCATAATTCAATAAATTAATGTGTGCGACGCAATTCATGCTGGCATTGGTGGTGGTGGTGGTGGTGGTGGTGGTGGTGGGAATTGAAAATTCTGCCCGTGGTTTCTGCCAAAGGAGGAAAGTTCGACCGTGCGTTTGCTGGCCTGGCGCATCCAGTGCAAGCCATGTCCAGGTCGTCAGATGTTGAGGCGTCGGGTGGCGTCAATTGAGCCAATGGAAGTGCAGGCGCAAGTGTGATGGCTCACCAACGGGAGGGCTGCTTCCCAGCCTCATGAGACACACTGGTGGATGGGGGCCGTGGGGACGCCGATTGCCATTCTTGCTTTGTCTGTGGGAAATCGATGTACAAAGTAAGTCCCGTGTTTCATATTTTGACTCATTTCTATCGATAAGCTTGATTGCTGGATGCTACCCTTCAGCCTCGAAGGCTGAGTCACGTGTGGTGGCAAATACCTAATGGCATCAAACGAATTTACCGGGTCCGATGAGGCGAAAGTTTGCCGCCACGATGACGAGTTGAAGTATACAGCATGAAGACCAGTGATACTTGAATACGACGGCAGCTCCGTAACATCGATGATGATGGAACTTGGCGTCACCGCATATGTCACAGCCGCGATAAAGCGTGCATTTGGCTTCAACCATCACAAAACCTGCGTTTATCCCTTTGACTTCCGCCGCCTACTTCAAGGAATCGTTTGCCATATATCTTGCATATTAGATGATCGCAGAACTTCGTAACCATGCGTGGGCACTGATGGCAGATACATGGGCAGTGATGACACCGTGGTCGCGAACATCGTTGTCTTCTCGCGCTGAAGTCATGGCATCCTGGGCCGTAAACCGCGCCGATCAATTCCTCATTTCATGGCCATATAGCTTGCGTATTCGATGATGATGATGGAACTTCGTTTATGGATGGGTATTGATGTCGTTGTGGTCGAGAAGGTTGTCATCGCCTGCGTTCCCAGCTCGACGGAAATAACTAGCTCGCTTAGTAATCTCTTCCTCGCCAAGTCCTTGGGCCATCATTGGTCGAACAGAATCTGTCGTCCATCAAAATGAAATCCGATGGATCCAACTGTCCCTTCATGTTTTTCATTCTGTTCTTGATAAATTCGAAATGATGGGAAATGTGACAATGATTTGCTCGACGAAACAGGACTTATTTCAGGCCCAGAATGGCGGCCTTGGCTCCGGTTGCGAGAACCACTCTTGCAACCACACGATGCTTAAAGCCAACACGGGGTGGAAATTTCTTGAACTATCTGGAAAGAGCAGAAATATCTGCTTTGGTCCCCCCCATAACCTGATGATAGTTCTTATAAGGGAATGGCACTCTCAATTGGCACTCGCCAGAACGTACATGTTGACGAGCAACATGTTTCACTTCTCGCAGAACACATGGGAATCGCAAAAACTCAAGAGTGTAAGTTCAAAAGGTACGAGAACATATTGTCATGTGCAGAAGACATGATCTTATTACATTTTCAAACCAGAATCATAAACAAGGGCGGGAAGAAGGGCAGTTGGCACTTGCCATTTGGGATGGATACAGATCACAGTGAACAAACTTGGGACTGACTTGAAACTCTTCATTCCTCATGACTCGTAAAATCTCAATCTCGTTCATAAAACAAATAAAAATGGGTATACTAAACAAGCGCCCTCCCTCAATTTCAATCATGCCCCCATCATCCGGCAACTACGACCGACCCGTCACCGCATTCGTAGCCAAAACCTCAATGCGCCGCGAATACAACGCCATCATATGGCACACAGGATCTCCCCAGATAACGCCACGAAGTAGATCATCAGTGATAATCTGCGCCACGACGCCTTCGTTCATCCGCTCATGGGTCTCTTTCTTCTTGCCTCGGTTCTCATATCTTTCGACGCTTCGAAGGAGGATGATTCGTCCGGCATTACTTAATGCTGATTCTGGCACTGGCCAGATGGGTGCGTCTGAATATGCTGGAGCGTTCTTGGACTTCTTTGGTTTCTTGTTGACAGCGAGGGAGCTGCTTGATTTGCCGGGTTTGTTGACAGCTAGTGAGGTGCTTGATTTGCCGAGGCTGGATGTCAGAGGACATGATTCGCCCGGCGCTGGCGTGGAGTAGAGATCAAGAAGTGATCTGATATAAGCCTTATCCGCTCGTGGGACCGGATCTCCCTCATTGACGAAGGAATAGAACAGCGACTTTTTGAGTGCAGGATTATTTGGCTTCGCGAGAGGGAGGAGAGAGACTGGAGGAGCGCCGAAGCTTATGCAATGCACGCGTCGGAAGCAACCAGTAAGGATGTTGAGCTCAGACTCTGTTTCTCTGCTTGTGGAGAGCATGTGAGAATATAGGAGAGCAGCGACGGCTCCACCCGCTGAGTGTCCCGTGATGAGGAGCGAACATTTTGATCGTCCGGGGTCTTCCTCCAGTAGATGTCGAAGCCTTGCAGCAACTGGCTTGATCATCTTCTTTGCTACAGTGAGAAATCCAGCATGACAGAGATTCCCAGGGTCATCCTAAAATCAAGTCAGCTGATGCGATATCACGTGATTAGGAGCCTTCCTACCAAAAATCCTGTCGGGGCCACAGGAGCTGATCTGAGGTTGACAGCCCAGTCCATGAACGTCTGCGTCCCTCTGATTGCAAATACAATCGTATTCATGTCATCCATGGGCAACGATTTGATGACCATTGCCTTGGTCCCCATTCTCCAATCTGAGTCCACATGCGTCTCCCTTTCTTGACCCCTGGGTTTTATATACACACGTTCGGAGTATTGGGCTGCTAAGCAGAGTAGAGGGAAGGTAGGCATGTATCTATTATCAATTAGTGGAGGGTTCACTACAGATCGGTATTACTTACAGTTTCATTGGAGGCAGGTCGAAAGGCAGCCGTGAATTGGCGTACAGGTTGACCTTGGCAAAGTAGTTCGTACTTGTGAGAGCCGAAGATACGGAGTTGTTAACCATGCCTTTCGATTTGCCCTTCCCAAGTTCCCTCTCCGTGTAGCCACTCTCTTGTTGCTCCTGCTGCCACATTGGCTGAGGGGGTGTGAAGACCGCCAATTCCCTCTCATCTCCACTAAACCTCTCCCCATCAATAGATGTGATGACGGTATCGAGCTTCGAGGATATCATGTCGCAGAGGGCCACTCCTTGGGTAATATACTGAGCGCCTTGTGTGTAAAGAGGAGGAACTCCATTGTTGAAGTATTGTGCTCCCGGAATGCTATTCGGCACATCTCCTGAGAGCAGATTGACTACAGAGGTCAACTTGAGCATGCTGAGATTCCCGCCACTCTTGTATAGCTTCGACGGTTGAGGAGGAGGTTGCGAGACGAAGACGGGCTGGTATTGAGGAGGAACGGGGGCGATCAGCCAGCCTTGTGATTGTGCCCCAAAGCCATTGCGGTACGGGTTGTTGGGTCTTTGTTCGACATATGCCCAATTCGGATTCGAGACAACCGCGCTCGAAAGCTCTGGGGTGTAGTTCGATTGAGGCGGAGGACTCGTTGTGGTCGGCTTGCTCTTCTTGGATCTGCCGAAGATAGCCATCGCTTGTGGGTTGAAGTTCTGTGATCCTTGCTTGATCCAACGTCCGCGGAGCGGTTATCGCCGCTCTCTTTTCTTCATTGCAGGTTCAACACAACGACAGTATCAGGCTGTTGAAGTAGTAACATGTAGTAGCGATTCAAGTGAAGGCTCGAGGGACGCAATGGTTTTGTTTCATATGACCAAGCCAAAGGCTAGAGCACCTCAGGGAAGCCTCCCCAGGCTGTCCAGGTCCGCTGATTGATGACGATTCGTCGAGGACTCCGCCTCGTTGCTATTTCCAGGGGTGTGGGGCGCCGCTTCCTGCCGGCGCAGACTGGGGAAGAGCGAACCACAGGCAGCATCCTCGCAAGCTGCACGCAGTTTCTCTGCATCCGGGAACCATCATGTGTTAATTCGTTCACTGGCTCAGGATCATGCAGTCTCACAAGGACCCGCCTCACGGAGGCCCAGCTGCTAGCCGCCTTTGTCTGCATCAAGCCGTTCAAACGGCTAGTCATTCAAGATTGGGCTTCTCATTGGCTATATATCTAAAAATCTGATCCAATGGCGAGGCGGAGGAGCCCTGGGAGTTGCCCGTGACAGGGCGAAGCCAGGTGGAAACCCGAACACTTGAAGGCTTCTTCTCGGTGAAAGTTCCATCTTGATTCCATCTTACTAAGCAAAAGGAAGAGAGTGTAGTACGCTCGAGTGAGAGACACCCAGCTCTATTGTGCTTCCTACACCAACATCAGAGATGACCCCTCTGGAATGTCCGGACTCGAGATTGCCCAATCGTTTGCCAATGGCCCTTTCCTTCCGTTATTACGTATTCGATCTGTTGAGAGCATCCTTTGTTTCCGACTATTCAGCAAGTATTTATCTGGCTTGATTTCACTAGTCTTGCGAGGATTGAGACGTGCAGGAGGAGGTTGACGAGGTGCTTGGTGGGGCTGGGGGTTGGTGGCGTCCAAGGCGCAGTCGGGCCCCCAAATCAAATTTGAGTGGTGATCTCCCACGACTCGAAGCCCTGTCGTCTATTTCGTCTTTTCCTATGCTACACATTCTCGGATTTGTCCCAAGCGGGTGATGTAGCTGTTCTCCTTCAAGATGGATCCGATAAATGTTGCGACCTCCCTAGTGGGACTCTTGGGCTCGGCGGGAAGAGTTGTCGTTCTCCTTTTGGCAGTGAAGAAGAGCATTGGCGAAGCGCCACGGATGATGGATCAAATGGTTTCCCAAGTCAGGGAGCTTGAGATATGTCTTTCGGCGGTACAATCTTTCCTTCTTGGAATAAACTCAGCGCCAAGAAGACGCATATCAATGATCCGAGTCGAACAGCTTGTTGCGATCTTAACCGAAGCCGTACTGACCTTCTCTGAACTTGAGGTTCTGGTTACATCAATTGCAAAAGATAAGGGAAGACTGCCAATTACCTCACGCTTGACGACTCTTTGGAAAGAAGATGTAGTGACTAGTATTATGCTACGACTAGAACGTCACAAATCCTCCTTGTCTCTGATGTTGAACATCGCTCAATGGTAAGCTGGCACGAATTCAGTTGCGAATCATGCGATTCTTCATTGCTAATGTATTCACCAGCGAGTCAGATTTAGAAGCGGAACAGTCTCGAGAGACACTCCAAAGTCTTGTCGAACAGCTTTTGCGAAGTAATCACGACATCTCATTACGTCTACAGAGTATTGAGGAGAATTTTGAGACCGGGAGTGTGATTACATATTGTTTCAGAAATGGCAGCATGCCAGACTTTCCAGAGGGAGAAGCACACGCCGAGCGATCGTCTCAATTAGAGTTCAACTCGGTGGAAAATATTTCTCATGGATCTAATATCCCAACCGAAGGCCGTGCAGGATATCGAACCGGTTTTGAAGTCGACCTCGGAACCTCCAGAGTGTATAGAAGAACAGAACGGTTCAAGTCGGACGTATCATTCACGAGTTCTGCCATAAGAAGCCACGCGTGGTCGATATTTTCCGGATTGAGTCTATCCGAGGTCTCTATGTTATCAGCGATCGCTCTGCCCTTATATCTGAATGAGATATACAACAACAAATGGTACAGCACTCTGTCTCCGCGACCATTTGTAGAAGATGAGATGAAATCCCTACCTAGAGAGTCTTCTACTTCACATATCCCCTCATACGACCCCCCGGTTCCCGGTATCGTCGACCAGCATCCGATTGTACTTGAGGCATGTGTTACTACGGCCGAGGTTACGATATTACAAGCACAACTGTTTTCTACGGAAACGAATACAAACACGGAGGGACCACCCGCGTCAATTCCCAATTCTGATACATACTCCCCGCGTACAACTGAGACAGAAGCGGAGGAAGGAACAGATAGTACGACGGAATACAATCCGATTGCTTCTTTGCAGCCAGATCCACCAAAAAAATATGAAAATCGAGATACAGGTCGCCCACCTACCGAGAGACGAAGACGTCGACAAGATCTAAGATCTCTCGAAACAAAAATACACAAATCAGAATTCAAGAAGGAGCTCAAGAAACCTCAGCAAGAAAGCACTTCTTCTTGGATTCTCAGGTTCTTAAAACCGCCTCCCCAGCGTCCAGCACAGGTTACTCCTCGGCCCCAAGTCCCTACGCGGCCCCAACGCGCTGCTCGGTCCGGCAAGATGGTGTTGTATAAGTTAGTTGTGCTGGGAGACGGGAATGTAGGGAAAACAGGGCTGATTATGCAAGTTAGTTTCGTCGAGCTGAGTCTCGGTGAATTTGCTAACACACACTCCAGTTTGCCCACCACCAATTCGTTGATATATACGACCCCACCATTGAGGACTCATATAGAAAACAAAGCTGTCATCGATGGGCAACTCTGCATGCTAGAAATCCTTGATACAACTGGCCAAGAGGAGTACACTGTTCTGCGAGATCAATGGATCAGGGATGGCGAAGGCTTCGTGCTGGTCTATTCTATTGACGATCGATCTTCTTTTACCCGTATTAATAGCTTTCACGACCAGGTTCGAAGAATCAAAGGGTCGACGACACTAACACACGACTCGCTATCCAAACACGAGGAGGACATCGAACTGCAACTCAACCCCCTCGACTTTCCGGTTATGTTGGTTGGTCATAATTGCGATCGATTGGTCGAACGAGAAGTATCGAAAGAGGAAGGGCAGGCATTGGCGAGGGAACTTGGATGTGAGTTTCTAGAGGCTTCAGCAAAGATTTGTATCAATGTTGAGAAGACCTTCTACGACCCTGTGAGGATATTACGCCGACAGCGATTGCAGAATGCCGTACAGACACAGCGCAAGTCCCAGCGCGAGTACAAGTTTCCCCAGGAAGGTCCCAAGCGAGCAATTTCGCTTTTCGACATCATAAGGAGAAGAAATCGAGGCAGAAGACCGTGATTGATTGCAAGGAGAGGACCGAAGAAAGGCGTCAATGGTGCTATCGCTTGGCCCCGTAGCCTCACGGCCATTCTTCTGGTCGATGAAGTCCCTAACTTCTGGTCTGGGACTCCTGGGAGACCGCCTATACCAAAGGTTCCCTTCTAATAAGGCAGTCTGACTGAAGTGAGTATTACACACAACCTTCAACCAAACTCCATCCTCAGAATATCTTTTGATTGTGGGAGTATAATCTTGAAGAACGCTGTTCTCAACAGTTGAGTTAAGTTCAATAAAATAAACCTTGAGCACCCGCTTTCCTACGGATATTTCGGTTCTCGTTTTCCTTTCTACGGTCAAGTTTTGGGTGTCAAATAATGCATTTGACGAGGGCTCAGCTGACCTGTCCCTTCTAGTCCTAGAGCTTGATTTCTCTGCCAATTTTAGTCTCGCCCTTTCTGAAAGGCGGGCGCCTGACCGATCCGCAACTGAAGTCGGGCGCGACTTCGTGCCCAACCAAAGTACCACCAACTTGCCTAGATTAAGGCTGCACCCCAACGATTATTCGAGTTCGCTTCTTAATGTTCTTGCAATGATTTAAAGGCCCGTTTTCGTAAGATTTGTTATTAACAAGCAGCAATTTCGGGGCATGGCGTTACTCGAATCGTCTAAAGGAGGCAAGATGCTCTGTTGCTCGGCCTACCTTATCAAGGCTAATCGATAACTTGCAGTTCCTATTTCTCAGGATGACGCCGAAAGACGCCTCCATCGCACTGATATTTTCCACCAATTCTCGAAGCTTCCAATCGAGTTGCGAGAAAGGATTTGGCAGCACACGTGGCCGGGACCTCGGTTGATTGAAGTGGGAAGCCATGGCCGTGACGCAGTCAGCGTCGAAGATAGCGATCACAATCACGAGCACGAGCACGATCACGGTAACCCTACTTTCTCCCTATGCATCTTAGGAAATTTCTCTAGCAAGCACTCCATCCACACGGAACAGGAACAGATACCTCAGCAGTGGTTTTCGCCCGTAGCTCTCTTTGTCTGTCACGAATCTAGACAGCATACACTTCGACATTACACCCTTACAGAACACAAGGAGTCCAAGTCCGAATCATTCTATTGCGATCCCTCTGTTGATATTCTCTGGTTCAACTACGAGTTCACGGGACACGCTGTCAACCTTGCTCACGTCGAATTGCACGACCGGATGGATAAACTTTGTCAACAGTATCATACTACTCTCGACCTTTTCAAAACTGTCCTTGTCGACGAGATTTTCTGGAACCCAGAGAGCGGAAATCAAGAATATCTTGCTCTCCTCCTCAGCCTCACTACGATTTTGATCATGGACACATCTCGACAGGACACGTCCCGGGAGGATGTCATCCCAACCATATACGACCATGAGGATTTGGAACACTTCATCGCTGCAGAGAAGAAAGAGTGTGCCAAGTTCAAGGAGCATCATCCCAGATGGCCCTTGCAGAACATCCAATATCTGGCTCGTGATACCAATACAATCGGCTTTATCCCGTCCACCGCCCCGAGGAGGCTGAGACGGTACCTCTGGGATTCTCGTTGGAACTGGGAATGGGTCTGAAAGTCCGAACACAGGACCTTGCCCTAAGATCTTGGAACTATTCAAGTCGCCAACGTTCAGCTTTTTGTATTATATAATGAGCAGAGAGGGTATCAAGCAAACACCAAGCCACGAGTACCTTGATCAAAGATTGATCTCCTTCGCATCACCCCACCCCTTGAATCCCAACAACCCCTGTGCTGCCATGGCACTTTGCTGGATCGCTGGCAATGAATACTGCCACATCCCATCAATATACTTCTCCATCGTCTCCTCGCTCACGCCTTCCTCAACAATCAACTTCAGCAACAACGCAGCGTCGCCCAAAGCACACGCTGCTCCAGAACCACCAGCAGGCATCATCGCATGAGCGGCATCGCCCAGCAGCGTCACGCGTGCAGAAGGTTTCCACTCCGGCCTCTTTGGCTTAGCTGAGATGAGGGGAAGAGGTGCGCACTGTGAAGTGGTTTGGAGCTCCAACAAGCAGCGAAAAGAAGGGAGCCATTTCTCTGTCAATTTCATCGTCAAATCTGCTGCCTCTTTGTCATTGAGGGAATGGAATTTAGAGTCGGAAAGACCCATGTTATCGGCGCTTCCACCAAGAACCCAATACACATAATCCTCAGTCTTTGTAATACGCCCCTGAGACTCGATCGAGGTATCATTTGCAAAACGAGTGGGTTCCAGGAACAACGTCAGAGGCGCAGAGTCCTGAATCACCGTGATACCACCCTGCATTGCTTCAGGCGCGAAGCGCTCCTCGAGTTCAGGCGTGATGAGCGTCTTGCCGTACAGGACACGAGAGCCAGTATCAACGTATCGATGATGCGGCAAGAGCTGTTTCCTGACAACTGAAGTCACACCCTCTGCTCCAACTAGCAACGTCCCATTCTCGCTCGTTCCATCGCTGAAAAAGGCAGTCACTTCATTTTCAATGACTTCATATCTTGCGATTGTTTTCCCAAACTTTACGTTCCCTTCTATACCGAGAAGCAGTAGAGCCCGCAGCGTCGTCCTATCAGCTTTGCCATGCCACTTGGGATCCTCGGCCAGCCCTCCTCCCGGTCCTCCACCAAGTGGTCCACCAGGACCCTTTGGACCCCCTGGCCCCCCAGGTCCACCCGGCCCGAAAATCGGCACCTTACCCCCATCAATAGCATTCATTTTCACTCCCATTCCTTTACTTTCAGCGCATGTCCGCTGGTAAAGTGACCACAGCTCGTCGTCGAGACAGGAATGCAGTCCTTGGGCCCCAATTCCAGCGATGCGAATGCGGTAGCCTTGGGCTCGCGTGGAGGGGGAGGGGTCGCGCTCGAAGAGCGTGAATGGGATGGAGTGATTTTTGAGGCCTTGAGCTAAGGCGAGGCCGCCTATTCCGCCGCCGATTATGAGGATGTGGGGAGAGGACATGGTGGATGGTTGGGAAGTTGGGAAGAGAAAAGTGGTGTTGCTTGTATGGAAATAGCTTTCTTTGATGAAAGAGTGTTGAGAATGGGCTTGTATGGACGGAGTTGGTTGGGTTTAAGGAAAGAGCTTGGGTGGAGAGCACAGTTTGGTGGATATATGAATCTTGATTTTTTTGATGACAATTACTTGAAGGGAAATGCTGAGACTTTATGCCTTTGAAGAAATTCTAGGCTTCAACATCGTAAGATCGGTGTAACAGAGTCCCGTGACTGATTGCTTCCCGAGCGGTGATGTTGTAAACCGATGACTCCACTCGGCGATTTCTATTTCGCGAGGGATACGTTGTAAATCTTACTTACTGTATGTAGATATTTCCGAGCACCGCCGACTATTGCTTTGAGCGTCGCGAAATTAAAACGGGGCATGTTCTGTAAGAGATTTTTTCATATTCGCTTTATATACTCATAATTGCATAGTCAGGGATGAGAAGCGGGAAGTGATGTTTCCTCGGAAAGAGTCGGCTGCTTCAAATTCCCAGAAGTCACGCCTTGTCAATAACAGGCATGACCCTTCAAACCACCGCAACATCCTTTGAAAAATTCGAGAGATATCCTTGATGTACCTGGCTGCGGAGTAACACTACTCACCCCCATAAGTTAAGCAACGAGACATTAGAGACTGACCCAATCACGTGACCATCATGATCACCCCCTTTTGTTGCCCCCTTCATCGTACATTACATAAACTATAAGCGAGGAGCCAAATAATGAACAAGAGCAAACAAGATAACAGACTCATTAGTTGGCCCATCAAGCAAACCATAGACCTGGGTCCGGAAGAGCTCGGTAAGAATAGGGGAAAGAGGCTCGCTTCTGTCATCCTCGCTCCCACAATTACGCAGAAGCTTAAAGCTTGCTTAAAATTTATAAAAAGATAAATTAATAGAACTATCCCAACTTCTATCGGTAAATAGCAGAATATCAGTCGGGGAAGCAACAGTCCCAAAGGCTGTGCCACTATCAATTCCCCGGATCCACCATACAATAATCAATATTTCCCTCCTTATTCCCCCAATAATTCGGAAATGGGATCGCCTTCCCACTCGCGCCAAAGAAAACAAACGTCATAATAAAAACCACAACCTGGGTGCCACCATCCAGACCGGCACAAAGCACATAATTAAACTTCAGAAACCATTCCGGCTTATATCTTCTCAGATAATGCTGGCTCCAGAAAGCGACAAGGAAGAAGGAAATAATCGCCGAGTTGATGCCAGTTACCAGCCATCCGATGTGCCAGCAGATGATCGACATGTTCAGGTGGTTGAGACCGAGTTTGGGGAAGAAGCGGTGCAGGAAGTAAGCGGGGAGGGGCGCGAAGAAGCCGATTACGAGGCCGAGGGGGACCCACCTGCCGTGGAATTAGCATTGAAGTTTTCCAAATTTGTAAGGTGAGCATAGAGTTGAGGAGAAAACCTTGAGGCTTACTGATATGTGCTGCCCCAGGAGTACATTTGCTTTGCGAGGCCACCCCAGGTTATTGCCTGGGTGTTGAAGGATTGCAGACCCTGAGGTGGTGGTGTCAGTTCGAGCTGTAAGGTGATAGGAGAGGGAGACTAACGGCGCCGGACCAGATATGGGTGCCTTCTATAGAGAGCAGGATTTCTCTTTGGTTTTGCGTGATGGTGAGTGTGATGATGTAGTTCAGGACCGACCCGACTAATGTTCCTACCATCTGCATGGTAAATGTGCATCGAGGGCTCAACTTGGCGTATTGGCCCAGCTTCAGATCTCGCAAGAGCAGCAGTCCTTGACCCACCGTGTTGTAGCCGAAGAGAGTGAAATACCTCCAAAAGTCAGTAAAGACACCTCGAAGCATAAGAAAGGAAAACAAACATATTTGTCAATGGATTCCCAGGCTCAAGATAAGCTCCGATCATCTGGATAATCGGCTGAACAGGCAAGCTGAACCCAGTAAGACCAGCTTGGGCACCCGTGAAAAGAATCAGGATAGAAGCCAGGAAGATAGCAATAATGAACGCCCACCAAGACATGCCTGAATCCGCTTCATAGATACAAATCAAGCCCACAACACCGGATACAAGGAACACCAGTCCATACCACCAGTCGGGAGCATCTTTGTACCTTAGCATGAGTCTGTAATGTGGGTCCATCTCGCTGATGTCTTCTTCCGTCGGCTCGGTCGCTTTCCAGAACATCCAGAAGGAAGGCTTGGCGATGTTTTTCAGGCTGCTGAAAGACATGAATGAGAATGCGCTGTGGAGATCGTCCCAGTTGTAGAGGAGCAGGTGGGTGAAAGTGGCTGTGATGGCCATGTTCTGTGTCAGGACGTAGGCAGCGAAGGTTGCTGCCATGTAGGGTGCTCCACCCTCGGCTGCGAGTAACCCCTCATCTAGTCTCCCATTGGCATCCAAAACAGCGGTTTGGTTGAAGGTGATATAGCTGCTGGAGTTTGACGTAGGGGAGAAAAGGAGCTGCGAGAGGAATGGGAAGTCTCTAGCTCGCCAAATGTTCCCGTAAAAGATACCTAGGAAGACCGCCAAGTTAAGTATATATCCGATAAGAGTGTTGAATTGAGTCTAGCAGTAATCAGCTGGGCTTGGAAAGTTTGACTCGGGCTAAGGGTACCTTCAAAGGGAGATATAATGCACTGCTTCCAATATACTGGAAATCGAAGCAGAGGGACAAGAACCCAAGCCCCTCGTTACCGTTCGCGCCACCAAAGATGTTCGTGAAGACCACTTTCTAGTCTTAGCATGAACTGTGTTCAGGCGTGGAAGTCACTTACTGCTGTTCCTCTTGGCCAAGCAGAAAATATTGACTCCAGTAAGTAAGGGCATCATATATTCAGGCACCACTTCCCACACGAAGATAAGCGCGAAAGCCCAGTAGAAAATCTTGAGCTGGGGTTTTGTTTCTCCCTTCTTCTTTCGATGCAGAGTTTCAAGAAGAGACATGATTGGTAGATTGGCGGGGTAGAAGAACTGTTCGTTTGTGATCAGCAAGTTTTATTGACAAATTCTGCTGAGGGTGTACCTTGGTTGGATATACAATGATCTTCCTCATTAAGCCAGCAATTCCATATCCCATCACCTGAGACGAGAAAATCAAGAAGATACACACTGCTGCATTTGGAATCTTGGTATACCAGAGACGCTGGACTGCAATGACTTCGGCAGCCATAGCTGAGTGAGCGGCGGTCGATGACATGATGAGAATGGCGGCATGTTCTTTGTGGTTAAATGGATGGGGATTGAACCACCTGCCAATGAATCCTTTCTTTGGGATGTAGTCCATGACCATAGCTAGCACATAGCTGATGACGCAGAGGAAGGTTGCGGATAGGACGATTCCTTGGGGCTTGAACTGGTAGATGGTAGCTAGTACGGAGGAGAAACATGATAGCCCGAGGCCTGCGAGATGTTAGAATCTACGGTTGAAGTCAATCTGCGAGGTTCGATATACCAAGACTATGAAAATGTCAGCTCTATCTCAGTTACGATCCACAAAGTTGGCGTCCATAGGCTGAAAACAAACAGTGAAAAGCTAAAAGGGAATAAACATACAACCAAGTTCGAAAAGTCCACGGATTGAGCGAAGGATCATCATCAACATGCAAAGCATACAACGCGATTTCTTCCATGTTATCAACCTTCTCAGAAGCCGTCATCCCCTTCCCAATCGTGGGTTGGGATTCCTCATCAGCAGGCACGTATCGAATCTCGTCCGCTAGCCCCTTTTCATCTTTCTCGTCGGGGGTGTGGGGTTTCCGCTCAGAGACATCGTGGACACCAAGCTCTTCAAGCGCCTCCATACCCGTGGAGTGGCAGGTGTTGAAGGCAAGTGCTGGATCACCACTAAGTGGTGCGCCTGCCTGTCCTGGAATTCTGGAATCCATCTTGAACGAGGTGTTTCAGGAGAATAAAATGACAGTGATTCACCTACTCATCCAACAATCTGTGGGCTTTTAAAATTCTCGGAAGGAGCAGAGGGAGCTGGCATTATAACTCAGGACAGAGCGGAGCACGCGTGGTTTGCTACATGAACTGCCTCCCCACCCAGTCGGGTCCTAGATTGAATCCTACTCACCATAGCGAGTGCAGATCGCCAGTGTCCGGGGTATTGAGATACCGCGATCTCGTACCACTCACTCCAGCGTTTTCGTTGTATTCGAATGAGAGGATTGACTTCGCTGGCAACACCCCCGCAAGCCGAAACAGGAGGAGCTAAATTGCTGGACGTTGACAGTGAGGGCCGCCACCTTCCTATTTCGACAACAACGGTGAGGACAATCCGAGGATAAATAAGGCGGTCTGGACAGGAAGCTCGAGCGGGGTCGTGATATTGCAGACTGTGTTGCATCGAGCAAGTCATTTGCTTCCACTCATCATTCTTTCTCGCTCTGCGTTACGGAAAGTTGAACCCGAGCCAGCTTGGCACACAACCTAGGAATCAGGGTAACGTTACAAACTCAAAAGCTATGAGATCTTGGACGAATAGGAAATGAGCTCTACTGCTTGATTATCACGTTCAGCCTTATCTCTCGCAGGCAAGCGCGTGGTAATCTTGGAGCCAGGTAGGATCGTCGATTGTCCCACCTTTGCCTCGCGAAGATTGAAGCTCTGTACACAGAGACCACAGTACGGGAGAGATTGCAAAGCAGAACACCATCATTACTCTTGAGAAGCAGGAAATAAAACATGTGCATAGAGTGGGGAATGCTACCAAAAGGTCATGCTGGACAGGGCCTTTCCTTATCTATAATACTATTCGCAACACAAGTTGACACGAGAGTGGGATGAATCGTGCATGAGCTCGCAACCGTCGATTAGTGGGGTTCAAAAAATACTCGACGAGAAGGGCAGGAGGTATTGAATTTAGCACTCCTTCACAATTTGAGTCCCAATGATAGTCGACGTTCACGCAGGTTGGTATATACTTTTTACATTTGATGCAGACCTCGATATGAAAACCTCCCAACCCGGATGGTCTCTTCAAGGACGAGAGTGGACCGCATTATTGAAAATGAGCTCCAACTTAATCTTCAAGGAAGGGGTCAATATCTATATATGCTGGCTTCAGTTTAGGCAGCAAGAAGATATTCGTAAGATGGTCAAACATAGAAAGCGTGTTGCGAACCTGATCACACCTTAGATCGAAATCGGAGTTTTGTTTACTTTTGGTGTTGAACTCCTCCCACTCTTTTATAATGGAAAAACTATCGGTAATCCACCTTTATCACAGCGGCAAGTATTCGGCAACGAGTACGCTCCTCTTTGGTAAAAAATTGGCTCTCCCGGACACGAACAGCGATGTCAAACCACGTGCATTTCGTAAGCGAGGAAAAGGGGGAATCTCGATGTAAGCTGAGGGGTTATATCGAATCATTCTTACTCGTCAATCTCCCCCTTGAAATTCGCGATGGGGAGGTATATAATCTTACCAGCGCTCGAGAAACATTCGGGGCGATTCTCCGAGGCTCGTAGGACACATTAGGCTAGGCCATACGGGCATTGTACTGTACCGGTTTTGATAGTAGCTTTTGCGAGATCGAGGGTCGAAAATGTACCAGAATTGCACGAAACGTTTTGCACACATCCATTTATTCACTATGTATTATTATCTCTCTCGTGTCAAATACAGCTCGTCATGGCTCTCTCATCTCATCTCATCCCATGTCGTCCCATAATTCTCCCCGTTCACAAACCATTCCATGTAATGCTCATTATCTGCAACATTATCTCTGAAACGCCGGAACTATGCAACCCCCGCTATAAAACACATATGCCAAGGCGCACCAAGATGCCAAATGCAATGAAATGACTCTCGCAGCTCGATATTCGCGAAGAAAGAAAAAGGAACAAGACTTTAGGATCCCCTGCGCTTGTGCTCCTCCGCCTCCATGATATCCTCCATCCGCATCCTCTCACTAAAGCTTCTCGGCGTGCCGGAATTCCTAAGACTAGCTCGGAAGCTATAATCATCACTCTCAGGTCGGTCATGGACACTGCCGACGAAAGAATTGACGTCTCCAAGCGAAGCAGCCATGGCGTGGACCTCGGGACTGACGATCGGGATGGAGAATGGTCGGCCTTTGTACGAGCCTACGATTCCCTTTGAGGTGGGCGTATCTCCCGATTTCGCACGGGCAGAAGGGCGGACGATGTCACGGGCTGGTGAGGAGGAGTACTCGCTGAGTTTGATTGGCTCCTTCAGAGGTGAGACTGGGGGTTCGTCCGCCGCGGATTCAGATGCTTCGGAGGAATCGTCTTCGGCTTCTTGTTCCTTGCGGGCAGGGGGAGATTTCTGGCTCTCGACATTGCCGTCGTCGAAGTGGAAGAGATCATCGTGATCGTATTCCTCCGTTGAGAGTTGAGAACCTGCGGTTTGGGGAATGCTGCCAGTTGTCTCGAGGCAGTGCAATGGCTTACCGCGAGATCGAGTAGATGCTGTTGGTGACTTGTTGCCCGAGATATCCGCTGGGATTGCTGGAGAGAGCATGCTGGCAGGAGATGCGTTCTGTCGTCTCAAAGGCGGCATATCGAGCATCTCGTCATCGGAGGGTGTCTCTGCTTGCTCTTCTCGCTTGTCCTGTACTGGAGGTACTGCGTTGGTATCATCGAGACGATTGGGACTCAACTTTTTCGAGATGGTTGAAGCTGTACTCGGTAGCGCCGCCATTTTTGCTTTCGACGGGCCAATCTCCAGCTGATCATCTTCATCGTCGGAGCCTTGAAAGCCGTTCGTGGCAACAGACGCCGAACCATCCGGTGGAGCTCTGACTGTAGTCCATTCCGTACCGTCATCCACCAACGGCGATCGTGACAATGCTCTCAGCGCCTGTGATGACGAGACTCTCTTTGGTGGCTGTGAATTAACATCCTCGATCTGTTCAGATCCTGCCTCCTCGTCCGAATCCGGGTAGCTTCTTGGGTAAATTTCCTCCGGCATGATGGGCTTGAATGGGCGTGGGGAAGCTGTGGGTAGAACCTGGAGCAAGTTAGATTGAAGTTCCCATGATGTGCCAGCTTCCTGCGTGAAAGTGAATGTATCCAGACGTCCAGCTGGCCAAAAGTGGGAGAATGTGCTTACCTCTTCGCCCATGACATCAAAACGCACTCGACGCGGGCTATGTGACTTGGAAGAGATTGAAGAGCGTCGCAGAGCGCTACGAGGGGTTGTTGTCCCACTACAATCCGATGCAATTGAGAACGAATCTGTGTTTCGGCGCCTTGGTGGATCAGGTCTCTTTGGCTCGGGTGTAGTTGACAATGATCTGGTATATTCGCTAGCCTCGACCTCCCTATCATCCATTTCCTTCTGCTTCCCCTTCACGTCTTGTCGTGGAGAAGGAGGAGGGTCGGGACTCAATCGGCGGTCGTTGCGACTGGTGCTGTCGAGGAGAGGGAGGTAGCTCGGGGTGAACAGTCCGTGGAACTCCTTCTCGCGTTCGTGCTGCGGACTCTTCGGACTGTCGTCTGTCGCGTCGGTAGATCTTCTTTGAAAGGCTGCTGGGATGGGCGCGGTGCCTGCTTGTTGCGACTGTCCAGCCCCATTTACACGAATGCTGCCTGTTGCGGGTGACTCAATAGGCCGTGCCCCGTCTGGATACAGAGATCTGCATCCCTTCATTGACTCGGCGATAGTCTTCGAGACAGTCTCAGATATGTCCCTTGGTACCTCCCGTAGGAGATCCTCCGCATATTTCTCGAATTCCGACGACATGTCGCGCTGATACTGCCAGACCTTGTGATCGAGCTGGGCGAGCTTCAGCTGCAGCTCGCATACCAGCTTCGCAGCCTCATCCATGGTGTCGCGGATGGAGTGGCTTTGCAAGTGCAACGGCCGCAGTGTGGTCAGTGTCGAAACATAGCAAGTAAGATCGAAGACGCGAGGAGCTTGGAGATGGGGATATCACGCAGATTGAATGAAGGTGAAATCAGATCCGCGTGTGTCGGCTAGTAGCGGGGCGGTCAAAGGTATATCCACTCCGCGCGACCGGGAGAAGTGGCAGAACGAAGAGGTAAAAACACTGGGATATTGCGCGTCGATGCTATTTTGGTCTTTCTCCACAGAGTTGTGGATAGCATCAGATACAGTAGTATTTGAGCTGCTCGTGAGGTCACCGTACCGTGTCGTTCCCAATTGATGGGCGGATCTCTGAGCCGGCCAGTGGTGGTCTCGTCCCACTCCACTTCGTCATGCTCACCACCAAACACATGTGCGCACCCGAGATCGGTGAGGCGTCCACGCCCATGTCTGCAGGGGTCCACAGCGGCTGATTCATATCCGTGCACCAGGTTCCAGAAGCGGCCATTGGGGATCACATGAGGGGCAGCTATTATTGCCCTTCATCAGCCTCACCTTCTTTGTTTCTTGTTCTTTACTTGCAATTCACACTTCACACTTCACACCCTACACTTTCTTTAATCCAAGCTGGTTGTTACGTAGTTGATGCGAAGCCAGACTCGTGGTCGTTCCAGACTCAGCAAGTTGCCTTCGGAGAGTTGTCCTGAGCAGCTGTGTAATACCACCATGCTATACTTGCAGCATACTCGGTGCGCAGCTGACTTGAACCCATCGTATCAGTGACTCGGTACCACGTAAGGTCAGATCGCGTCCGTTGCCGTATCGGATGCCATGGCCAGGTAGCCGGGACAAGTGCTCCTGTTAATCTGTCTTGGCTGCCTCGGGATGCTGTGCCACCACGCCATGTCACTCGGGTCGCCTATTTTGAGCAGCCCCTGGTCTTGCCGGGGTCTTGCTTCTTATTGTATCACTATACACACCGTTGAGTAGTAAAAGAGATAGTTCTAGTAAAGTCTTACAGACGGCGGGTAGTCTGCAACCCTTTTCAATTTACTAAATGTGGACTTGTCCAGAAGAAATTCATCTCTCTCCTGAAACCGCTCAATCGTAACGATACTCCTGCTAGCTATATGAGAATTCTTCTAACTTTACTAAAATCATAACTTATTTCTCTGACTAACAATTTCTCTGGAAGGAGAAGAGGCCTACGGGAAACTTGAAAATCATGTTTATATCACGTGATACCCCTGAATTCACTGTGGTCTCATGACAGCACTTGCTTGCTCTTTCCCACCTATTTCAGCAACCTATTCAGCGACAGTGTGACTCACCAACGAGGTGGGCACTGGGCTGAAGGAAATGCCGCCCAAATCTGACGTACCATCGTTCTCCAACCACTCCGACTTGGGGCAATATTTGAAATCCATCTTTTTCCGATACCAACGAGTCCATATGTTGGCGAATGTGGCAGCAGCGGCGACGCGAAGGAATTCAAGACAGCGTTTGCGCTCCTGGGCTCATATAATAATCTATTTCTATGTATTCTTAGGATACGATAGCAAATTACCTACAAATACCACAAGAACCGCGGTATATGTTGCTGCCACAGCCAAGATCTCTTGGTTGGATGCATTGGAGAACACCGCCAGAGCAAAAGCAAAAGACAAGACGAAGAGAGAAGTGGTAATCAGGGACCACATTCTTGAAGTCACGAAGCTAAGGACAATCATCGGGGCCAGGAGCATGGCCCCGCCGATGACAGCCATCACTATGCGCGCAACGCGGTCAATTGAGGGCGAGATGTGGCGTGTGTGGAGCCGATGCGCTTGTAGGACTTTATCAGATCCCGCTAATTATCATTTAGCAGACAACTTCGTGAATATTGGGCTCGATGGAGGGCCGAGACTTAGTCTGGCATACCAGTCATAAATCCAGATCTCTGTCTCCTGTCCAATTCTCTCCGATCTATCCCAGAAGCATCCAGAAACTTCTCGGGAAGCAATTTCTGGACTCTTGCTCTCAGCCAATCGACCCCTTCCTCCGTCGCCAGAGGTTGGCGCGGGGTCCATCAGATTCAAAGAGTTCGGTGAGTCCCAGTAAGGCAGTTCGTGAAAAGTCTTGGCTAGGAGCACCCCGATGCTGTGACTGCGAACTGTGTCCGGTTGCTTGTATATGTTAAGGATGTGGTTGAAGTCGTTGATGACAGTATCTGTGATTTGGTTAGCACATGAAGATCATGTCTCGGTGTTCCGTGTTTCGTAATATACAGTATTGATGGAGAGCATTAGAGAGTTGTATAGCAATCTTATCGATTTCTGCTTACTCTTCGGCTAACTCTTCGGCCGAGTCCTCTTGGCCTTCTTCATGGTCGGGTTTCTTCTGGTGATTGGGCGTTTCGCCGTGTGAAATTTCGTCTTCATTGGTGCTGTGTCTAGGTGAATGTGTGTTGGCCGCGTCCTTTTTCGGAAGTGCTCTATCCATTAACAATCCTTCTCCAGAATTGAGTCTCTCATCCGATAAGATAAGTCGATGTTGCTAATGCAGGACATTCGCTAGAGCAAGCTTCTCGAACCGATTAAAACTATAATCCTTAGTCCCATGTAATTTCTCTGTAAGAGAGACAAGCTCGGCGGCGGCCTCTGTGGCGTCAAGCCATACTTGCAATCTTTGTTTATACGCCAATTATCTCTTTGATCAAGGTTTTTGAAGATAATCGAGCACCTATCTTGTCTGCTCTTGCCGGTGTGGGCGAATAGTGAACCGGCTCATAATAGATGCAAGCGAGATGCCAGACATGGCACTAACAACAGAATGATTGTATTTCTGTAGCTCTTCAGTCTTTACGGATGGCCGGTCAGGCTCCAGGGAGGGTTTGAGTGCGACATCATTCAAGGCACAAACATGGTTGAAGGCGGAAGTGCTAGTTGGAAGTGCTCTCTGTCATGAATGGAGAACCGAAGGGACGGAACGGGTTTAGCAAGAGGCGAGAAACTGCGTTTAAATTCGCAACTACATCATCAAACTGGCGGCGAGGCAGTTGGGCAGACTGCTAGGTAGATTGTTGGGCTGAAAAGCAAACCGAACGCATGGTCGTACGGGGCTGTGCAGCTACTGTATTTTCAGGTGCTTGCATTACGCTATGTTTTAACGCCTTTGAGGCAGTGTAATAAGAGGATATAAGCCTTAAATCCTTTAGCATCGCGGTCAAATTCATGAATCACTATGTTCTTTCTTTTAAGGGCCAAAACGAAGAGTAAACATATCGGGGAATTGAGTAGAGGAATCCTAAGGTTTGGGGTTTCTATTGTATATAAAGGCAACATTTGATAGCACTTTCAAGAATGATGTGCTGTGGCAAATTCAAAATCCATAATTTCACTTGCTGACATTAACTACAGGGAACTGTGACCTATGGAAGTGACTTCAAATGAAGACTGGTTTGCTTAGCGTCGATCTTTCCCCTGCACCGATAAATGCTAGACTTTAGACAACCAACTCAGGATATATTACTTCTTAAATTCGAAGCTTGCAGCTACTCTCTTTTCATGATGTATTAATCGATTTGCACTATGAGAGCTCAAGGCTCTTGTTTCCTACAATTATAGAATAATCCTCGACAACGAAAGCAAGAGCGAATAAGAATAGCAAGAATATGGCCGCAAGACACTTAAGCGAGATGCCTCTTTTCTTTATCCAAATGCCTGCCCACATGCGAATTGAATTTTCTTATTCGGTTTCCTGCGAAGAAATTCTGGTTATTTGTCAGCGGTTCCTGTCTTTATGCCCTGGTACTCAATTCTTCCAAGAGTCGAAACGGATCACTCCTGCTCGGACTTTACGCCTCGCTGAAGATGTGCCCACTCGATGATACTCTTGACGTCCGTCTTGGCCAATGCGGCGCTCTTGATGGCGGCTATTGGTCTCGCGAGTAGCATCTGTTCCTCCCAACGGTCCTCCAACGCGATTTCTTCCTCCATGTAGTCGTCCCGGTATTGGTCGTCCCACTGAAGATTCACAGTCAGCAATTGACGCATGTATTATTATCTTGAGCGACTCTGGAGAGTATTTCTATAAGCAAAGTGCATGCACTTACGGGTGGGATCTTCTTCCAGTCTTTGCCAGCTTCAAGTGCAAAATCCTCTCTCAGATCATTGATCCACGCCTCCTGCGAGTGCTGCCCAGTAAGCAATGCTTTCCATTCCTTCCAAGCAGCACTGCCCTTCCTATTCTTATGCAAGGGGTTCTTGTATGACAAAGAGTCGACGGCTAGCTTTCGAAGTCGAGATTCCTTGGGCGTGATGGAATACATCTGCTTGATACCGTTGATAAATGGCCATGGAAATTTCGTGGGATTAGTATCTGACAACTTGCAATATGTTCTGCAGTCGTCCATACAGAAGTTTTGGAAGGCTGGAGCTTTGAAGAAACGCCCCCAGTCCCAGAGGTCGTCTACCGCCGCACTGCCTTCCAGGGCGTCATTCTCCACCTTCAAGAACTCTCCAACGTATATCCACGACACGAAGTCGGCGAAGAGGGATGGTTTGATGGAAATCGATATTTGTTTATCGACGCCGCGGTCTTTGTCCATGAAGAGGTCGAGGAAGTAGGTTGAATGTACAGCCAGCAGCTCTCTGTGGACGATGAATGTCTGCTTATCTTCGCTCCCGGCCAAAATTTCTACTGTCTCGCTGTATAAAATGATTCTGCGATGCATTAGACTCGTACCTTTGAGCCACAAGGACTAGACCTACTGCGCCGTAATGGCTCGATGTTTCGCTACGCAGGCTTCGCGTTCGTTGACCAATGTCTGCTTCTCACACTCGTCTTTCGTTTCGTGGGCTTTGAAGCATTCGCAAACATGCCCATTGGCCTTTCTCTTCTGGCTTGGCATTTTAAATGGCTTGGAATTGAGGATGCGGGGAGGCAACCTAGCGATGAGGTGAAGAGATCTGCGGAAACAAGCAAGTCGAAATAATCAAGGTGCAGAATCAAGGTCGAGATATTACCAGTGGAAAGTTGATTGCAAATGTCCGAAAGTTGCTCAATATGAAGTTGCGTGAAGTTGCCTGAAAATGTGGAGGTAATAGCGGGAGGCTGGGGAAAACCGAAAATGTTCAAACGGATTGAGACCTTATCCTTGCAGGTCGCCGTGTCGACCACGGAACCTCCCTTCCTATACATCAGGTCCGAGAATCAATCGTAGTGCAAATGAAAAGATCCCGATTTTCTACTCATAACTTCATGAGCGATTCAGTGCTGACAATTCAACGCTCCACGCCGGGGATGACTCTTCTTCCTGGAATACTTCCTTCCACAGAACACCAATCTACCACACTCAAATTCTCAAGATTCCAAGATTGAATTGCGCGAATTACAAAAACCCATTCGCAAAGGAAAATAGATTTTTCCTTGACTTTAATAGACGCAACTTCATACTCAGATGAGGCTCGCTTGGGACCGCTCCTTCCCCTTGAATCTGCGTGGGTACTTTCCACAATAACGGAAGCATCGCGACTTCCTCAAGAACCCTAGAATTCGCACTCTCATTTCCCACCCATTTCCCAACAATATTCTATCTCTTCTCCTGCTTTCCCCTTCATCATATTTCATCATCTTCACCCCCGTCCTCCGCCGGAAATCATCAAGAGCCATCGCCCCTTCAAATTCCACACACTCAGTCACGCTCCCTTCCCATGCTTTCCCTTGTCCTCGATAGGCGAAGAGTCTCCCTCAGTGTGACAAGGTTTGTTCAAGTAATAAGCTCGCGTTGCGGAGACTTCTGCTAGTCCCTGCACTGGAACTGCGAGGGTAATGGTCGGTCTGCAGGACTGATTATGAGGCGATGGCTTCAACGAGATCAGAGGACGGCGGGCTTTTGTTGCCTCTCTCAATTCTATATTTGTTGTCACTCGACTCCCTGTCCAACAAAACAAGCCAGTTTCCGCACGGCCTTGGATAGAGCAGCCAGCTTTGCCAACCACTTCTCCCTTGTGAGAGCCCCTTCCTTGATCACGATTGCATCCACTTGGAGACGCATACTGACTTGAAATAGGCATCGCTCCGTGTAGTACTTTCGCTCAACTTGCGTTATGATGCGATCTCATTACCATCAACCCAAGCTTGAGCAAGACAACCCTATGCGACTTCATCAAGCGAATAGGGACTCCAAATCGTTCAATGGGCAGGGATGTAAGAGTAATCTCTTGTATATGGCGATGACGCGCTTGAATCAACTAATGCCTCTTGCAGTCTCCCGTCTTTCATCCTGATCAGCAAAATGACATACCTGGGAACTCGAATACAGCACACTCGCCTGCATCGCGTCCTTTTCGGCTTTCGAGATTTGAATTACGCTCCCCCAATCTAAGGCGAAGGAGTCGAGTCTCGCTCAAACCGTTGATGGTCTCTATCAAACTTCGAGAGCATAAGATACATCAAGAGCGAACACGAAGAGATCTTAACCAAGCATTCCTCCACTTGCACGATCAAACTGGAAACAGCGACGCAAAACTCGAACATTTTTGTGGAAATCACGAAAAAAGCAAGACAGAGCGTGGCTCAAAAGCAAAGCACCAACATACCATGAGCCGAAGCAGAAGAAAAGGCTTTCTAGATTTCTCTCTCTCTTGAGTGGCATCTTCCTGCCCAGCACAACGCCTCAGCCAGCTCAATCGGCTTTCTCCTTCATTCCGCCTGAGTCACGAGGTCCCTCGCATCAGGACACCCTCCCTGAGACAAGGCCAGATTTCCTCGTTGACTTCACGACTTCCAGGCCTACCCCACATCCCCGAAAAAGCAATCACCAACCCCCCCCAAAAAAAGCAAGAACAGGCAGCAGCAATCGCCGAGCCCAGCCGTCCCAAAATCCCAAGAATCCGGAATCGGGAACCCGAGGGCCTGGGACCGGTGAACGCTTCCTAAAGGGGATTGTCGCAGACTTCTCAAACGCCCCCACAAAAGCCACACCGGTGGAGCGAAAAAAAGCAGAGAAAGAGAAAAGAAAAGCGTGGAAACCATGTGCGCATGCTGCATATGCATGAGCTGGAATCCTTAGCGCAATCACACTCGTGGCCGCACGCCCTGCGCGCATGATGAGCTGGACGACTTGGCTGGAGCCTGATGGGGGTTATTCACAGCTCATGATACTGTATCGGTCAAGATAGCAGAGGAGCAGAATGCTTGACTCGGGGGCTGGGCATTGGGAAACGGAGGCTGATATTACGCTGCACTGTGTTGTGTCAATCAACATCCCACGTGAGGACTTGCGGGAAAGCACTTCCGTCCTGAGGAGGAGGCACTTGGATCCTTCGGTACAAAATTCGGTGCGAAAGTATGACAACACCACCGTCAACAACGATCACTCTTCGAAGCTAGCGCAAACCCCTCCCACTATTAATAACGATCAAGCCCCGCTTAGACCCGAGGAAGGATCCTCATCCTCGCCGCACAAACCGTTGCAGACTAGTCGGTCTCACTCGAGCCAGCCACACCGCCTCGTTTCGGTTGCAACCCGTGCTCGATCGAAACGATTTAACGCGGAATCAAGAGAGACCAAAAGAAAGGATAGAAGGCCCAAATCATGCGAATGCATTGTCACTGTCGGCGAAGTGATGAATTCGGGTATCTACAAATGCCTCCATCCCCTCCTCCTCTGTCAACAGATACTCGCAAGAAAAGACATCGCAACCCGCCATTTGATCTACCAACCCGAGGCAACCCACCAAACCTGCCCACCGACTCCAGCAATGAGTCTTTTTTTCTCTCATCAAACCTGTGTCATGCATTATCCATTTCCGTGAAAAAGTAAAAAGCCAGTGCAGTTAATGCAGTAGTAAAGTTTGCCTTGCAAGAAAGAATGCTCCCGAACCACAACTGCACCACCCAATGCCATGCAATGCAAGTTTTGTTTGTAGTCGAAGTCGAAGCCGATGCTCTCGTTTCGCTTCGAAAAGAAGGGCGAGGAAAATGAAAAAAATGAAAAGGAAAGAAACCAGGTCTTCGCTGTGAGGTTTTCCAAGGTCATAGCTTCGATTCAAGGTCCTCGAACTCGCTAATGTGCTTCACGGGCTGAGGGCCAGCGCTGACCTGGAGCATGGACTTGAATTCCCGGACGTCGGTGATGATGTAGGGTGTGGTGCCGTTGCCTTCCGTATCAACGCTCACGGTTTCTCCGTCTTCCTCATCCTTGTGGTCCTTGTTGAGACCTAGAACTTTCATGCCCTTGCCGATGACTTCCTCGACAGCAGATGTGTCTGAGCTAGGTGACTGGGCAGCCATGTGAATCGCCAGCTTTGATCGCGCTGGAGACGAGGGGTGGATGTATTGCTGATAGAACTCGATCATGTCGGCCTTGGTAAGCATCTTCACGTGAGCAGCGTCGTGGTGAACTGTGATACACAATCAGCCATTATGCAAGTAACATGTAAAATCAAACTTACTGAGCTCAAAGTCAAGGTACTCGCTGTCGATGTACGACCACAGACGACCGGACTCTTGATCCAAATTCTTCAACTTCTCCAATCGCTTCGTAATCAAACTTCTCTTGTGGCCTTCGAATTCCGCATCGGACATCTGTTCCAAAGTCTCCGCCCAGGTTGAGAGGAAGCTGTCGATTCTTGACTCCAAGTATTGGGGGGTCTTCTCGCTCTGAATAATGAATCGGAAGCCAATGGTTGTAGAGGTAGGTCGAGCCCCAGTGAACACAACATATCCAAGCTGCTCCTTTGTCCTAAGTTGATCGAAGGCGGGTTCGTGGGTCATTTGATCGAGAAGGAGAGTCTTCGCACGCAATGGCCGGACCGACTTGTCGCCAATGTACAGTAAGTATTCAATGCAGTGGTTGACATTTGCTGGATCCTTCAGTGTCTTCCGGAACAGAAAGTTGCTCCCCGGTAGGAATATTAATTGTCGGGCGATAGGCCACTGGGTTTGAGGAAGTGGTCTCGGCTTCAACAGATTCTCGATGAGGTCGCTCAATTTCAGAGCATCCTCCTTGTACAAGTTTCCATGTGCGAAGGTCTCGATGTGCATCTGTCGAAGAAGATGGGGATAGAATTGCTGAATATCGGCTGCGGTCAGGTGATGCAGCTCGGCAAGAATCTGCTCGTTCGTGTACCCCTTTTCAGCGTTTAGCCACCTGGTAAAGTCCCCAACTTGATTGTACGGTTGTTGGAAATCCCAGTTCTTGAGGCCCCGTAAAACTCTTTCTTTGATGATCTCGAACCGATCCTCCTTGATCTCCATATCCCTCATGGTGACCAAAACCTTCTCTAACAGCACCGATAACTTATCGTTGTAGCCCGAAACTGCGATCTCAATGCCCATGGAGTGGGCAGATACCGAGTAATCCAGCCCCGCGAGCTCAGCGTCATATGAGTACTCCTCCAACGCATCTCGTACCATATCGGTGTACAGTCTTGCCTTCAAACTATTCTCTGCTGTCGCATTTGGCAGAGTATTCCGGCAGTTGACAAACAGATTAGCCTTGGGCACCCAAAATTGATCGTCCTTCTTGAACCAGGTCCGAACAAGATCATCATTTCGAATAAGCTTCGGAGAGAGTGCCGGTTCCTTGATTTCCTTTTTCTCAACCTCGAGCTTCGTGGGAATGAACTGATTTTCATGCGGTAAGTGCAATTCCATCAACCGATTCTTGACTGTGCTCTTTGCAGCTTGTCTGATTTCGGCAAGGAAGTCTGCTGGGATTTTCTCGTAAGTATATTCGGTTCCGTACCATTTCTCCTTTTGCTTCCAGGTGCCCGGGAATTTTTGAGATACTACGGTCATCCTGAAGTTGTCCGGTCTCAGGCATCGAAGACCCTCCTCGATCTTGACGGGATCAAATTTCCGAAGTCTAGATGCACAGGTCAGTCATGCAAGCCGCCACTAGATTCGTGCTGCAGACAAACTCACGTGCTATGTCCACTGAGGAGCCATTCCCGTGGTAGAGGCGTCTGCATCACTGCGCTAATCTTACTCGTGAAACGGCTGGCTGGGGTCTTTTGCTTGAACTTAAAATCCACATCGGCCAGGCCCTTCTGTTCCTGGAAAATCCATTCCTGAGGCGGAGTCTCCTTAAGCAGTGAAATGTATTGAAAGAAGACCTTTACAATTTCCTTGTAATTCTTTAGGCCATCTTCTGTTAACCGAATTTGGCAGTTGAATATTCCTGGCGTGCCTGGACACACGGGATATGCACCTGTGCGGGGAATGTTTTAGCTACCGTGAAATCGGATATAGAGATCCCGAGGACAAAATAATGGATATACAGCTGCATGACCGCTAGATCCAGGGGGTTTCCCACTCGAGTCATAGCATCATCATTTTCTCCCCGACTTGGCTGCCAAGACGGTGAAAATTGGCTCACGAAGGAAAAAATCTCAACATACCTGCACTGAGTCCATTGGCCCAACCTTTCGACTTGATATACGACATTATACTTCCAGGCCCTTCGTGACCAATCAGATGGCTAATGTACCGACTCGGTTGCGATTCGAATAAGAGCTCTTCATCAATAAAGGGAAACGAGAGGTCCAATTGTCGAGAATCCATTACCGGCTTCGCAAAGCACTGAGTCAAGAGGTCGTCCGGTCCAAACGGCACTTCGTCTTCCCATCGATTTTGTTGCAGGCTCTTGTTCCGAACTCCGGCGAAAAGATCTGCAGCCCAACCCTCCAAGACATCTAATGGTTCCCTTCCCAAAATAACGAGCTTCATGCGGTTGGCTGAATAATGCTTCTCATGGAAATCCATAAACTTTTGTCGGACATCAATTCCCCGTGCCTCTGGCTGGGTCTTCAAGATCTCTAAATTCCCCGTAGAAAAGTGACAATATGGATGCTTTGGGTTCGACAGGGACTTTTCCAGCTGATGTAATCGCCATTGATCGCTTTGCAAATTCTTCTTGTTTTCGGAATCGACCGCTCGTAGCTCCCTGTCCAATGTTGAAGAAAGAAAAAGGGGATCAATGAAGAATTGCGCGAATCGGTCCAGGGCTCCATATAATGGAGAGGCCTCGTCCGGGGAAGCATCCTCGGCTTTCTTTGCCGCAACGTCGAAGTAGTAGTTTGTAGATGTGGCGCCAGTATACGCATTAGAGGCTCCAGAATGCGAGGAGAGATATTGGGAGTAGGCGTTTTCCACTGGGTACTGTTCATATTGTGAGCCGCGGTTCAAATCTCTTACATGTGAGGCTGGAAAAATCGCTTGCTGGATGAGGCTCCCCCTGCACCCCACCACAAAATCCCAGAAAAGTAAAAACATATGTACCTTCTTTGTACCCATGAATAGCAGATGCTCGACGGCGTGGGCCTTTAGAACATCGAGAAGTTAGCATTTTCTTATTTCAATAAATCCATAGAAATAGAAGCTCTTTGGGGCGTACTTACCATGCCACTCATATCCTCTTCGTCGCTGAAGTTGCCCACATTGACATCCATGGCCGCGCTGGCCTTGTCCGTTTCCGCATCGTGGACCAGGAGCACTTCCAGCTGATTCGGCGGCAGCCTCACCACACGGTACTTTCTGTCATCTAGGGACGGGGTCTCCAGGCGGTCCGTGAGTCTCTCGACAGGCCGATGTCGATGTTCTCGCAGGGGGCTGTCGAGCGCCGCCGGCGTCTGAGGTTGAGATAAGGTTGACATGGCGGCAGAGTTTAAGGGTGGCGAGCAGAGGCCGCGATGCGAACAGGAAGAGGGAAAGAAGCGCGGACGAAGGCTATTTGAGGCAGTCGACGACAGTGCGCAGGACGAGAAAGCTCTTCGAAAGCTATTGGCCCCGGTAAGCTCGTGGAAGGCTCGCGCTTGGGAGAAATGGCGGGTAAGTAAAGGCAAAGGTCGGGATGGGGTGGGTTTGGATGTGGATGGCCCAAAGGTCTGTGCGGATGCAGATGAAGTGAATGAGGTGCAGTATCTCTTGCAGGTGCAGGAAGGGGACGTGGAATACTGGTTCAAGCTCTGGGCCAGCGGTGAATGGCCACGCTGGAGGTGCAATGATGAGGCTGGCTGCTTGCGAGCTCGAGCTGGCAGAGGTGTGCGTTGGCCACCAGCGGCTAGCGACCTGAGGACGTTGGCTGCCGCACCGCACGACAGGTGCGCATGGAGTGGGAAGCAGATGACCCCAGAAACGGGCATCGAAAGGCCGGAAGGCCTGAAGAAGCAAGAGCCAGCCGCGGATGCCGTGCGTCTGCGTGGGAGTGGGATGTGTGGGTGCGTGCTGCTTGCTTGCTTGCTTGCTTGCTGGCTCGCCCGATTTTCTAAGGAAGGCGTTGGGTCCCGGCAGCGCGGTAGGAAGAGTAATACAAAGCGGGAAGGTTTTCCGTTTCGGCGGCGGCGGAGTCGGCGTCAGCGTCGTCGATTAATGGGGCGGTGGTCGTCAGTCGTCAGTCGGTGTTGGCACAGGTGGTGGGACGAGGTGCACAAGAAAAGCCCACAAGCCCAAAAGCCCAGGTGTGACAGAAGTTCGAACAACAGCCGGATGGGTGGATTTTCGAGGAGCGCGGTGCGGTGCGGTGCAGTGCAGTGGGAGGGAGGATGCAGCAGCAGGAAGCTGCTAATGTAGCTGTAGCTGGCTGCACGAGGCCGAGGGAAGGGGAGGGGATGAACTATTGGGCCCAGCCGCACAAGCGAGCCTCCAGTAGTAGCCTCCACCAGCTCCACGATTTGCAGCTCCGCGCCTGAGGGAAACACCCACCCGAAGCCAGTGCTGCGTAGTCAGCAGCCAGCCAGCCAGTCCGCAAGGGCGGGCCAACACTTGGATCTGCGTCTGCGTCTGCGTCTGAGTCTGAGTCTGGGTCTGGGGGTCTGGGGGTCTGGCAGTCTGGGTCCGAGTCCGGCCGTGGGTGAACCGATGGCCGAGTAGTGCAGCAATTCGTGGAGAAGTAGCACAGCAGCAGCAGTCTGGCGGTCAGGTCTCCAGAGCAGCAGACGCAGGTCACGAATTTATGTCGCCGCGCCCCTGCTTGCAGATGAGGTCAATATGGATGGAGGCTGCAGCTCTCCCATGCCCACCCATGCCAACCCATGCCGCATCCCCGCTCTTATCGTGCGATCCATCGCCTTACTCGATAAAATGCCCGACCTGGGACTTGGGCGCGGCGCCCCTGGGCCCCCAGCCTCGAAGAGCTCTGTCTGGCTCGCCGGAGAGAAGTTTCAAAAATCGACCTCTCGCTCGCCTGCCACGCCGGCAGCCAACCACCAGGTCGACGGGAGGGTGGAGTCTTGCTTGGCCCACGGCCGCCCAGAGGCAGTGCAGCGCATGAATAATCCATCTTTTCTGGAAGCTGGAAGCTGGAAGCTGGAAGAAGTGATGGCCACCATACTTCCATTGAGCCTCGCACTTGCCGGCCGCCGCCATTGGACAGACTATGGGATGGCGCCGCATGCTCGAGCAGCCCAACGGGCGAGCTGCATCGAACAGCAAGCATATGCTGTTGCTGTTCCTGCTGCTGTTGCAATTGTGATATCTTGCTCGCCTCTAACGACGTCTGGCAAGGCCAGGACCGGAGCGAGAGAGAGAGAGGGAGAGAGAGAGCTGTCATGATGCATTGCGAGATGCAGCCGGTTGCCTTCCCACGCCCACCACGCATGAACCCCGTCTGCATCTCATCTCGAAGGGGCCACTCCGTACCGCGTTGCCCGGTTTGGCCTTTCCCTCTCTACCCCTAGTTGCTATATCTGGGCTCAACTATTATCAGATGCCAGGTACATTAATTAACATTACTTAAGTCTCTCTCTGTCTTTCGGCCCTCATCGGGCACCGAACACTTCTGGGAAAGTGCCGTCCTGGAGACTCGCCCCCCGTTGCAACCATGTGCATCCTGAGCGTGGAAAAAAGGATGACCGCACGGCTAGCGGAGATCCGGGAGCCTGCGTGCCAGGCCATGGACGAAAGCGCGGATACGTTATTGTCATATTATTGATTGGACTTGAAGTAGTACTTGTTATGATTAGAGGCTGATTAAGGTTTTCAATGTTGCATGCTACATACATATAAACCTTCTACCGCTGGGCCCGGAGAAGACTTCCTTGCGCGCCTCACTTATTTCGGCTCCACAGCATTGCCTTCTTCTGGAGGGGAGGTCCAAGGAGATTTATACTCTCCGATGGCATTCAGTGAGATGCGAAGGGGGTCGGCCCGAACAGCATGTAGGTTTGAGGTGCCTGAGAAGCCGAGCGCGCTTGACTCGGCATGCGACAAGAATAGCCTGAATACATTAAAGTTTTGCCACGAAACTTGGGACGCAGCTGCATCTCGATTTGATGGGACGGAGTCGGTTTCAGTCATGTGATTTGATCGTTCAACGTCCGTGGTTGCACAAATTCTGCAAGTTTGTCAACATGATATTCCGGCAGCCGTTTGTGAGGCGTGCACAATGCGTTGGGATGGGACAAGGCCAAGCAGACGTATCTTACTTCACAAACATTCGTCAGCACTTCGCATCATTCAGAACCGCAATCCCAGCCAAGATCTGCCAAACCTTAACGCAAACGGAGCGAGAGCGGCACTGCAAACTACTACTAGGGTCATGACTTTGGGTGATTGACTCAAGAACGCTTTGCTTCTTTTGTTTCAACTCAATTCTTAAGCGGACGATACCTGTGGTCTCGCCACGAGTTATTTTTGGTGATTCATCTAGAACAACTGAATATCAATTCATTTCTGAGACCTGAGATTTGATGCGAAGACATTAGTTACACAAGCAATTGACAAGACCCTAAATCCGGGGAATAAGGAATCAGAACCCCAAGTGGGTTCCTCGACTGCGCCCTCGAGTCTCTCGGGGCTTCGCGGACCCGGGTGAAGAGCCGCTGCAGATTTGTCTCGATTAGGAGCCCTTGTTATTGGTTCTGGCTGAGCCTACCTGACCTGGGTATTGCTGAGCAAGGTTCTTGCAAGGTTGAAGCTTGATCCGGTGTGCAAGTTGACATGGCAATCGGTTAGCGCTTCAAAACATGTTTTCAACGTGTCCGGTAGATGCGAAGCTGCCCTCCCCATATCGATTGTCTTGTCAGCGGTGTACCCAGTGGTGAGCTAATTAGTCGCGAGGATTTTAATGAATGGCCGGTATACAGTGACGAGAAGAGACATGAACTCTCTTGAGAAGATCGAGTAGAAATTGCTTTTGATTCTCTTGATGGTCTCAGCATGCTGTGAAATAATCAAGCCGAGGCAGTCATTAAGTGTCCCACATAGCGCCAACAATGCAGCTAACTCCAGCGCTATGCAACGTGAAGGAATGAAAACCAGGCTCAAGGCAGTGCCAAGTTCTCTAGCGTATGTTTAACTTCCGGTAGCAGGTTGACAATCTGATTGGGATCCCGCAGCGCAACTGTAAGATCGCCGGGGAGTCTGCCGGAAAACAATAGGCTCTGCAACGATTGTCAGCACATGTCTGCACTACAAGTGGAGGACTAGTGATGAATCTAGACTACGGCATCCATAGTTTGAGATTCTCTCCAATGGGTGCAGGTGAACGCTACTCAATGCGCGATCGAACCAATCTGAGGCGAAAGGAATTGCCGAGCTGATAGCAACCAGCTCAGAGGCAAACGAATGATTTCGGAGACGGAAGAAAGAGCAAACCATACCTTCTTCACCTTGTCAAAGCCATCCTCTCTTTCTGTGTAGTCTCTGATAACCTTCCCCTGGTTGAAATCTACGTAGATTCTGGTATCTCGGATCCTGATAAGTACATTATCGAGTCTCATGAATTGTCGGCACAACAGCAGCATCCTGTCTGGCATTACCCGCAACTTGCAAGACAAGATTGAAATCCCATTATCATCAAGTTCGCTCTCAAAGAGCACAACTTCTTCGAAGAATAGTATCGGATCTGGTCGCTTGAGTAGTTCGATTGGGATAAGCTCTGGGCCAACTTCGAATGGCTTTCCGTTCGTGACAGTCCCCTTGTAATCTGTTGTGTATGACCAATCGAACGGCTTCACGACCTCCTTGATACCCTCGTGGGTCTTTTCCCTGCAACACGTTAACTATTATCATCCCCTAAAATAGAGCGAAGCTAATACCTGCTGCTTGACCACTCTTGCGAATAGGCAACCTTCAACATATGCTTGTCCGTCTTGTCGACCCGGTCTAGCGCATCAAATGCATTGAACTCGAGCCGCCATCCGCTTGCCATGTGCTCGATCGAGACCATATTATCTCCAAAGATCATCTCGGGGACGGGAATGCCTAGTTTCTTTGACATCTCATCGATTGGTCCTGACTTCGAAATGGGAAGCTTGCGTGCACTGATCTTGAAGCCTTTCTGGGCATGCGACGCGGTGGACTTGTCTGCTGCAGCAGGTGTCGGGAAGTTTTCGTCGACGGGGCCATTGAAAGACATGATGCTGGGTTTGTAGGCCTGATACGTCAACGGGCGACGATAATCCGTGGTCTGGTGCAGCTGCCTCTAAAATTCGGAAGGCGCATTCAGCAGTGTGAAGTTGAACTTTGGCGGGCACGGCGGGGCAAGTTTGGCGGGGAAGGAGCCGAAGGTCTCGCGAGGCGTTGCCCCGGCGACCATTAGCTCCAAAAGCATAAACACCCTTGGATCTCGACCTCCAACTTCCCACTTCAAGGTTCACTTCAATCTTCGACAACTTCATACTAACCACAGCACAACAGACAATTGCTCACTTGGAATTGGCATCGCTCGGCACGAAATCCATCACACTTGTTGCACCGTCCAAATGGCAACACGGGTTCTCGAATCGCGCTTCGAGCGCATGTCCGTGAACGACGAGAATGATCCTGGAGATGGCATGAAGTACCAGAAGTCGAAGGTATTTCATCAGCACAAATTATCAGGAATCTTTGCTAACATCCCTCAGATGACAAACGCTTCATCCACCACATCTACACAACTTTCTCAAAATGCTGGCCGAGCGAACCTACTGAAGATCGCATTGCAAAATCAAAACACCACCAGTACTATCGTTACCGTCCCTTCCCAAGCAGCTCAATGGCGAGCCTCGAATATGCAAAATGGTCCAACATCCCCGACACGAAAAGCTCGAGGGTCCGATGAGGTAGTCAAGGTGGAACGCAAGTCAAATCCTATCTATGAACAACCTGCTCAACCAAAACAATTCCATCTCGGCATGTTTGAAATCGGACGACCATTGGGAAAAGGCAAATTTGGCCGTGTTTACTTGGCAAGAGAACGTAGCTCCGGGTTTGTGTGCGCGCTGAAGGTTCTACATAAAAATGAATTGCAGCAAGGGAAGGTTGAGAAGCAGGTCCGTAGAGAGATTGAAATTCAGAGCAATCTCCGACACCCCAACATCCTTCAATTGTACGGTCACTTTCACGACAGCAAAAGAGTCTTCCTGATTCTCGAGTTCGCGGGCAAAGGAGAGTTGTACAAACATCTTCGGCGAGAAAACAGATTTCCAGAATGGAAGGCAGCTCAGTATATTGCACAGATGGCCGAAGCATTGAAGTATCTTCATAAAAAACATGTCATGCATCGAGATATCAAACCGGAAAATATCCTCGTTGGTATCCATGGTGAGATCAAGATCTCCGACTTTGGCTGGAGTGTACACGCTCCAAACAACAGACGGAACACGCTGTGCGGAACTCTTGATTATCTACCACCGGAGATGATCAAGCCAGGAAGCCAGGATAACTACTACAGCGAGAAGGTTGATCTTTGGAGTTTGGGTGTTTTGACATATGAATTTTTGGTTGGGGAAGCGCCGTTTGAAGACACGCCAGTTATGACCCACAGAAGGATTGCAAGAGCAGAGATGACGGTACCGAGTTTTGTCAGTCCTGAGGCAAAGGACTTGATCAAGAGGGTGAGCCATGAAGCCAGACTCTCGCACATCATTCACTGACCTCTTACAGCTACTCGTCCTTGATCCCGAGAAGCGAATACCTCTGGAGCAAGTTCAAAAGCATCCATGGATCCTCAAGCATTGTGTCAAGGGGGAGCGGGCCAGCATGCGTGACTCAAAGTCAAGTGGCAGCAAATCTTCAGGCGGTGGTGAACGTGATGAATGATGATTTTATGACCCGGTTAAAGGCGCTTTGGTGTGGCATAAGTATCAAAGATTGGGCGGCATGATGTTTGGAGTCGGAGATCAGTATATTCCTGTACGCCTACGCTGACCAATATAATCCTTTCGAACATGCCAGTGGCCCATTTCCCAGAGCTTCTAATTGTTTGTACAAGAGAGTCATGCCTCATCTATAAATTTCATCAAACGGTCGGGTATCTGAGAAGCACGAATCCCAGACCTCATTCACAACCTTCACTGCCTGTACATCATCTTTGCATGCCGGTCTTGCCATAACAGACTTCACTGCCCTCGTTCGTACACAATTTTGATGTTGCTGTGTAAGCTTCCAATTATTCCTCGTCCAAAACTCTCTCATGAATCTACACTCTCCGCTCAGACTTGACGCCCGGATCTGTATTCCCATTAGCACCATCCTCTCATACCAATTTGTAAAGGCCATACCTCAGTACAAGCCGCATGCCTCAAATCTGCCCAATCAACCTTCCACCTCAAATGGTCCCACGCATGCACCATCTCGTGCGCCAGGGTATCCTCCAAATGCTTCCTATCCCGCATCTCATTCGCACAAATCAGTATCCCATGGTCCGGACTAAACCCTCCTCCCTGCCTCACAAAACCTCCATCCTCCGTCCTCCGTGTCGGACACCGTCGACACCGCACATTCTTCGCATTCAGATCCCCATTCAACGCCTCAATATTCTTCCTCAGGAAGATGACCGTGGGTGAGTATTTGAAGCACCAGTCCCGCCACTCGTCGCAGTTCTTGCAGTCGCGCGCTTCGTTCTGAATGTATTTGTCTTCGCGGTAGTAGTGTTGCCCTATGGGCGTCATGCGCCCGGTAAGGATGTTGTAGATGTTTGTCCAGGGGGACTCGGGATCGTAGCCCGTTTGCGCGGGGTCGTGGTCGTTAACTGTGCCCGGGTTCTCCTGCTCTTGTGATTTTACGAAGCTTTCTTGCTCTTCTCTTGCCATTACCAGTCCCTTCCTGCTCTGCTGTTCTAGGAGCATGGGCGTGTTCTCGTAGTCTTCCATTGAGGCGCGCTGTGCATCTGCGGTTTTGGGGTGAAAAGGGTCGGTCAGGGATTGGCTTGAGGGAGCGGGTTTTGAGGTGCCTGACCCCATGGCTGAGAGTAATGTGTTCACCGAAGAGCAAATTAGGCAATTCCAGGCGCAATTGAGGAGGATGTCGCTGTCAGGGCGTATACTGACGTGGAGCTCGAGAAGCACTTCAAAGTGGATATTTTTGACCGATGTCACTGACCGCCCCTGTTTTCGGCGCTTTCTGCCAAAAAGCGGAGCGATTTCGCAGCATAAAAACAGTCATATTTCTCCCGGAATCTTCGCCGTTGCGGGCCAACTCACAGAATTCATGTTAAGATATCTTCTCCATTTCAAGAGATCAAAAAGGAGGATATAGCCCAATATGAAGGGACCTAAATCTCTGACCATTGTGATAAAGCTCGGTATGTACATTCTAGCCCAAAATTATGTCATGCAAGGCTGAGCAAAGATGCAGGTACGAGTTCGATCGTTGATGAGAAGACTCATGAACCATTGATCGATATTTTGAGTCTTATTGTGAAGACTGCGGTAAAACTTCATAAAGATGGCCATAAGGTCATCATTGTGTCGTCTGGGGCTATTGGGGTGGGTCTGAGGAGGATGGATCTTGAGAAGAGGCCGAAATATCTTCCAAGGATACAGGTTAATGCTCTTCCATCTCAATGGCAACCGATTGTACTTACTCGGATGGTTAGGCCCTGGCAGCAATTGGTCAATGCCGACTCATAAGTCTTTGGGATAGCTTGTTCGGCCACTTAAGACAACCCATTGCGCAGATATTGCTCACCAGAAACGACATTGCGGATGTAAGATGACCCCAAAGTATAAAGTTGGGCACATGCTAACTCGAAACTAGCGGACACAATATCTCAATGCCCAAAACACGTTTGCTGAGCTCCTCGAAATGGGCGTTATTCCAATTGTGAATGAAAACGACACCATCGCGGTCACAGAAATCAAGTTCGGTGACAACGACACATTGTCAGCCATCACCGCCGCAATGGTTCATGCCGATTATCTCTTCCTAATGACAGACGTGGACTGTTTGTACGACAAGAATCCGCGGTCTCACCCAGATGCCAAAGCCATTGAGGTGGTAGAAGACATCTCCATGCTAGAAGCAGACGGTACCTCCCCTCGCTACTCCCATTCCCCAGCGACTTATTAAGAAAAATCAGTATCAAGCGCCGGTTCTGCCCTTGGAACAGGCGGCATGTCCACCAAGATCGTCGCCGCACGCCTCGCCACCTCTGCCGGCGTAACAACAATAATAACCCGCTCCTCCAACCCTGGCAACATAGCCAACATAGTCACCTACATCCAATCCCTCAAATCGTCGCCTCAATCGGTCACATCCCAACCCTGTTCACCACCCTCAGGCCACACATCTCCCGCCACAACCTTAGTCAACGAGCCCCTCTCCCGCCCAACAGCATCTCTCAAACTCGAGCCCGTCCCAATTGCCCCATTACACACCCGCTTCATCCCCTCTCCTCAACCGATACGAGATCGCTATTTCTGGCTCCTCCACGGCCTCGCTCCCCACGGCACAGTCTACATCGACGCCGGCGCTCACCGCGCACTAGAAAACAAAGCAGGCCTCCTGCCGGTCGGCGTAGTAGACGTGGAAGGCACATTCGCGCAACAGGAAGCCGTGCGTCTTGTCGTTGTTGATCGGATTCCACGGTCTACGCTATCCGCGAGATCTTCCACACCAACTCCCGTCAACGGTATCAACCACGGAGTAAAGTTATGGGAAGGTCCAGGAATGGAGGTAGGCAGAGCGTTGGTGAACTATAGCGCCATAGAGATCATGAGGATTAAGGGCGTGAGGAGTAGTGAGATTGAGGGGTTGCTGGGGTATGCGGAGAGTGAGTACGTGGCGCTGAGGGAGAATATTAGTTTCTTCAAGAGGGAGAGCCGGCCAGTCACGCCGAGCTTAGAGCTATTGTAGAAAGAGCTGGGTTGGTTTCTGGTGTTTGGCTGGTACAGTGGTAGTGGCGTTCTGTTTGCGGATAGAGAAAAGAAGGCACACGGGCCCGTCGTTAGAAGATAGGAAAGTAGCGAATTTTCTTGCAGCCGTCACCTTATTGATTCATTCGAAAACTATCTCTACAGGTGCCAACTATGCAAACCCTTATCCATTCATTCACCACACAACCCCAAACTCCACCCAAGAAGCAAATCAATGCAAATCACACTTCAACGAGTGGTCAAACCGATGTTCAAACAAGCCGCAAGCCGAAATCTTGCAACGCCTCAGCCACTCCTTATCTCGCATCCTTCGGCGAAGAACTACTAGCAGTAACCTCCTCAAACTCCAACTCCCACTGATCCACCTCCTCAAATTTCCTCGCTGCAGCCTTCAGCTCCCGTCCAACCCTCTTCTCCAACTCCTGGCTATTCTCAGGACTCTCGTTTCCCTCATCATCGGGCAGTGGTCCCAAACTATCGTCAGGATCAACTTCTTCTTCGTTCTCTTTGTCAGAGGTTGCACGAGCCTGTGCGCCGTAGGTCCGTTTGGCAGCTGGCTGCTTACCTTTGGTCGCCGCCCTGGCGTTTCGAAGCCCCTTGAGAGGCGCTGGTGTTCTTCGGGGTGGGATGGTGGATCTTCGACTTCGTGCTCGTACGGCGAGATATGAGAGTTCGTCGTCTCCTGAAGCGAGGCCGGAGATATCGACTTCGTCTTCTGAGCTGGGAATGTCGAATGGATCGCGGGCTTGATGTCGCCGTCTCCGGGGAAGAAGGGACTGCAGTTGAGCAGTGGAGAAGGTGCTAGGAGGCGGAGCTTGTCTTTTTGGATTTGCTTTCGCTGCAGCTATTACTGCTCGGTTTGGAGAGTGAGTGAGTGGTGGTGGTGAGGAGATTGGTGAGTCTTGGGTCATTGGTGGTGGCGTTCTGCCTCTTAAAGGTCGTCTACCCCTAGGCGGCGCTCGGTGTGATGGTAGAGGGGGTTCAGGACTTGAAGGGAGAGAACTGCTGCTTCGAGGTGGTGCCATAGTTTCGCTCAATGGTTCGGGGGTGATAGATCGGCCTTCGATGGATAGTATTGGATCTTGTTCGAGGGATCCCAACTGGCTTCCTTCTTCGTCACTTGATATGCTGGTAGCTGGAATCGTCTCCTCTGGTTGGATTCTTCTGGGTGATGGTAAAGCCGGACTAGATCTGGAAACTTGAATGGATGAGAGCTTACGTTTCCTAGGATATGAAGACGAAGTGGCTGAAGAGGTCGTCATGTTTCTGGTCTTCGACAGATTCAAGGGCGTTGACTCATCCTCGGGATTGAAATCGCCCTCATCATCGTCATCATACTCAAGTCGCTGTGGCTGAGTCTTTTGTGCCGTTCCTAGTATGCTGGGTTCTCTCGCCCTGCGCTTGAAATTTTCAATTATCAAAGCTGAGCCGACTTGCGCTGGTGTACCTCTGTCCATCTCGAGTCCCATACTACTTGATGCCATAGGTGCAGCTCTCTGGCCCAAAATGCTGGGTTGTCTCGGTCGACGTTTGAACTTGCCGATTGACATAATTGAGGTGTTCCTCTTACCCACGCTCGTGAGGCCATTGTCCTGCGCCAGAATTGACTCGACACTGCTTGACCGCGCCCGAGTGCCTCCACCACCGAGTATGCTTGGTTGGCGCGCTCGTCTTTTGAAATTTCCGATTGCAAGCAAAGAGCTCTCTATCGCGGGTGTCCGCATTTCCTTCCGACCAACCTCTGCTGGACTGCTTGATCCCAGATCCAAATCTAGTCCATCTGACTCCTCGCCTCGAGCTTCTAAAGCCACGCGACCGGTTTCTAGTACCTTGTGCGCTCTTTCGGGATCTCTCCCTTCTGAATTGCGCGTGCTTACTCCCATTGCGCGCCCCTCTGACCTCGAAGCGGCTCCAACCTTCGTCTTGCCATTAGTTTTCTTGACGTATTGCACACTCCTCACTGCTTGATCATCCGTATCGCTGACATCATATAAATCGTTTTTCGAGGCCCTCGATACTGGGGCAGGCTCTGGCTCGACTGCGGTCTTCGTCGTCTTCGCCGGGTTTCTGACGCGCGGGGCAGGCGCAGAGGGTGCAATTTTTGTGCGCTTCGGACGTGGCATTGTTGCGAAACTTAATTGAAAGTCTCAAGTAGGTGTAAAAGTGTGTCCGTCGGCGCTCCTATCGCATTCTGAACTCTGTTGGGGTGGGGTTGTAAATGGTTGTAGAAAGATTGAGACGCGTCTTGCCCACGCGACTTTTCGATGTTTTGACTGACTAAGCGAGGAAGCTACTTCTTCTTGACGCCAACTTCACTTCATCGATTATTCTCTCCATATCTTGCTACAAGTGTATCCAGGCACTTCCATCGTACAATTAGGAGTATCGAATCCCTCCGTACAGTTTGATGTTCAGATAGAAGGTTGTTCTGCACGTGTACAAGGTTTCACTATTTGGCGATGCCGTCCTGCTTGTAGCTAGTGGCTACACTCAAATACGCAAATCATCCCTACCGCAACGATAATTGAACAGTTTTTGGCAATGCGATTGATTCGAAAATGAAGACGGAACGGCTTTGTGGCACCTGTCTGAGGGAATAAGTTTGGGATTATCTCACGGGAGAACGAGAACCAGGCGCGATCAAAGACTTCCCTCTGGACAATATTCGGGCGAGACAAAATTGCCCGTTTTGCAAACTTCAGTATGGAATACTTGCGGTGAATTGCATTCCTTTTCACAGCAGTTCCTTGCATGGCACAGTCTGTCAACTCGACAAACTTCCTGGGACGGCTTCATGGCTAATGTTTACCTTGGTGATGGCTTTGGAATACGAATTCGCGTGGAAAAAAGGCCTTTGATCGAGGACGCGACAGGTTCTACATACCTTGTAACACCGGTAGCCCTCAAATGAACCTGTCTCATCTAAGGCAAATTTTGACAACGTGTTTGCAAGATCACGAACGATGTCGGTTCATACCAGACAGATCACGCATGAAAAGTGCGCTTCTCTTGATTGATGTACAAGAGTACCGTCTGGTGTAAAAGCCATGCGAATGCTATCGGGTGGCGCTCAGCTATGTGTGGGGGAGAGTCCAAACCCTCAAGACGAAGAGGCAAAATTTGGCCTAGTTGAAGGAAGAGGGCTCCTTCCTACAGAGGCAGAACGAAATCCCTAAGACGGTTTCGGACACTGTGTTGCTAGCCCGAGAACTTGGGCAACGCTATCTCTGGGTAGGCCGCAATGCCGCATCGCTCATTTATCCATCGCTGCAATTTGGTGAAAAATAATCGCGATGCCTCCAATCTCTAACATCTTTAGGTTGATAATTTTTGCATCATTCAAGACGACCAGGAGAACACACTCAGACAAGTCAATGCAATGAACTCAATCTATGGCCATTTCCTCTTGACAATTATTGCAATTTCCGGCCTCGATGCTAACACGGGCCTCCCAGGAGTGCGTCCCAACACTCGACCCCTCAGATACATTCCCGTGGACGAAATGCATGAAGTCGTTGCTTTGACTGATCGCCTTGGGACGATCATGGGAACATCAGGTTACGAACCAACAAGTTGGACATTTCAGGAGCGACTATTATCGCCCAGCTATTTTTACGTTCCGGATTGGCAGTACTTCTTCTCCTGCCTCACCAAGACTTGCTGCGAGGATGCAGTGTCCGACAAGCCGTTAGATGAAGACCTTGACCCACACAATGCCTCGCCGAACTGTCTCACGCGGAGACTTGCCGCCCTCCAGGGATGTATGCCTCCGCAAATGGCTTTGTCAATATACGCCGAGGTAATCGAGAATTTCAGCGGCCAATCACTCACAAGTCCCTTCGACATCGTCGACGCGATCGCAGGCATCAACTCAATCGCGGTAGGTAGTTTAGGTGGATGCCTCTGTTGCGGAGGTCCTGGTGCTCTGCTCGAGCACTGTCTGTTCTGTATCCCAAAAGCCGGGCACCAGCCAATTCAAAATACGAAGTAGTTACTTTCCCTCCTGGTCATGAGTGGGCTAGAAATGCCCAGTGAACTTTCAGCTCTCGATTGATATATTCAAGGTAACGACAAACCTCATTATATCATGTCGGCAAAATGAATACATGGTCGATGGAATGGCGCCAATTCGATACATTGACATTCTAGAGATCCGTTCTTAGGGTTGTAATGCACAGAAATTTTCTCTGGACTCGGAAGAATGCCCAGCCTTGAAACGGAGCTTCCAGCTAGCACAGCCGATGGTAGAGAGAAACCCGTCGGCATGCTCTCCCATACAGATATACCAGCTGAGCCTCGCAGAAGCTCCTGCTGGCTCATAGGACTTCTTGTGGCAATGAAACAACACATCGGTCTCAAGCCCATCGACGAAGTTGGGTATCTAGATACGAGTACTTCTGTCTCAAGTCCAGGGGAGGAGGCGGCGGCCCTCGAGGATGAATGGCAGGTTGTTGTAATGCTGGTAGAAGACAAAGGCGATCACGTTGAACGGATGGGAGCTGGGATCATTCCATTTGATGCCCGTAACAGTTTCGGTATACTCGACACCGAGCACAAATAATTCATCCTCTAGTAGGCTGGTTTACAAAATCTTCTAGATGCCGCATAATTCCATTTAATAGACTGGAAATTGTCGAGGTCCTTGATTCACGTCCGATATTGGGGTTTCTAAACAATGTGAAAAGCATGTTCATCGTATGTTCAAAGTTCTCACGGGTCATGACCAAGCATGACGTAACACCAAGAAATATCTGTTATAATACTTTCACTGAAGAAAAGAAAGGTGAGCCTTCTAGTCAGGTCACAGAAACCTGCCGCCTGATCATCTCCTCAATATTCAAAGTCAAAGCATCAACATCTTGCATCGAATCCATCACCAAAACATCCGTCTCTTCTTCCGGTTCTCTCAAATCCTCCCGCTTCTCTTCCATAATCTTCTCGGCCAATTCAGGATTCTCCGCCCCCAAAGTCCGCCCAGACAACGTATCCTTGGTAATCTGCAGAATCACGAAAATCACCCGAACCTCCTTTTCAAGCATGACGTCTCTGATCGCATCTCGAGCAGGTTTGCGCAACGCAAAATGGGTGACAAGTGCAAGACATCCTGTCTTCTTCTTCAAAAGTTTCTTCTTATTTTGATCTTCGTTATCAGAGTCCCCGCTTCCGTCAGACTCCGAGCCATCAGACATCAACCCAATCCTCTGCATTTTCTTGATCCAGGTTCTGCCGTACACGGCAGTAAGGTCATAACCACGCTTCGCCTGTGAGCGGGAGATGACGTTTGCGGAATTGGCGGCGAATTCGCCTTTCAGCCAGGGGCAGTTCAGCGATTTTGAGAGGGAGACGGCAATGGTTTCTTTGCCAGTCACATGAGTTCCAGAGAGAATGACTACATACAAAGACAGTGAATCTTCGTGGGTTGATTGTTCTGGCATCTTGTTATGAGAAGTCATCCCAACGGGTCATTGAAAGTTTTGAATATATTGTTTTGATTGCTGAGGAGAGAGAAAGACGGCTGCAGAAAGTTGGTAGTGTCATATACGACAAGGGCGTCGAGTGTCGCTTACGAGCTTCGGAATACTTTACCCGGTCCTAACAAGGAAGTTGGAAACCTGGAACTATCATCCCAAGAAAAAATATGTTCTTTGCCATTCATCAAAGTACACCCAGGTGGTTTTGTGAAAAGTATAAGATACTAAGTCGGTTTCTTGTTCAACAAGTTGCGAGTGGAGCTCACATATATCATTAAGGTCTGACCAAGACTCGCGTTCAAACGAAGTCGCAAAAATGACAAAGAGACATAAAAATCACTCAGCTGGTGGATGTCTATGCAACCAAACGCCCACTTCCCTGAAGATTCTGAATACCAGAGCGGAGGGGATACCCAATATTTGCTTTATGTTTTCACTGGAGTTTTCTTCAAAACCAAGATTATGTTTCTTTTCTAAGCTCAGCGTGCTATTTGCCTATCTCTCCATTTATCCTTCTGTAGATTCCCAGAACAGTCTCGCCGCCTTCCCGACTCCTTAACGTGATTTTCGAAATTCATGATTCCCATCGAAACCCCAAACCTATTTACCCAGTTCTCCCTCCACCTAGGAGACTAGGAATCGGTATCGCGATAATCGTTCACATCACTCACGTCGTAATACCCAGCATTATTATTATCGTCCGTGCACCATCGCTCTCAGAATCAGGCTCCAATTCCTCACGTCGATCATCATCAGTCTCGGGTTCCGGCTCAGAGCCGCCATTCTTCCCGCTTTCTGCCTCTTGCCCGCTCTCGCTCTCTTCAGAGCCGTAACCACCGCTTCAGAGGTGCATGTAGGTCTTAGTCAACAGACTCTCTCACACGAAGATATTTATCTCAATAGAAAGGATCAAAGTGCTTGCGCTCGTGCTCGTGATATTAGTCATTTAAGAGCCCTTTTTATGCCGGAGCTGAGACTTGGATTTGAGTTGACTTATTGGAATTAAGGCTCTTGCTAAGGTGTGTTGATTCCGAGTTCTCTATGTAGCCAAATTGTTAGAGGAGAAAAAGTAGAAGAGCGAAAGGGAATTCGGGGAGCGAGATATGGTTTAAGACGTGTAACAAAATGAGAACACATTCACGTGGAATGGTTTCCCTATGTTGCAGATATTCACGGACTTTGAAGCGCCAAGATCTTGAGCCGCAGGATGTGTGATAGCATTATAATATATTTCATCCTCTGTGAATACAGCAGGATGTTGCCTTTGCGTTTCACAGAGGTGTCCAAGATTAAGCGAGTTCCCCATATCTACGGCTTGGAATACTACACTAACCGATTCCCTCTGATGAAATGCGGTGGTTGGAAGCCTGGATTCACTGATTATCGATGGCTGGTGGGCCTCTTAATAGGTACAAAATTCACTAGTCTCTCACTAGTCTCCCAGCCCCCTAGTTGCCTCGGGCCCATGCGCTTGGCAACTTTCAACACCTTCTTTCCTAGTGAGCGGGAAGGACGCCACATTTTTGATTGCTCATTTGTAAGAAAGCTACCGATCATCAAGCTAGGAGGTCGCCGCCTAGGCTTTCCTGATTTCTGCGGTCTCCGGAGTATCTTAAGGTCCGAATCTGATGTGCTGATCAGTTGGATAACGTCCTGTTTACACATGTATATGTTTTACTACGCCTTTGTGGATAGTCGGACACCGGAAGGCAGATATGAAAGAATTACATCTCCGTGTCATGCGGGCTTCATATGAACGTTTGCTAGGATTACATCTAGAGCACACACAGCTCAATTGAACAGTCCCTGAAGATGGCAACCATTGCTTTCCTCAATTACTCGGAGATTGTCCGGCTGCCGGTTGGAGTCACTTATAAGTACATTTTCATCCTAGCAAAAGACGGAAATCCAATCATCGCTTTATTCACGGTTTTCCGTCAAGCGGCTACGACTGGACCATCAAGTAACCTACTTCTCCTCATTCGAATATGGAGTACTGGCTCCAGACTTGCTTGGGTACGGCGACAAAGGCAACCCACATCGTTGTCCGATTACCGTGACAAGAAGATGGCTGCTGAAAAGTACGGGTACTGGAAGTTGTTCGAGAAGGAAGATGCAGCCCAGATTGTGATAGGCTCCGTGAATCCCTCCTCTCCGACTCGCTAGCGAGGGATACGAATTAACGGTTAGGATGATTCTTTTCTGTCGCTTCTGTATACCGGGGATGGTTCACTTTGGAGGGAGCGCATTGCACCACTCCGTGCCATTGAAGCTTTCGCAAAGAGTGGCAAGCTGGCAAAGCGAGGAGAGTATATCTCTAAAGATATCAGAAACAGTGTGTTACTGAACTTTTCTTTGATTAATTTACACTTCAGGAAATGGCGAAGCACGGCGATATCTTGAAATATAAATATGGGCCTGCAATGAGCTGGTACAAATGCGCAATTCAAAATCTAAATCTCAAAGATGAGCACGAGGTAAAGCCAGATCCAAAGTTGGAGGGGCCAGTGTTGGTGATTGAGGCGATGGCGGACCCAGACCACTGTGCATAAGCTGAACCCCTGGCAAAGCTTTGCAGGATAACTTCAGTGCCCTCTGTCTGGTATCCAAAGACATTCGATACGTCACTAGAAGAGTTTCCTTTATGGAGAACATATAGCTGCTGCATATCTCTTCATCTTCGATGCCATCGATTGGAACGTGAAGTATTGGGTCCTTGAAGCGCTGGCTCTGATACGAGACGTCAGAATCGAAGTCCAAGCGGTAGACTTGGCAGGCACTAAGTTTAATCTTCTAAGAGGTAAAAAAAACGCTCTCGAGATCTTTGCTCGAACTGCACATGAAGGGGAGATGCTCCAGAGTTAATCTGTTTGGTGTTCAGAGAAGCCGACCATTAGAGCCTGTCAAGAGTGAAGGTGGAAGGTGGCATTTCCATCCGATGTCTAGGAATAGTAGACTCGAGAGCAATGGGGAAGGCCGGCGGTCACTGATAATTGTTCTTGGCCAGGCTGCCAATGGTGGCGAGGAGAATTATGTTCTGAAGTGCTTGAGTCACTCTGTTGGAGGGAGAATGAAGTGGTGCTGTTTCCGTTTGCGGAACTGAGGGGTTTTTCCAACGTACGAATGGAGGGAACGGCCATAGAGCCATGAGTTGGCTACCTGGCTTGAAACATCGATGACAGCCCAGGATCAGACCGTATCTGAATTTGACTTTTCGCAGGAGGGAAAAGAAACATTATGGAAATTGAAAAGGCGAAGAGCTAGGAGAAGAAAGCTAGACTACAAGTCATGGCGTTCTTGAGAATTAGCTGAGGAAGAATAGTTACCAGAAGCTGATGAACTGGGGACAATCTGGGAACGACGAGCAAGAAGGCGAAGAAAGTTTCTTGATCTATATCTGAATCCGATGAACTCAAAGCAGCAATGATTATACTGTACAAATCTTTCACAATAAGCCCCACCAATGCCAAAATCGCATTTTCGAAAACCATATTTGGCCCCAAATTCTTATTCCCACTCTCTTCTCTGCACCCATCTTGGTGCCGCTCCCAGTATTGTTCCCATCCGGGCCATCCCGCTTGTCGCATTCGGGTTCTGACGGTTCTGACTATTGGTAACCTCAAGCAAGTGGCATTAATTGTTTGTAAGAACTGGCGAAACATATGATCAACCGCGCCCACACTGGCCGCATTCATACCAATTAGGACCCATTTGTTCCAGCTGTATCCGCGGCCACTGCCGGGCCTCTGGTTGTTAATACGCTTCCCAAACCAATACTTATATTAGTTCTAATCGCCCCCCAAATCCGACGTTTGCATTTATTCCATTGTTGTTGTGTACGGTAATCAGGGGCTCTAGCGAAGCCCGCTAATTTTTAGCGAGCATGTGGTGAAACTCAGGGGTCGGACAAGAAGGATAACGTAGATAGCTCGGCAGCAAAGTGGGGGTCCTTTGGTTCAACTGCCGCGTCAAGTCTATGCTCACATCATCGTCATCAAGCAAAAGCTCTGTCTTGCCTGTTTTTGAACCTCCATCTTTCGTGAGATCAAGTGGGCTGCGCTTTTCGACATGAGCTCGCTCCTGTTCCCAACTATACCCGAGAAGGAATTTAACATATGTCTAGTGGGGAGTGGCGGTGTGGGAACGATCGCGGCGTTAGTGCTTGAGAAATCTGGCAGAGCGAGGGTCACGGCGGTCTTGAGATCGAAGTTTGATATTGTGAATGAGCAGGGCTGGGATATTGAAAGTGTTGACCATGGACGGTTGAAAAATTGGAAGCCAAGTCGAGGTGAGCCGGAAGCGATTCATTACCCCAAACTCAGGAGCAATGAACAAGATCAAGAATATTTAATGATTGCTCAACAACTCTAGTCGTACCTGCTATTCAAGAAGCCGTCTTCGGTCCCCCTCAGTCTTCTAAACTTGGCTCGTCTGCACTCCCAACTGGCGCTTCGACCCCGTATGAGCCCGCCAAGGAAAGGTACGACTACCTCATCATATGCACGAAACAACTCCCTCAGAAGTACGACATCGCAACAGCGGTTGCACCCCTCGTCACTTCCGACCTGACATCCATTGTACTCATCCAAAACGGGCTCAACATCCACCTCCCATTCATTGCAGCTTTCCCAACCAACGCCACTATGTCCGCAGTCTCTATGATCGGCTCCTTTACAGAAGGAACAAACAAAATCAAACATATTGGTCCGGACGTGCTTCAAATCGGGCCTCACTACCACGCCGGCGTTAAAGACTCCATGTCCCTAGAACGTACTCAAACTTTCATCGACTTGTATTGTGCAGGCGGAGCAAAAGAGTGCATCCTCGCCCCCGACATGCCAAAAGCACGATACGAGAAAATCCTCTGGAACGGGGCCTACAACACAGTTTGTGCACTGATGAAGATGAATGTTGGAGAACTGCAAAGATCTGGGGCCAGGAACACTTTGCTGATGCCGATTATGTGGGAGATTGTGGCTGTTGCGAAGGCTGACGGGATTGAAATTGGCAAGGAGGTTGTGCAGTACATGGCGCATCGGAGTCCTGAAACTTCGACGTATCGTCCTAGTATGCTGTTGGATAGGGAGGCGGAGCGGCCGATGGAGTTTGAGGTTATTCTTGGAGATCCAATTAGGGTAGCGAGGGAATTGGGAGTGGAGGTGCCTGTCATGACGACTATTTATGAGCTGTTGAAACTGGTGAGTTGGAAGGTTGACAATGGGCTCCAAGAGACAAATTGAGGAATGGGCTGCGGAGTGAAAATTGAGAGTTGCTTTACATAGAATGCGAGGAGTTTCAACAGTTTCCAGAGTGAAAATCACCTCATTCGAGAAAGGATCAACACAATACAATGTCTTGCGCAACGAAGTTACCAGTTATCAGGCCATGGATCGCATTGCCCTTCATATGGCCATGCACGTAGCACGCTCCCACAGCCTGATAAAAATCACCTTTTGGCCTCAATGCGGGCAGGGAGAATGGTGATTTTGCTGCGCGTGCTCATTATTGACGTCTTGATGTTATAAAAGGAAGAATGAAGCGGGGAATCTGGGGTTATATAACAAACATGGGGTGAGTATAGGGGACGTGTTTGCTGTTGTGTGGGGATGGCGGTGAGCCACGTGTCTCGCTCACTGGATGAAGGCCGTCGATGCTATGAATACTGGAAACAATACTAAGTTTCCTTACACCAACGATTATATAAAACAACGTATTGGCCCTAAAGATAGTTCTCTCGCATGCTTAGACATCGTAAATCAACCATATCCAAAATAGTGCTAAAACATCACCGTTCACGTGCCCGCGCACGTGGCTGCTCTTATCATATTGGTGTTGACAATAGGCTGCGTCCATCCGTGATCGCTTACGTCGACCGAGTGCTCCCCCTTATTCACGCAACCAAGTTTCTCGTACAAGCCACGCCCAGACCGTGAGGCGCGAACGTATAGCGTTCCATGAGCGATGTCGACTGCTTCTAGCCAGTGGGTTAGAAGAAGAGAGCCGACTCCGCGATGCTGGTAAGAGGGTAATGTTGCGAGAGCTTCGAGTTCTGTTTGGCGTCAGCGCAATGTTTGTAGACGATTCTGGAGGATGTATGTGGGGAAGGGAAAAGTTTTATGAGAACTAGACAGCGAACCCCACATATCGTTTTTGAAATACTTCATCTTGTCCTCCTTCATCAACTTTAATAACCCCGAGAACCATGCAAGCTTCTCCACGGGCGCATCTTCTGGGAATACTGGGTTCCATTCGTCTTCTTCGAAACTTTCCAGTTTTGGTCTCGCTCCTACGAGGAAGCCGGCAATATCTCCACCATGTGTGGTTTCGTTTTTAGTTGTAATGGCAACGAGGAACCGATAACGATCTGGTTGTGACAGGAAGTGCGCGTAACGGGAGAGGTACAGAGCGTGTATGCCGTCTGGTGGAAGTAGGTTCATGTTTAGGAGGGCTGATGCTGGCTTGTGAGCTGCGATATCAAGAGTTGTTATGGAGGGCAGATCGGTCGGACTCGCCGCTCGGATTATAAATGCCATGTTGAGCGATAAATAAACACAATGTATGGTAATTCGTATTAAAGTGTTTGGGGATGTCCAAGAAGTCACTAGAACATTTGGTATCTCGAATCAAAATTGCTTAATGGAGTGTTGATAGATGTAAGTACATTGGCTGAAACACTGTTATAAAGCAAAGACTGCAGCCTAAAAGAAATGCGTAAGCTTGGGGTGGAATTGATCCACTCAACGAGAATCTGGAAAGCCAAGAAAACCTTTGCCTCACGGCTGCATCTGCTCAGATGACGAGGGTCCCAATTCGGTTGTAACACATGATGACCTCACAATGCAGCACAACTTGCATTTGCATAAACGTCATGTCTAAAACTAGAAGGTGTCACTCACCAATCGCCCACACCCCGTTCCCGCTCAACTTGAATTTTGGGGACCTTAACGCTACAAATTCGAAGATCAACACGATACTCGCAATATTTCGAGTATTCTCTATAATCTGGAAAGTTTTTAGAAGCGTGGGCGGGAAGGGGGTTTGGGCGGTTGGTGGGTGACCCCTTCTACTCCGTATTCGAGCAGCGCAAATCCTTTTAATTCAATGGAACTTTTTACTCATTCTCAAAATCCGGGATCCTTTTTTGGCCTCCGTACCGGGATTTATTATTGTCTCTAGTCCAGGCTATTGGACCAGGATAACTATCCGGGAATGAGCGTATAGTGGGAAAAGATTTGGGGCCTCTGGCTGGGAAAGGGGGCCCTTCGGGCTCCTCGTCGAAAGTTGACGATTTCTGGTAAGACCTGAGCGGCAAATTATAAAAAGGACCCCCCCCCCCCCCCCCCCCTAAGATAGCTAAAACCACCAAAAAAAGAGCTAATGAATGCAAAGATCGCAAAGATCGCAAAGTAGGGAGTTACATTTCTCATAAATAGAGTTGATTAAAGCTAGCTAGGCCAGAACTCAAGTGAAGCGTGAGAACACCAGGAATATGGTTCACAGATCCTGACTAAGCGAAATGATCGTACTAGACTAAATCCAGAGATCACATAGTAATAGTACCATAACAAGAGCCTTATATTTAGTAGTATCTGCTTTGGTTTCTATTAGGTTCCTTAACCTCTTAGCTAGGGTCCTTACTTTTAGCATAGGAATAATCCTGGGCTATAGGGGGGCTCATAACCAAGCCAGATCCCGTGACTTCAAGGGACTTTACAGAAAACTCCGTATTCCGCCTTATTAACCTACCCTAGATTCTCGATTCGTATTAAGATATTAGCTAACTAGTATTAACTTTATTAAGCTTAGAGCTTATGATAGCTCTTAGGTGAAAGGGGGGATTATCACGTGCTATCTCTCCCGAAAATCATGAAAAATACTACTTCCTTCTATTATTTTTATATACTCCTCTTATTAAACTACTAAATCTAAGTCTAATAATTATAATTACTTCTCAAAGCTCTGTATATAATTCTAGGGGGGGGGGGGGGGTCCTTTTTAAAAAATTAGGGGGGTCCTTTTTATAATTTGCCGACCTGAGCAGACCTGAGCAGACTTGAGCCGAAGTTTAGCCATGCCTGAGCCGCCTGAGCAAAGGCGGCGCGTGGTCACGTGGGCCTGGGGGTTGAGGGGTGTCGAGATGCCAGTCGAGAAACACTGTTTACTGACCCAAAGATCAGACGTTCTCCGAACCCGCTCCAGCCAACCTCTCCACGGCTTTCTCGGTTACAGCCACAGCTATAACATCCATAACATCTTCGACTCCCTCTCCCTCTACGACAACTTCAAAGTCCTCCTCGTTTACAGCATCCTCAATGCCGTCGGTTTAACGTCACAAACCGGGCAGACTGGAGAGCTCAGCGATCGAGTTGCTTGAGTACCGGGGGCTGGGGTGGGGATCGGGGTTGGCATTGCCATTGTTGCAATCGTGGTGCTTGCGGGCGGGCGGGACACTCCTGCTGTGGAGGAGACAGAGGAGCAGCCAGAGTCCGCCGGACGACAAACATGTGCCGCCGCAGAAGCTCGGTGCAGTGCAAGAAATGAAGCGGGCAGAGCTGCATACACAACAGCCCACAGCCGAGATGCCTTAAATATATGGAGATTTGGAACACGTTAGGAAGGTCAGGGCCGGTTCAAATAGTTCGGGATACGGGCCGAGGCATTTTTGGTGAGTGGTAAGGTTTTTTATGGATAACATTTAATTGTCAAAGATTCCCCTCACTTGTGTGCCTCCCGCTGGGGACCAACACCTCACATGACATACCCAATTTAATCTGGAAGTCTTCAAAGTACTTTCTCTGTTTTCTCCTCGAAGTATTTGCAAGTTCCCAGCATACCGTCTGTATGTTGGGTTGCTCATGCCAATCCCTCGGAATTTTGGATGCTTCCTTTTCAGTATTTCATGCTGATTTTCCTTCAAACTCGCCTCCAAAGTTATGAACAAAAGGGCGAGGAAGCCATATATGGATGTTGTATCCCAGCAGCTATTGAGATGGCTTTGGAAGAGGTTTGAATTTCTCAGATGGACTGATTGGCAGTCCTCCGTATAAGTTGCAGCCAAGGGCTTGTCGTTCGGAAATGATCTCTTGCCTCTGTCATGTTGTCGAGAGTCTATTTCCGCTGCAGATTGTGAAACACACCCTGTTCATAATAGGGTTCAAAAAAATGCCGACCAAAGGTTGCCCCTCTATGTGGAGTGTCGTTTCATCTTCTCCATCACCCCTCTCTCGTGTTCGTATGCGAGAACCCGTTCTCCAACCACTCATGCTCACCAGACCCCTCATCGGCAGAACCCCAGTTCAAGAACAGTTGGATTAAAGTTATGCAGTTTCACGGTTGAGGCGTCGGGGAATGACTTGCGATATTGGAGCAGTGGGGATGAAGCTCTGGCAGGACATCGTTCTACCAAAGGGAAAAGGTAAAACGACCCCCCCCCCCACGGTGTCGATTGGGGGCCACACTAACCGAAATCAGCAGGCGATGGCAGGTGCCTATATATATTACTTCGTATGCACTAATGTGTACATGTTAATGTATTTTAGCACCTAATCCGCGTATTGCATTCTCTAGCACGTCGTCGTCGTTTTATCGCGAATTTCCAAGATAGATCTAGTCACCCGTTATTACCTCCCACCAGTTACCGCTGTTCCTCGCTAAATTTGTAGCAGAAACCAGTACAGACCAGCTGGCGAGAAGTACCTCCTATACAAATTTACTATGTGAAATACTTGGCCTAGTCGCTAGTATGGCCAAGTCCCTTTCACGAACCACTAGTGGTAACTGGTGGGAGGTACGAACGGGTAATTGCCTCGCCTAGCTGACACTCCAAAATTAGAGAGAGCTCTTATATATAAACTTTCTTATACTCATATTAAGAAATCTAATTGGAGAGAAAGGCTTAGGTATGTACGAAAGCAACGAATTAGGCATTGTTAAAACTGCGAAATCTATTAATACTCCTATTCGATACTTGGGGGGAGGGGGGAGGGGGGAATGCCGAGCGCTAAGCCAGTAAAAAATTCTGCCATCGACACCCCTAATCGACACCTGGGGGGGGGAGGGGGGGTCCGTTTTACTTTTTCCTCCAGCGAAGGTGGAGAAGATTGTTGCGAACACTTCCCGAATACGACCCCAGGATACGCAATCCGAGCCCGGTGGGAGCGAAAGGATGGGCGTGGGCAATATCTGGAGCAAATCATGCAAGTTCAACGGACCACTGCTTGTGGAGGAGACAGCGAACCTGGATTTATGCAAGTGATGATGCTGTGCGCATGATATGATGCAGGCTTGGCAATTATCGCGTATAGAGAGGTATTGATTCATATCGATCCAATCTCGATCCTAAGCAAGCTCTCCCCTACAACCACCTGTAGTAGGTCCGGTCGAAAACGGAGAAACGGTCGCCCGTTTGCGCTCATAATAACTATTTAACTACAACCCTGATTAATTCATATTAAGTAATGTAATTGTAAAGTAGAGCCAGGCGAACAAAATTTATTAACCTAATTTCTACTTTTTTATATTTTTAACTATATAAACACGAAAATCTCTAATATAAGCTTGTATAAAAATAATTATATATTTTATGATTTTCATAGTATTGAAAACATAAAAAAACAATTAAAGAATAAGGAATTAATTACTATAGATGTATAATAATTCCATTTAATATAACCTATATTAATTAATATTACTGTTATAATATAAATATGGTATATTGCAATAATGTGTGATAATCTAGATGTTCAAGGAAAGAGAGGTATGGCTGGAGTGGCCAGAGCTTGAATACAGGGAGTGGGGTCATGTGACGTAAGCACACGTATCGAGCACGAGTTGCCATGCAACAATTACTATAATTGTTGAAGAGCCAGGTCGAATCCCTGAGCCTAGCTCGGAAGGGTGCACGTGACTCGGCTACCGCATGTAATGGCCCACGCGTCACTTCCTGAACCTTTCCCTCGTTAGTCAAATATACCCTAATTGTCCACCACCTCTTGCTCCCACTGTGCACTGTTCCTATGAGGTAATACCCCATAGGCTCCTTTGTTCAATAATAATAGACTTTATTTCATTCTATTACTTTTAAATCGGACCGATTATAAGATTTTAAAGGGTTTTAATATACTTTAAACTTTATAATTATTCGTTACACGATTATTTTAATTAATTCTACTTTTCTATATATATAGCCTGTGAGATATTTGGACTTGTGTTTATCTTAATACGGCGTTTTAAAGTAAGAAGGATAAGCGAGTTTTTATAAGGCTCGCATAAGCTGGCTTAAGCTATCTTATTTCCTTAGAAGTACCTCTTGTACGAATTTACTATATTAGATACTTATCTCAGACCTCGCTTGGGATTAATACTAGATTAATACAGATCGATATTTATCGATACTAACGAATACGATCCAGGAACGAGTTTTGGATCGATACCTCAGGTATTGTTACCAAGCCTGAGCTGATGTGTCCTAGGGCTGGAATTCATCAATAATGACCACCTTTAAAGCTTGGCTTTCCCACCACCTCTCGTCTGAACTCGAGTACTGAAGCTACGGCTTTTCATTTCTCACATCCTTATTTGAGTTGCTCAGTTCAGAATACAAAGTTCAAAATAACTTTCAACGCACCCAAATCATAGACACAATGGCACTACAATCGAAAATGGTCTCTGCAGATCTAAGGCAATTTGTTTTAGGATCGCCGTTGCTGCTGAGTGCCGGAGCTTTTCTTGTCGTTCTATCGTTTATTCGTTTTTTAGTGAATCGTCCTAAGAGGTTTGATTTACCTATCGTTGGTGAACCAGATGATGCGGACTACCTCAAAGCCATGATAGAAGGGACCGCAAAGGTAAGGTTAACTTGCAATTCCAACTTCAATCTTACAGTTTCCTGACTCTGTAAACCATCAGTACCCAGACAGCCCGTACATAATTCCCAGTTCGCCACCACTAGTGATCCTCCCAATCTCCGTGATCAACGAAGTCAGAAATCTACCCGAGGACAAGGCATCATTCATGAAAGATGTCCAGCGAATGTTTGCGACTAAACATACAGGAATTGAATCGGGGGGATATGCGTTAGTTCAATCCGTTAAGATTAGCCTTACCCGACATATTACTAGTACCCTCGATGATCTTCAAGACGAAGTTCGATATAGTTTCGATAAGGAATTCGGACCGTGCGGGGACTGGACACCGATTACTGTTTACAGCAAAATGGCCCGCATTATTGCATTACTCTCTGGTCGAGTCTTTGTTGGACGACCCTTGAGTCGTGAGGAGGAATGGATTCAAGCTACGATTATGTTTACATTCTACTGTTATCAAGCGAAAAACGCTATTAATGCATATCCCGAATGGGCTCGAGGGATTGCTGCATACTTTAGTCCAGAAGTCAAGAGAGTGTGGGAGTTTAAGAAGCGGGGTGCAAAGCTGCTTCAACCAATTCTGGATGCACAAATGGCTAAACTTGGAAAGGAGAAGATTCACAGGGACGATTCAGAAGACGAGCAGGGCACTTTCATTTCCTGGATGTTAAATTTCACGAACGAAGACCAGCGCAGGGATCCCCTCATTTTGGCGAATAATCAGATGGGACGTAGGTGTTCCAGCCAAATCCTAGTTCTCGTAGATTACTTACAGAAATCTCAGTGTCTATAGCTGCCATCCATTCAACCACAATAACCGTCACTGCAATAATATATGATTTAGCCGCTCACCCAGAATATATACAACCATTACAAGACGAGATCCAACAGATCATTAATGAAGACGGACAAGATGTTGACGGAAACGGCTTCATGCACCTCAAGAAAGGAAGCATGTCCAAGCTCTGGAAACTCGATAGCTTCATGAAAGAAAGTCAACGTTTAACCCCTACTCACCTGCGTATGCTATCTCGTACCTCTTCAAAGACACCCTTTCCTGACAACCAACACAGCAACCAACCTCCGCGTCACAACCGCACCCCTCACCCTCTCAACAGGCCACACCCTCCCAACCGGAACACGATTTGGCTTTGCTGCATATGCCATTCACCTTTCCCCAACCTTCTTGAGCTCCGAGACCTCCAGACCTGCTACCGAATTCGACGGTTTCCGCTTCTACAACCTACGCAAAATCCCCGGAAACGAGAACAAGCACCAATTCGTCGTAACCTCATCCGATTCATTGAATTTCGGGCATGGAAATCATGCGTGTCCTGGCAGATTCTTTGCCAGTAATGAGATTAAGGTTGTTCTGATTGAGCTGCTGAGGAATTGGGACTTTAGGTTCTTGGAGGGGAAAGGGCGGCCGGAGAATGTACTGAGGGGTTTTGTATGTGGGCCGGATACTAAGGGCGTGATGGAATTTAGGAGGAAGAAAGTTTAGAGTGAACTTGCGATCAACGTTCCAAGTAGCTTTGGCAAAAAGCTTACATTCAGTCTTATTGTACCACACCCCCTCTGGACATTTAACTTGGAGAATTTCAACCTGAGTTGGAGCTCATTGTACGGTTTGTACCAAACATCTATCGCGCAATCAACCAAGGGAGCACTTTAGTTCAACACTGCTCTTGCTTTGTCTTAGTCTAAAAACCAAAGCTCAATGTTCTATGCAAGTACTGTCTAATGGTTGCCGCTTTGTCTGTTTGGCCCCCAAATCTAGTGCAATATTCCCCGAGCGCGCCTTTCTTCATATTTCCCCAAGAAGGCCTTTCCTTCTTCGGTGTTAGAAACTGCCTTGACCCACTCCCACTTTAGAATTCCTTGATCGAGGGAGAGCTCTCTTTCATCCATCCAAGTCGTCAAGGAACCAGGGTGTCGTCCTTCCCTCCTCTCAATCTCTTCCAATATCTTCAGGTATACTGGGCGTAGGTACACAAACTTATCGAGGTAGGCAGGAGATTTGTCTGCTCTCCCACCCAGGATTTGTAAGTTGCAGTAGAGCATGATGACGGTGAAGCGGAACAAGGGGAGAGTTTCGGTGTAGTTATAGGCATTCGCGAATTTGGTGTAGATCGTCTGAAAGACGCTTGGGTCCATTGCACAGACATTGTCCGAAACACCTTGTTTCGATCCTCTGGATCCATAGATAGGTTTTGCCCTGGTTGCATCCATATCAATGCCAACATCCAAATCCAAGCCAAGATTCCTTGCTTCCCTGACCATCTCCTTCACCAGATCGGATCGAACCTTTCCTGGAGGAGCAAAGTGCTTATTCAGGACTCGGATGACTCCAATCCCATCCTCACACATTGCCTTCAAGTTCTCATCTCCTCGTGACTCCCAGACACTACCTGGCAGCCTGCAAGCTGTAACCAGGCGAATCAAGAACCAGGTATCCATCTCTCCATCCTCCCAATATTCGCTGCCCTTGATCTCACCCATGTAATCGTCTGCTTCTCCTCCAAAGGCTTTCATAGCCAGTTTGACAATGGTAGCATTTCTGCGACCGGGGTTGCAGCCTTTAGCCAACCGGTGGTTCCAATATTGGACGAAGGGCCTGAGGATTGACTGTTGGCAGTAGAAACGGAAGACTGGGGTTCGATCCGACTGTGACCAGCCAAACAGCTTGGCCACCTGATACAAGCATCTCATCTCGTCTTTCGTTGACTTTGTTTTAGTCATTGAGGACATTGTGACGGACAGTGTAGGATGGCGGTTCCAGCTCGGACAGCTTTGGCAGAGAGGGTTTTGGCGGAAAGCGTTTTGGCGGAAAGGCTTTGAAGGAAAGGCTTTGAAGGAAATAGTTCAGGGTAGATGTGGTGGTGACATTTTTGGTGGAAAGACTTTTGATGTGAACGAGGGAAGATTTGTTTACGCGTGCGAAGCGAGCGACTGCAGCTCTTCGGCTACCTGCAGTGACGTAGTGACATAGCCTTTTTACAAAGTAATTTCCTCATTCAGAAAAAACAAGAAATTCATTCCTAAAATTAACTAATCAGGAAGGTACAGTACAAGACCATTAAGCAGTCTTAAAAGTGAGCAGCTATCCTTCAAGTGAACGGTATTACTAAGGTAAATGTTTGTTTTAATGTTAAATAGAGACCTCCAAAGGACGGGTTTTAGGGGTGGGGGCGATTTTAATGTGAATGGGAAAGGTTTATTAATATAATAGATTCGGACAATTTTGATAAATAGAAGTAATATGATAACGTTATTCTCATCTAGACTATTGTCTTTGATAAGAGGCGGTGCTGCGCCGCCCAAACGCAATGTATTTAGCAGGCTATATAAGACTTACAAGTACAAGATAGTTGGTTGTCTTTAAGGTGAATAATATCTTCAAAATGAAATAGCCCCATTACAGATGCAATGTACCTGAGAGGCTGTATTTAATATATAGCAGGATTGTTGCAGCACGATCTTCCAATTAGGAGTAGCGTAATCGCTCCGCTTAGTCAGGTACTGTGTACCCATATTCCAGAGCTTCTACACTTCGCTTGAGCTTTTTTCTAGCTAGCTTTGATTAACCCTTTTACCCCAAATGCAACTCCCTACTCTGCCTGATTTACGTGCATTAAAGATCTTGGACAATGTATAAGGAGGATCTTTGTATTATACAAGAAAGGCCTGCATAATCATCCTGAGACTTGTGCGCAAAACTTCAGGTAGTATTTAGTCCTCGTTTCAGTGAGAAAAGTTTCACATACACATATAATGCGTAATGAGCCTCCCATTTTATACCTGGAAGTTCATGCCTTCACTTCCTTTGATCCTTTTAGGCCAAAGAATTAAAACTGCTCATTCCCATTTTGGCGGAATCAGCTCTTGTAAATCTATTTGAGAACTAAGGAAAGAAGAAGAATAGACGAAAGAGAATAAGAGAGTATCGCAGTTCTGAAATATATATAGAAATCTGTGTAAATTGTGCTAAAGAGCCATAAATAATAAACCGAAGGCTATGAACAATGTACTAAATTATCAGGTTTGGACAATGGACAATGTGCTAGAGGATTCCTGTGTAATGGGAGGTTGAGGGAGAAGTAATATAGGATTACTTGTTATTCCCAGACATAATGTACTGGAATGTTTATACAACGAACACAAGAATGTGAGGCGAGGGTAAAATTTAGAAGTTTTGCTTGTAAGATTACAATTTCAAAGGACGGAAGAAATTGGCTCTTTGATACCTTTATTATTAAAATATTTCTGATGGCAAATTCAAGTGAATCATTGTGTGTTAGACATATGTAGGCGAATATTTACTTCTTCTGTTTGGACCAAGATAGTAATGATCAACTGCCTGGGCGTCAATGAAAAGGCAAGCTGCCGCTGTCCTAAAATTTCCTCGCTTCTAAATTTCTCATGTTTCCTGATGTCAACCCAACGCGTCACATCTATAAATCTAGAAGTAGTAGCCGCCTGATCTCTTTCGCATCTTCAAATCGACAACTCTTTCCTTCCCTGCACTTCCGCTTCCGCTGCATTTTGCCAAAGTGACAAACAATCACCCTCCTCTGCAATAAATCTCTAACAAGCAAAACAACCCGCTTCAGCAATCTAGCAAAATGATTTCCTTTTCCGCAATCGCAACGCGAATCATGCGCCGACCATGTACCTGTGCACCGCAATCAAAGCCGTTAGCTGGAGAGGTGGGCTGCTGGTGGAGGTTCTGGCAGATACATAATGGGAAGCAATCGGAGCAAATCGGAAAAGACAAGCTTGCGGGGTCATCTCCAAGAGTGATGGTCGAGGGACGGAAGACAGTACTGGGGCCATGGTTCACTTGGTAGTGTGGAGGACTTGGGGTCTACCTTTGAGCACAACGGAATCTACCAACGTGGAGAGCACTCCGAATGGCGTTTATTGGGATAATGGCAGTCAGAGGTCAGGAGAATATGGTCATTGAGGGTGGCAACGCAGCGCAAAATGATACTATCCCGCTCTCTGGTTACAAGGTCGCAACATGGTAAAGAAGCGAAGTTACGAGATCATACACAGTACCTTCTCCTCTTCGAAAATATCTAATTGTGCAGTGACATGGCGCGTCCTTCCTCCAGAACATAGTTCGCGGGTTGCTGTGACAGCGGCCCCTTTCTGCAAAAGATCGTCAACAATCTCCAAAGCTATTTCCTCTCGAAGTGATTGTACAAGTCAAGCCCCAAGCTCGCTCAGGGACTCGCCATGGAGCATCCCACAACTACCAAGAAAATGGCCACACCTCCAAATCAATTTCTAGAAAGGGCATATCATAGGAGCAATGCTGGAAGGAGGGAAGAAAGGAACCAGTGTGGACTCGTGAATAACGAGGAGAGGGAAGTAATACGCTTTTTCAGGTGGTACTTGCTACCCTGCAGAAAAACGAGTGGCTGAATTCAGAGCAAGTCATACTGCGTCACTCAACCCAAGATAGCAACCGGATCTAGTGTCTACTCGATGTTGACAAAATTAAAGATCCTCGCATCTTATATTCCCTTATTTCTAAATTTATTCTATTTTAAGTATCATCTGCTTCACGATCTCGTCAATTTTTGAAACCCTGAACTCACCAATTCTGAATCTGGAGCCCAATACCCTCATCCATATTTGAGACCCAGTTTTCCAAGTACCTTTAGCAACTCTATAGCTCTTTCGTTGGTAACGCTTGACTGATCCCTTACATTGTCACCCACGAAGTCTGCTGAGAATTTCCGATCTGGCCGTAGATTGTAAAGAACTTTAAGAACCTTACTAATAAAGTTAAGCGGTTAGAAGAATGCTCTCGGAAACTAGAGGTAGACTTGACTTGCTCGAAGTTGAAAGGTTCTGGAAAAGCAAAAATCCTTCCCTTCTGCACGTCAGGGTCGATCAAGCAGGCAACGTAGAGTCTGGCACAATCTTGGACGTCTACGAACCATTATGTGGACTCAGATCAGCGACTGAGGCCAGATGGAATTCCTTTCACATAATCTACGTCTCCATCTTAGAGACTCTTGACCCATTTTGCAGTAGTAACAACTTCACCGTTCGCAAGGATGGTACCATAATTGATGTTGGGTAAAATAGAATCCGTGGCAAACGCAGGTTTCTGCTCTTTAAAACCCTTCCAAAAAGCTTTCTCTGCCCCGGTTTTGCTCGCGGTGTAGACTGCCCATGCTCGTTCGGATGAATATGGTGGAGGTGCACATGCTTCTTTGATGCATGCCTCGTTCCAAGTGTTCGTATCGATTGAAAATTCTCTGTTTGGATTGGTTCTGTGGCGGCCTGCGAGGAGGATGTGTAGATGAATCGTTTGACTCTTGGTTCTCTGGCAGCTGACGTGAAGATCCCCTGCAACAAATTAGTACTATGCTTTCCCACGAAGCAAGAGGAAGAGAAACAAGATAGAATTTAGAACGGTCTTTCTATTACCAATAAAAGGAGACATATAGGAAAATATGCACTAGCATTTATTCCCGCCAGAACTTCAGGAATGACTGTGTTAGGTCAGGATCGAAGGTTGTATTCGATGCAACGTGAGCTACACCAGAAACTCTGGCAATCTGAAATTCTGAATTAGTACTTTATGCGCCTATTTAAGTCTGGATAGAGTACACTGTACCTTTGATTGCTTCGCCAAATACTCCATCGTGAGACATGACTGTAACTGTGACGAATTCGAACCGATCTTTACCAAATTTGCTCTCCAACAGTGCACTCAGGCCCTCAACTTTTGACAAGTTTCAGGTGGTTCCTCGAACTCGGTATTCTGCTTCCATGAGTTGATCTGCCACATGGTTTGCGATGTAGCTGTTCACGCCTGTGACGAGGACCAGAGAATCTTTGGGGATTGCTGCTGCCATTTGGAAGAGAGAAAGGTAATCTGGAATACTCTGAGGAGAAGAAACTATGGAGAGCAAACGAGAAGACTTGCGTCCCGGGATACACTTAAATACGTATGTCGATATGCTACTATGCTCGACTATGGCTAACCAATAATGATGATCGATAATCTGAAAAGGGGTCATCTTGATAGCTAAGCGCGGAGGGTTACAAATGCCAGCTACGAAATGTCCGCTGATCCTCACACCCACCAACTTTGGCAGCGATGAATTGAATCACGCAGCTTTCAAGGCAGAGATGATGCACGTTTGAAATACCTCCGAAAGGAGGGTGGCGGATTCAAGCAATTCCGGTATCGTTCCTCTCGATGCCTGCCAATCCAAGTATCCTGGTTCCGTAAGGTTACTGGCACAAAAAGAGTTCTGGAGTTTCTTCGGTTCGTATTCGCCACCCTAAAAACCAGTTCTATGCTTGCTGAAGGCATATACTCAGAATGACTTTCCACATGCATGAAAGCTGTGCACACTCATCGGAGCTGTCAAATCACTCTCATAATCACGATTGGGCAAGAACTCAGAGGCTACAAATATGGCGTTTCTAGCACGCAGAGCGGCACGAACGGGATCCTGTCACGTGCTACGCACTGGCCACACATAGGTCTATATCTAGCTATTTCCCCGCCCTCAGATCACCATCATTCCTTTATATACACACCAATATACACCATATTATCCCCACAGCCCCTTCAGGCCTTGACAGATCCTCACTTCATCCCACGCAAATTGCCGCTCTCAAGCGCCCACCAAATTCAAAATTATGTAAACCCGTACGAGATTCAAGATCAAGGTACTTATTGATAGCAACGAAACAGTGTCACCACAAGTTTGGTTTCATCCGAGATGGGATACAGGAAATTGAGACGAGACGAGACGAGATGAGGATTAAATTGGGAGGAGAACGAAATAAGGCAAGAATGAAAGTAAAGAACGAGTTGCGGATATCAACAGTAAAAGAAGAATCAAAGATGGGAGAAGGACGAAGGAGGGGACGAAAGATAAAGGCGGGTTAAGAACAAGAGTTGTGAAGGAAACTGGTGTACCTTTTCCCTTACTGATGCAGTGTCGTGTATATTGCGCAACACACTGCACCACCATAATCTGGTTATGCAGTGCAAGATTCAACAACATCAAATCTTTATATTGCCTCTTTCCTATCATCTAAGACAAGCTCAACCTCTCAAGTCTATTCTTCGCCGCCTCTACCAGCGCAGACTCACGATCCAAAAGCCCCATAACCTGTGCTATCTTCGCCTTCCGAATCTCTGACGGCACCTTGACATTATGTGGCGTCGCGACCTCATCCTCCCCCTCCATATCATTGATCTGCTCAAGCAGTTGTTCCTTCAACATCTTGACTTCATTGAATCGTTCCCAAGGCTCCTCTGAATTTTTCGCCAGTGCGTTACCGCCTGCTTGTTTCGTATCGGTCTTGTGATCCAGAGTCTGGACCTCATCAATCCACGCCTTCTCCTTGTCGCTCAGCTCTCGATTGGATCCTCGGGTGGCTTTCCGTCTCACATCTTCAATGCGGTTGTTAAGTGCTGTCTGCCTCTCCTTCGCCGCATGGATTCGTTTCTCCACCTTCTCATTTGCGGCAATTACTGACTGTCCATCTTCGACGTCGTCGCCAGTGATTGCCTTTATGCGAGTAGCTACATCACGTGCCTTGTGAATGTGATTCTTCAAATCGAGTTGCAATTTCACACAGCGCCGGAATAGTTCCGCTGCCGCAGTCCCGACGCGATGCGTCTCTTCACTGATGACTTTGTGTGCTTCAGTAATGATTGTGAGAGTAGCCGGTGAGAGTCTAACTTCTTCCTGTAACAGCCGTTTGTATTTCCCATGTCGTTGTCTCTCGATGAATGCCGGCATCGCGGAACTCTGCTCGAGGGTATGTGCAGGTTCGTAACATGGCCTTGGCTCGAAGAAGATCAAAGGCTTATCGGGTTCCGGGTCGTATGTGGGTGAACGAGATCGGCGGTCAAGATCAAAGTGTATATCGGGGGCCTCGAAAGTCAGAGCAATGGGACCATGTGACGTAGCAGTGAGAAGGAAGTATCCAAGGTCAGGATCTCGAATAACGGCGCTTGCAGCGAGCGGGGTGGATTTATCGTTCGAGTTTTGGGTGAGAAGTCTCTCTCGAAGTGAGCTCTGGCCTTGGGCCAAAAGGCCAATCCGGAAATCGGTTCCAGCGCTTGCTTCATTCAACTCCGTCTCCAGGCGGAAAACCCAAGGGGTGAGTGAGATGAAAGTAACGCTCGAAGTATTGGTGATATAGAAGGAGTATCGAGAGTTGACGTCGTGACTGAACACTGGCCAGTTGCCTTCCCAGACCTCAAGCCCCCGTGAAGTGTCCAAAACCTCGAATGTTAGCAAAGATGGAGGATCAGAGTCTTCGACAAATCGGAGCCTCTTCTCCTTGGCTTTGGGTAGCCATTGTGCCTCTACCCCATCCAGATCCAGACAAACAGAAAGTCGGCCACTGGTCGTGAGTAGACAGACGATCCCAACGGACAACCCTTCCTGATCAACTTCGTCCAGCTCCAAATCATCTTCCTCTCCAAGCATTAATTCATCGGCGTCCATCTTGGGCCCAATAACACAAATATCGCTCAAAAGTCCGTCGAGCTCATCTTCTGACTCTTCGGGAGCAAGGTGAAGGTCGAAAGGGCCCTGCAATTTTGGTACTCTGCCCGGCTTACCGGGTCTAGTATAAACTTCCGCGGGAGGTTCACCGGGAGGCCCTTCGCTGTGGAGGGGTTCCTGGTTATCGATTTCTGACATCCACTGAAGTTGTTGCTGTGCCAATAGCTTGTTCTGTGGTGACGCTCCTTGCTCATCTTCTAAAGCCGCAACTTTGGCAACGATCGAGACAGACAAAGAAGGGATGAGAGTCGGTGGTGGTGACCATTTCTCGGGCAGCAGCGGGCAAAGAGCATAAACATCGCCTTCTCTCATAGCAATCCATAAAGTCATTGGTGACCATCCTCCGCTTCCTCTGCCGGCAAAGCAAGCTGATGCCACTTCCATCTCAAACGAGTCCGGAGAGAATCCCTTGCTTGTTCCGTGTATTGATGCTCCGAAATCTTGATCAACGGATGTTCCATCTGCCAACTTTTTCAGATCGATGGCAAGCGTTGGCCGGTCAAAAGACCATCGATCTGCAATAGATAATTCCCATAGTCGCACAACAGCATCTTCCGTCACCGTCACCAGACATGTTCCATTCACGCCTAACGGATGCCACAAAGCTGAAGCAATTCCCGACTGCGATGTAACATGTGTTGTAGGCCCGAGGGTATAGTATTTCAGCTTCATTGGGGCAGTATCCGCAGCAGTGAGCAATGAAGGTTCAGGTAGAATGGCAACATGGACCGTATGAGTCGTCAAGATCGCTATGTAATTGGCATGTGGTGAGATGATGAGCTGTCGAATGTCTTCCGCAACTTGGGTTTTGATAGTCTACAATTGTTAACCGGAACAGAGGAATGGCTTCTGGAGAACTCACCCGATATCCCTGAGCATGATCTCCCTCATACTGATTGTCACTGTCTCCTTCCTTCTCCTTCCCAAAGGAATTTCTTGACTGCTTGTCTTCCCATGCCTCCTTCAAGTAAACCAGATCCGCCCAACGAATTTCTCTTCCCACAGCTATGAAAACCTCCGTTCCGCGGCGCGCAATAGTTCGACGAGGTCCAGGCTTCGCACTCCGTTTGATACTCGCGCTCGATCCATTTGATGAAGCAGGCTGGGTGCTCATAATCTTCGAAGTGAATATCTCATGACCAGGGTTAGGCTTCGAGAGCCACGCCGGCGTGTAGCTAATAACCTTCGGCATGTTGATGTATTGAGGGGGATGAGAGCTTTAGAAGCTTTGCGAACTCAGTATCTTATTTAAAAGTCATGAGCCAGGAGTGTGCGACGAGCGCAGAGTTGGTGGTTGGTGGTTGTTGACAGAGGTTTCCGACCCCTTCAGCTCTTTTGGAGGTCAATGTGCTTCAAATCGGCTAGCGCGTCGCGAAACTCCAAGGGTGGCAAGCTCCAAAGAAATCAACAGCTTCAGACAACGCACAATCAAACATGCCAGCAGCGATTCGGAACACTGTTGACAGGCTTGATAAGCCGAGTGCTTATTACCAGAGTAGAGTGAGTAATTCGGATCTGTGGAGGCCTCACAAGAAGATTGCTGGACTGACAACGACTTTCGCTTTCAGAACAAGAAGCGCAAATACGACCGAGATGGCGACGAGGGAAGAGAGAACACGCCTGAGGAGCCGGCGGAGGACCCGCTGAAGGATGCGGCAACTCTTTACGTGGGAAATCTGTATGCATTTCCCTGGCTGGATGGTTTGGATCAAAGCTCACAATCTATAGGTCCTTCTACACAACGGAAGAGCAGATCCACGAACTGTTTTCTAAATGTGGAGAGATCAAGCGTTTGATTATGGGACTGGATAGATTCAACAAGACGCCTTGTGGTTTCTGTTTTGTGGAATACTACACCCATCAGGATGCATTGGATTGCATGAAGTATGTTGGGGGCACGAAGCTCGATGAGAGGATCATTCGGACGGATCTGGATCCTGGATTTAAGGAGGGAAGGCAGTATGGAAGGGGAAAGTCTGGCGGTCAGGTGCGCGATGAGTACCGGGAGGAGTATGATGAGGGGAGAGGTGGTCTTGGTCGTGCTATTCAAGCAGAGAGACTGAAGGAGGAAGAGGAGTACGGCAAGGGTAGATAGGTTCTGCCGTCTTTACGGTGTTCACGGCGTATGGGGACACATGGGATGGGAGCATCGATTACCACAAAAGGAGTATGCAATTGACTTGACTGATGAAACGATCACAATACAGTCTTAAAATTTCTGCCATTGTGCTGATGATTCGGTGCACCACACAACACAGTCTTCGGGCCTTCTGCCACCGATCTCCTTTATGATGTACATCCCAACCAGAACGCCGCTCTTTTATGCTTCCCAAGGTACTTTGGTACACCGTCCCAAATAATAGATCCATCTGATCAGTATCCAGGAGGATTGACTCGTTGTGAGACTCTCGTCCACTTCGGCAGCTCTGCAGAATCATCAGCTCCCATTCTCCTTCGAGCAACTCATTCCGGAGAAGCTCACTGCGTATGCTCTTTCTATACTTCTTCTCCTTCCTATCAAAAATCGTGTACTTGTCCTTCGGAATCATCTCCTGCTCAACCGGCATCTCCTCCTTCCACCTCTCCACAGCCTTCGTCGTAATCCCCTGCTTCGACAAAGCTCTATCTACGACCGCTACCACACTATCGACAGCCCGTAACCGCTTGCGTTGTCGCGCTTTCTGGAATTTGGAGAGTCGCCATGGGATCTTCCTGCACACACAATTCTGTCAGCCCAAATGCCCCAGAGTTCACAATTGAGGAGACAATTGGGGGAACGTACCATAGAAGACCCCCAGATAACACGTTCGTAGGTCTGAACGCTCCGAACATCGTGCTGGTCCTGAACACAAAAATATGATTCGACGTTGAGCCCCAAAGAATAATCAACTCCAGGCACATTTTGCGCAGCCAATCAGCTCGCTTCAGTTCACCTCCACCTCCACACTCAAACACAACTCCAACCTTACTCCTCTACGAAAGAAGGAACAATGTCGTATTACTTTGCCATTATTGGCACGCAAGATAACCCTCTCTTCGAGCATGAGTTCGGCACTTCGAAGCAAGGCGGCGATGGTATTGCGCGCTTCCCAGAGCAGGCAAGGCATATGAACCAGTTCATCGTGCACAGCAGCTTAGATATCGTGGAGGAAGTGCAGTGGGGAGGCGGACAGATGTATGCACCCCCTTTCTCTCCTCCTCCTCTCCTACTAAACTTGATATTCCAGGTATCTCAAGTGCATCGACCGCTTCTACAATAACTACGTTTCCTGCTTCGTCACTGGCGGAAGTCAGTCTCCCCACATTCCTTCCCTCCCTCCCCTTCCCTCTTTCTCCACCTCCAGGCACAAGGAACAAACTGACAAGCAAATGGGTATAGACGTCAAATTCCTCCTCCTCCACGCTCCCTCCCAGCCCGCCGGCGCAAACCAAAATCGAGCCAGCACCTCCATTGCCGCGAACCCTACGTCCCCCCAGACGGAAGAGGCGATCAAACAGTTCTTTACAGAAGTGTATGAGAATTGGGTGAAGACGATTATGAATCCGTTTTATCAGGTTAATATGGAGGTCAAGAGTCCCGTGTTTAGGGGGAGGGTGGCGGCGGCAGGGAAGAAGTATCTCTGAGTGTGGAGAAAAGACGAAGAAATAACCTTTTGGAGGTTGGGCATGGCTGCTTGGCTTGAGCTGAGGACGGGGAGAATGGCTTGCTCGAGAAGTGATTCAACGGTAAAGGTATATAGGCTCCTGAAGCGCCTGCTATGGATACCGTTTGGGAGCAGCCAGGTGCCAGCTCCATCAAACGTCTGGCCAGAATACTTGCTCAACCATGAAGGCGGCTCGCGGAGATCCATTCCGGTTGGCACGCTGATCTAGGATGGAGCAAGACGTGTAGCGGGTGCGCACAAGAAGACTCAAACACCGGGCAGTTGGCAATGTTGGAACTGATGAATCCGATTCAAGCCCGTTAGCTATTCGAGTCATCGAGGAAGCATAAACTATGGCTGAGCTAAGCAATGTAGCTTCTAGCTTGCGTCAGAACTCTTAGAGGTCCGGTCACGTTCAAGAGATAGGCGAAAATCATTGCAGCCCAAGATTCAAGGTCTCAAATCTTTACATTCTTATATCTTGCATCCCGTTGTTACAGTGTAACCCGAGTGTTCTCTGCCTTTTCCCATCTGATAATTGAAACTGACACTCCTTCTGCTTCCCTGCCCAATGACCCTCCTCGCAATAATTGAAAGACATACATGTACAAAAGAGAGAACCTTAAGACTTATCAAGAACTGCGCGTCTCATGCAAAAACTAGTCGTTGGGAATAAGTTTCCAAAACCCATGAAAGATCTATTTTGCAGAGTCTCGGGGGAGGCAGTGCCTACTTATCGTGAGATCCACATCTCACTCGGACCGGCTCCATACAATTCCTCACTCAACAAGCTTGTAGTTCGCTCTATTCCTTACGCTGCCACCCTCGGGCCCTCAACTTGTAATGTTCCCTCCCTGGAACTCGAATATGTTCTCTGGCTTTCAATGCCCCGTAGAATTACCGAGGTTCCATTATACTATACATTATATTCATCAGCATGGGTGACTTACAGTCCAAATCTGGATCATTCCACTAAGTCAGGAGCATTCAACTTGTGTGTGAGATTGTAATATAATGTATCAGCAAAATACAGTGCATTCGAGACCGAGGCCCCCTACACCATTGGTAGGCAAGTTCGGAAGACGAAAGGGAGAGATGTTCGAACAATAGCAAATGACTGTTCATTGACTGCAACAACAAAATTGTCCAATACATGCGCGAAAAGCATATTTTTGCAAGCCTCAGCCACTAGACGATTCATTCACCGACACGATCGCGAACCAGTAAGGTGCGAGTCAAGAAGCGTCTGAAGCATCCGCGGAATGGATCTGTTCGCAAGAAGTTGCGATTCAAGATCATCATACTGCAGTACCAGATCCGCCATGGCGGAAGGCGGGCTCATGCAGGCAGCAAAGAGGTAACCGCTGCTGCTAGATAGTCTCTTTGGTTTTTTGAATACATTTTGGTGCTTGCGAGGAATACTTTGGAAATGTGTATGAATTGGGGGAAGGCGAATGCGATTAGATGAGATATTTGACACGGGGTGGGGTTAACAAAAATGCGAGGAAAGGAGCATTGGTGAGATGAAAAGGAGATGTTGAAATCACGTGACGATATTCTCAAGTAGATCTGAGAGGATTCATGTTTTTGTTGAGTGTTCCCGGAGTAAAGGGAGATTCGAGGACTTTGTCCACTGCTCTTAGAGGCTTATTGTATTGCCGCTGGATGGTATGTTGCAGCCAAGACACAGGTTCCATGAAGAGTTCATAATTGTCTGCAGTCCAGATGAATGCATCCATTGTAAACGAACCGTCCAGTGCCAGCAGTGCAACACCAAATTTTGAGTGATGTTGCGATCAAACTTAAGCGGAGAATAGAAATGGGCGAAGAGGTGCAGACATCGGATAAAATGAAAGGCCTGACCTTTCTCGCACGACAATTGCGAGTAGCTTTCCAATCGAAGATCATGTTTCGACGTATGGAAAGATAACCAAGCGCTTCCAGTGATGTCATTGAATTGTGAACGATGGAGAATTGGGCAAACCGTTGCTCGAGTTGTGTGTATGTACTTGCAGCCGGGGGATATCAGAGGCCAGCGCGGGTGTTTTCCCCAACCTCCTCTCCCGATCGAAATATGCCCTGGTTGCACGAAAACGGAGCTAAACTCCACATCTGCTCGCTGGGTATATCGCTAGGGTAATTCATCACACGATATAGCACTTGCCTAAGGCTCCAGGGCTAGCAGCGGTCTGAAATTGTGGGGTCTTCTCATTAACGTGGGAGAGCAACCGATCGAGTTTTGGGATTCGAAGAGTCTGTAAGCTTAGTGACATAGAGCGAATCTTCGTGGATGTTAATTTCCAAAAGGTCAAATAAAATATCAAGAAAGATGAAGCAAGAAAGAGTTGAGCAATGTCGAAGAGAGCATGCCTCGACACGTCCGGAAGTGTAACGTGGACCAAACTTGGCCCAATTAGAGCCCAGACTTGTCTGGTTCAGTTTCAATCAACTTGATCCCTTCCAAGATAATCAGAGTCAATAAAGGGAGCATCAGCGTTCGAATTTCACGATTCCAAAAATTTGTGAAGGTTGGAGATGGTGGACAGAGATCTCGAGAGTCGCGTTGTTGTTGGTCCGCGCTCCCACGCTAGTGCTCGCTAATCAGTCCACCCCTGACTTCCTCGCATGATTGACAAAACTTGCACCAAATGTAGGGCCGCTTTGCACGCGCGAAACGAAGGATTTTTGAGAGGGCTTTTCGATGCGCAACTTCCATTTACCGAACAGGCTTAGCGCGCTTTCCAAAACCTAATCACCACCGCAAGCGCTTCCGTACAAAACCAGGCCTTCTCGCTCCCCGATCCATTTTCTCTTCTTTCCTACAATCACGATATCGACCACCGACACGCATTTCATCAACAACCATCACAACGCCATCGACCGACGCGTCATTTCATCACCAAACAACTCTTACCACCTTCTAAAACAACTTCATCATGACTGGACGTAAGTACTTCTCTTTCCCGTCGCGTTCCTCGCGATCTCCACGTCGTCGTTGCCTCCTCACGGTCGCATCGCGACTTTGGTTCATGGTGTTGGACCTCAACTCACCTTCGACCAATCAACGCGCACCTCAACACAACATCTTCATGAACCTTGACTGACTTGTTGCAGGCGGAAAGGGTGGCAAGGGCCTCGGCAAGGGCGGAGCCAAGAGACATCGCAAGGTTTGTCGTCGCCACTCAGTTCCATTCCTTCATCGCTAACCTCCTTCCAGATTCTTCGTGACAACATCCAAGGTATCACAAAGCCTGCCATCCGTCGTCTTGCCCGTCGTGGTGGTGTCAAGCGAATTAGCGCGATGATCTACGAAGAGACCCGCGGTGTTCTTAAGACCTTCCTCGAGGGTGTCATTCGTGACGCTGTCACCTACACTGAGCACGCCAAGCGTGAGTTGACCCTAAATCGCAACCTTGACGCGTTACTGACCTTTTCACAGGCAAGACTGTCACCTCCCTCGATGTTGTCTACGCTCTCAAGCGCCAAGGCCGCACTCTCTACGGTTTCGGTGGATAAACTTCTCGACCCTTCCCACCTTCGTTCGCTCTTCGTATTTTTCGATATATCAATCTTCGGTTACGACTTCGGTGGATGACGATGGGCACATGATTCCTTTGATAGTCTACGGACAGTCTAGCAGCCTGTTTACGGGCGGGTTTCGCTCATCCCCTTTCATCGGCATTCATACTCGACATCGACAGGCTCTCGACATGATCTCATCGCAAAGTCTTGGCATTACCTTTTGATAGTCTTCGGACGGTCTAGCATGCTGTTTACGGCAGGGGTTTCCTCGAATCTGTGCTTGAGTCTTCCGCGCTGGTTGGGAGAAGGGTGGAATGGATGGTGGTATTCAATGGTACACGCATTTTTGCTTTTCCGGCGTTTGGGAGGACTCCTGGTCTGGACGTGGGCGTCTGGAGGGATGGATTTGCGAGATGAGACTCTCACCGCGATGACTGCACATCAATGACATTGGCCAAAGGCCCTGATACCTGAGTAATTTCCCATCGTGACGTGAAGTGATTTAATTACTTGCAGCAGTTGCGATCGACGCGTCTACGATGGACAGAGTAGAAGTAGGTGATTGCTAAGGATTGTTTATGATTTCTAGGTGCTATCAGCGAATCTCCTGCCCTTCGTGAGTGAATATAAAATCTTAGCTCGTGGCGGGGCTTCGAAGCTGTGCATTCTTACGATTTAGAGGTATGATTCACGCTTCCAACATCTTTTCGGCAATGCCGTCTGCCCCTCTCGGTACTCGATTTTTGATTCATGAACCTTGTGCAGCATTCCCACTGCATTCACTGGTGGCTTTCAAATATCTGGCACTTGCGCCAATCCTGCTTCTCAACCTTCCTTCAACAACAACAACAACAACAACAACACCACATGCAAGCATTTCCATCTTGCACTCGCATCCTGCTGAAAAAAATGGTCCTCAAATAAAGTCGCAAAGAGTTTCGTTCCCTAGCTTCCCTTCTCTCAGATCTCCTCTAACCTTACACTTCGGTCAAGCTGGCACTGGCGCTGAGCGAGATCTGACTCCTGGTCGTCCACGCATTTCCCTAGCAGATTCAAAACCTCTGCTCCTCGTTGATTTGGCGGTGAGAGAAAACCAGTGAAGCTACGGTTCAGAACCAGCCGCACAGCTACACACCGGCATAGCTTCAATCTCCTGTTCAAGTAGATGCAGTTGAAGATTAAAAGGCCGGATTTCCATTTTCACTGCTTTGTAGTGTGGGCGCAGAGAAGGGCTGATCATGGCGTCACGGCTATTTCGAACAGAAAAATCTAGATGAATGAAGATATTAGATGGGTAGTCTCAAAACTTCCATTCACTTGCTGCTCTGTCCATGATAAAGGCCATTCCCTCAGCCCTCCAGTCATCACTCTCGACATGATGAGACTCATTGCCTTCAAAGGCGAAGTTCTGTCCTACGCCCGATGCAGCATCATAAGCCGGCCAGAGCGGTACTCCCTCAACTGTAATCTGATCAGTGTTCATTCACCTTCAGGAACAGCGCAACTCACTTCCATGCAAATTCGGATCTTGATCCACGACAAAAGAAATCCACATCCGATTCATCAATCTCGCCACCTCTCTGTATCTCTGAGAGTCACCGAATGGATTTGCCTCATACCCTGCACCGTCAAGGTTCCCGAAAACCCAGGGAATCTCAGCAAAATGAGTTGAACCCACATAGTCTGGAACGCCGGCAGGGATGATATTCCATCTGAAGCTGTATGCTTTCTGGTCATGGGTTGACCAAGAGATGCTGGTCAAACGTCTTGGTGCATGTTCCACTGCGTCACCGAAGAAAGCTGCGCTGCGCTTGTACTGCTTGCCAAGTCCTGGAATCTCGGGAGGAGGCTTGTAGCTCTTTGGGATGCCGACAGCGTCGATATTCGGGTACAGGTGCGTGATCTTCGTGACTGTATCGTTATCTATCCTGGCAAGCGAAACGGCAGTCTCAAAATCAGCATCAGTATCGATGCCTTTCCTAGGTGCTGCCCCAGTCCCCTCATCCGTATTCGTACCCAGTAAGATAGGAACCTTGACGAAACGACCGTTTCTCATAGCCAGACTACCCAACTCATGCACAAAGTCGCCATCCACAGCAATAACCCAAGGGCCGAAAATCTCAGTCGCAGAGCTATTCTGCACTTGATTCAAGACTTCAAGCGGCAGAGCCCGAAGACATTCCAACGAACTCGCCTCTCCCACACACCCAGTCCTGGCGACCAGCTCCTGGTACACCGCCTCATTGTACCCATCTGCATCGCCCTTCCCATACGGCCAATTCTCCCCCAGAAATCCAGACTCCATAATTGTACCTCTGAACAACCCATCATTTCTCCCTCCATACGCAAGAATCTGCTTCCCAACAGAATAGCCACCTGAACTTTCACCCCACAGCGTCACCTTCCTCGGATCACCGCCGAAGGCAGAAATGTTCTCTTGAACCCAATGGAGTGCGAGACGTTGATCCCGGAGGCCGAGGTTGCCGGTTCCGTGGGCTTTAACTTCTTGACTCCACAGGAAGCCGAAGGCGGAGAGACGGTAGTTGAGGGAGACACCAATGATGGGCTTGGAGGCGAGGACGGACTGGTCAATTAGATATGAGAGGTTGTACCGGGGGTCTGCGCTTGAACCTTGGACGAGTCCACCTCTGATGCAGTCAGTGAAGGATATTTTTGAGGAACAAGATGGGGAAGAGGACAGACCCGTGGATCCATACAACTATTGGAAGAGGCTCATCAATCTCCATTGCTGGCTTGATGATGTTGAGCGTCAAGCAGTCTTCAGAAGATCTAAAGTGATTCGAATCAGGCTTTCATGCGTCAGTGCTGAACCCTTCCTGCTCTCGAACGTGACTTACCCCGTAGCCCACGCACTGAGAACTGTTAGCAACATACTAGTCAGTTGTGGCTTTTGGCTTACAATATCACTGTATTTCATCGCGGCTCTGGTTCCGTTCCAAGTACTATTCAAAGAAATTGGCGCACGAAATCTCAGATCGCCAACAGGTGGCTGCGCATACGGAATACCGAGAAACAAATCCTGGTTGTAGAACTCATTATGGGCTCCCGTATAGCTTCCGTTGAGCACATTGACAACAGGAGCCGGATTTGTTGCAGGATTTGAGCTGAATGGGAAGCTTGCAGCCAACCCAGCGGCCAGCAGTCGCTGTAGCGACATAGTGAAGTTGAGAGATGGGAAGAGTGACATCATAGGGTTTATTCGGAGATTCTGGCCGCGGGAATGGATAGAGGCTCAGGATGCCTTTGTAACAATTCACTGTGGTCCTTGATCGACGACTGTTCGTTGGCCTGCTGTTTCTTCAGCAACGACTAGATGGCGTGAGGCCCTGCCCATAGTTCTGTGAAGAGAGAGACGTTATTGATATTTTCGAATATTAAGCATCTCATCAGTAGAAGACGACATGCTTGTAGGAAGAATATTTAAAGGTCTGACGAGAGGGCATTTAAAATGAGGCAGCGTGACCAGCTAACCGAATTAGGGGGCGGTCCGGCAGATTGTGGTTTCTATTGGCCTGAATTCATCCTTAAGAAGTTAAGTGGTCAACCACTCACAAATTTCTTTGCATAAACAACATTCAACTCCAACAGCTTTACAAATTCTTTGAATTGTGATTCAGTGAGTCGCTTTGTCAATAATTTTAAGCTCTCCTTTCGCGGTACTTCGTGTATGAAGCAGCACCCAATCCATCACTGTCAACGGTCGAACCTGACAGCGTTACAATATCACAATCATGTGCCCTCGAACCCCAAACCCGAGCCGAGACTCTCCTCGAGTAGTGCGAGTGATTGCTTCAACCATCTCCCAGGGGACGTTACGACGTCGCTGCTCAGATGGAGGCACCACCGTTGCCCGTTCAGGGGATCGGTTTGTTGTAGAACAGAGGCCCCCCTCAGAGAGAACATATGTAGCTAATAACAAAAGATACGAACACTGAAGTTAATTTGACCTTTTACGCTCAAATTATAAATGAGCCTCATGGAAGATGGGACCCTATTCCAAGGCCCTAATCCATTGCAGCAGAGGGCCTTCCAAACCCGGGGTCATTCTTTTGGATTAGATTATGAGTAAGATTTTACTCCATTGCGACCAGAACGGCTAGAGTTATAAAAGCCGAAGTTGCAGCTTCGGATGTCGCTTCTGAACTGGGCGGAGTTGGTTTCTTTGACTTCCGTCTGTTCCCGGATATGGGAGTGGCTGGGAATGATCTTGACACCAGAAATGAGCACCTGGGGAGCTTGAGGCCCTGTTTCTGTCGTGACGTCAGCGTCACCTGACCTGCCCTTAGCGTGGCACACCCTGTATCTAGCTCCGAGCTCCCCGCTCCTCTCTTCTCTCCTTAGACGTTACATTACCACACACCCAATACAGGACTGATTTCCTTCAGGCCTTCTGTTACGGGTCGTGACAGTTTCGCACGGCCGCACGGTTTCATTTACTAGTATTCGTTTACTAGTATTTGGATATTACGAATACCAGTATTTGTATGCTAGCAACCGCTTTAATTTAAGTGTTTCGCAAAATCTGAATACTCAGTAATTATCATAATTACGGAGGTTTCAGCTTCATCTCCGGCGTCTCCGCTAGCGTATGCAGCCCCTATTTTCAGCCTCACTAATCTCCTGCTTCTCCCTCCCTAATAATTAGTGATTACTCCCTATAATTATAGCATCTTAAAGCCTAGAATTTTTCATCGCTATATAGAAAAGTAATTAATAAAAGAATTGTGCATTATATTACTTACTACTAAATAAATTAATATGAGATATATTCTACCAGAATCGCAAAATGTAAAGCTTTAGAAAGAATTTATGCCCTCGAGAGGCCTATAAAGGTAGCAAAAGCCAGTATTCAAATACTCAGCATCCATAGAACCACCTACCATAGGTGGTTCTGTGGATACTGAGATTAGTATGGGAGCGATTACTGGTATTTGAATACCAGCAACTGTTACTGGTAAATAAAAATTACAGAAACACTTATTTTCCTAATATTCAAATACTGGTATTTGAATACTGACAAATACCAGCATTCGCGGGTTGCGAAACAGGGCCTGAATCTATCCCAGGTGGACGACCATGGGTTATGGGACGATCACATCCTCTGGCCGGATTCGCAGGTACCCCTCGAGATATAACACAATTCTATCCCGACCAATCACCCGGATGCCTCGGCCGAGGAGCGAATGAAGGTACACATGGCGTTTGAGAAATCCCAAGTGTCGCTGTACCAAACCCAATTGACAAAGAGGGACGAGACCCTACGCCATGCGTTGAAAATCTCGACACAAAGTGACTCCCTACTACACTTGCTTCCTACCTCAGCACGCTGGATTTCGAAACCGACAGAAGTATTTCCAAAGGGTTACAAATTTCGTCTCTCCTCTGCCAGTGCTCTCACCCCCGAGGATCATCTCTCTAGGAAATCTTGGTTCCATACTCGCGCTCATTGTGAAAAGAAACAATAAACGCCACTTCATTTTATCCAGTGTCTTTCGGATTGAGGTCGCACCGTTCATCTTCACTATCCTTTAAGAATCATCATTAAACATTAGTCCCCTTGATTACAATCGTCAGCAGCGTTCAATTACCACAAATGAACCACAAATGAACCAACACCAGACCTCTATTACCAGGGCTCCTCATTTGGGGCATCGACGGTCTTCCCGCTGACCTCACAGGAAATGCAGGATACTTGTTATGGTTTTGTAGCACACGCAGTGGAGAGAAGCTGAACAAGAGGGTAAAAAGAAGGTGGAGAAGGCCCACCAACGGATGGAGAATGTAGAAAGGTCATTGAAAGAATTTCGGGTGGCGGAAAAGGAGTTTTATCGGCGCGATAGAGAACGTTTTCAAGTTGTGTTATTGGGAAATGGCAAGCTGGGGCTATTAGTCACTGAAAGCTTATTAACCCCGACAAATACAATACTTGAAAGTTGAGACGGGTGAATGCCTGTGCAGAGGTTTCGATACCTTCAAATACACGGAACAAACTATGACATATTGTGCACAGTGCTCAGAGGAGTATCGCAGCGAGTTGAGTGACTACATTCTGAACAATAAAAAGCCAAATAACATTAAACAAAAAGGCATTCCATTCACAGCACAGGCATAAAGACCGGCTTGAACGTGAGTTTCTTTGCAGTTTACCTACCTCTCAATTTCAGCTGGTATATTTGCCTATCTAAACACTCTTTGACAGACATTATTCTGCATACTTATCTCTTTCAACTATCAAAGGGCATCAAAACTCTAATCAATGAGAGATGAAATAGCTTTGATATATCATTTCTTCCATCTTGGCAGATTGATTTATATCTCCTCTCACACCATCTAAAAATTGCAAATTCATTCCAAGCGGAATTTTCGTCCTCCTAACCATTCCTGAATATAACCTGTAGAAAATGCACCAACAACGGGACTGCTGATCCAATAGCCTTACTGGAGCAGATCAAGAACACTATGTGAACCCTGTAAAATAGTTCCAGGATTCCACTCAACTCATAGCTATGAAGGAAGCCCTTCCGCTTTTCCCAGTCGACGAAGCCTTAACACAGGACCTCTACAATGATCTGATCGAAGATGGTCACTAACTCTTAGTGGCACCATCCTTCAATATCCTTCCATCACAGTTATTGAAACCGTACTTTCAGTTCATGTCCCGAAACACAGTGAAACTTGGTAGAACAAAATTGTACTTAGAAGCTAATACTTCACAATCTACCACTAAACACCTCTTCCTTCTCCCCTCACCTCTCACCAGGCACACCTAGCCAACACGCCCTCAGGCCACCTCCTAACAGCATACTTTCTTCCCTCATCTAAAAACAGAATGCCCAACCCAAATGCAGCTGGCAAAAAGAAATGTTCAGCAGGAACGCTACTCGTACTAAGCACGCTCTGCAATTGCGGGATATATAGCCAGAAGATTGCCATTACGAGCGCGAATGCTATGGCGGGGAAGAGGTAGAGGTTTTGAGTGGCTTTGTTAAAGGCGGGCGGGTGTTGGAAAATGGAGAGGCGGCGGGTGCGGAGGCACATTAGGTTGAACCATTGCCTAGGAGTTGTTAATTTTGGAGATGAGGAGAGGGATATATATCTGAGAAAAGGGAAAGTAATGGGTTGAAAGGAAGAACGGTAGGACGAAAGGGTGATCGATGGGAAGAAAAGAATGAAGGGAGGTACTTACATGACAACCAGATTGACGAAGTAGATACTCGATGCTTCCGCGAGTCTTGCATTTGCGTAGTCTTGGTCTATCGTATCTGGCAGACTTCCGTAACGGAACCAAAGATCGTTGAACGGTATGCCGGAACGCTGAAGATACCAGTAAGACATGGCAAAAGATGTGAGAGTCTCGATGACACCAATAAAGCCGTAAGATTGCAGCATCAATTGCCAATCGACTAGTCTGTCAACCTTTGGTCTGCGAGGGCGGCGGAGCAGAACATCAGCCTCTGGAGCTTCATATGCGAGAACCGTCGCAGCTGCACAGTCGGTGAAACAACATATGATAATCATCAAGAAAGATGAAAGGACTTGAGGAAGGCCGAAAATCACATTGGTGAACACCGGCCAGAATTCCGAGAAAGATCCCGCTGGAAGGAGGTATGCAATCGTCTTCTTCAGATTGTCAAAGACGACCCTGCCGTACTGCACAGCCTCGACAACAGCACTGAAGGACTCCAAGAGAACCATATCAGCAGCTTCGATAGCAATGTCTGATCCACTCCCAAGAGCGATACCGATATCAGCGGCCTTGAGCGAAGGAGCATCATTGACGCCGTCCCCAGTCATACCGACGATTTCGTCTCTGCTCTGGAATTCGCGAACAATGCGGAGTTTTTGTTCCGGTGTTGTCCGAGCAAAGACTATTTCATCGTATCTGCAGAGCTGTTCCCACTGGTATTCATTTAGAGTTATCATCTCATGACCACTCAAGACGACAGAGGTTTTCTGCCTATCGGGTGATACTTCTATAGCTTTTTTCTCGGGATCGGAATCGGAGATCGAGTATGCGTCGTCTCGAGAAAGGGCCGAGATGTTCTTGACGAGATGTGGTGGATTCGTAATGATGCCACATTCAGTCGCAATAGCCTGTGCTGTCAGAGCAAAATCTCCTGTGACCTAGCGGGAGGTCAGAGCAGTTGATGGCTTATAAGGTTAGGACGTACCATGAAGATTCGGATGCCTGCTCCGCGCAAGATTTTGACCACAGATGGAATCTCATCACGAGGAGGATCGACGATACCAACAATGCCAACAAGAGTGAGCCCCTCTCTGGCGTGATGGAGCACTTCGTCTTCAAATTGACTGGAGGTTGGCATTGCTCGGATTTGTTCTTTGCAGATCGTCTTTCGAGCCAGCAAGATTACACGTCGGCCTTGAGAGGACCAAGTGTTCTTGATCTCTTCGATTTTGGAGCGAGTGGCATTATCAAGAACCTTCGATTCGCCTTCAATCGTGGTATATTTTGCGCATCGAGTGATCAGAACGTCAGGTGCTCCTTTGATCATGAGAAGACTGCATGATGTTAGCAGCTGGATCGTTCTGAATTGAAATAGGTCTCACGTGTCTTGAGGACGGAATGAGCTAGCTTCCATTGAGGGTAAAGCAAGCTCGAGACCCTTTTCTTGAACAAGCTCTAAAGTTCTGAGCATATACTTATTCTTGCTGTTAAAGGCAAGTTCAAAGGTCTTCTTCCACATTTGACGAAGTTCGGAGACAGGCCCAAGCGATTCCGAAAACCGAAGAATTGCCTGATCGGTAGCATCGCCATTGATCTTTCGCTCATGAAGAGGAAGTTTCATCGTGGCCGCATCGAAATCTCCTGAGTTGCAAAGTCCGGCAATGGATCGTAGTTGGGAGACAGCATTGAACCTTCCACTTTCAACTGGCTGTCCGTGTTGATGCATTTGATCTCTGGCGCCTTGCGGATCCATGTTATGCATGCCAATACTGCAATCTGTGACGTACATTTTGTTCTGTTCGAATTAGCTACGCGTCTTTATTGTAGCCGTACAACATACCTTGGTGAGGGTGCCGGTCTTGTCAGAACAAATTACGCTCACAGCCCCAAGAGTCTCAACAGTCTTCAATGACTTGCAGAGAATCTTGTTCTTTCGCATAAGGTTTGCTGTAATGGTGAGAGATGCTGTCAGTGCAATGGGAAGGCCTTCTGGAATGAAAGCAATGGCAACTGATACACAATCAACGATCAAGGTTGGAACATTGATCCACGTTGGGTGCACTTTTCGTAGATAAGCGGCCCTACAGATGTCAGACTCTTTCATTTACGCGTTGGAATTGAACCGTACCACACAATAATCACAATAACGATCATGGTCAACATGATGGAGCAGATAATTATAACAAAGTTGAGAACTTCTCTTTCCAAAGTAGTCATGCCTGTTTTTGGCGTGTTGGTCATCTTTGCAATCTTTCCAAAGACTGTAGAATCGCCAGTAGAGACAACAACTCCAATACCACTTCCGGAGACACAGTGAGTGCCTTGAAGACCGATACATCTTGTCTCGAGATAGTTATCATCTGTGCTGTCAACTGTACCGGGCAGTGGTGCAGATTCGCCTAAGCATTTATTAATAAACACCTCAATGTATTGTTCTTTTCCACTAACCAGTCAGAATGGATCGGTCTAATTTCGCATCCGAGGATATCTCAATAAAACGGACATCAGCTGGAAGCTTGTTTCCTGCCTTGATGTAGAGGAAGTCTCCAGGAACGATGTCGCTAGCCATGACAGTTACTTGCGCGCCATCGCGCAAGAGCAGACAGCTATCGGGAAGCATTGTGGTGATGGATGCCATAACTCGAGAGGACGACCAATCTTGCCATGCATTGAAAGCTGCTTGGATGAAGAAAACCGCAAGTAAAACGATGGCGAGTGCCAGATTTGCCTGAGCCGGAGGCTGGCCGAGAGGCTTCCATGATACGAAGACGAGGATGGAACCCACAAGCAAGATCGACCCGAAACCTTTGAAGAAATATCCAAATATTTGCTGGAAATAGTGAGTGGGCGGAGGCGAAGGTGTGTTTTTGCCGTATTCTGTGAGTCGTCGCTTAGCCTGTTCTGTGTAGAGACCTTGTTGTGGAGAGGTGGAAAGTCGAGTGTATATTTCGTTGGGAGCAATGGTGTGCCAATCTAGATTTCCAAATTCTGACGCGTGTGAGTAGCTGACTGGAAGATGGGTCATGTCTAGCGTACCTTTCGCCGCTGAGTCCTTTACTTTCTGGATTTCCGCAGCGCTCTTTTCCTTCGATTCAGCAATTTGATACGAGACCGTTCGATACTGAATTGGAAGTGCTGAAGCTGGATCGATAGAACCGCGTCGGCTGTGAACGCTGTTGATTGAGATGTTCGAGTTCGAACGGCGAAGAGGCGCGCGTGGCCTTGCCTCAGCTGCCTCAACATCCGCATCCGTCCATTGAATGCGCGAAGCCTTTTGCTTCTCTTCACTGAATTCTACCATTTTGGCAACTGCAACACAACAGTGTGGGAGTCAGATTTGAGCAAGACTGCTTCTGATCCAAATGAGCTCGAACAGATATGCGATGAAGGTTGAAGGTTGAAGGGCGAAGATCTGCTGGATGCTTTGAAAGCAGCACCAGCTTTCCTTCGAATAAGAGAACTCGAAACAACTGGCAGCGTAAGGGGAAGGGTCTTTATTAAAATTCAAAACGCTTAAGAAAATTTCCATGGGCCCGCCACTTTCGTTCAATATGGCGATCAAAGGCAGCTCATGCATGACGAGCTGAATGTTGGAATAAATCCCTCAGCAAAAGAGAATATACCAAGCCGAAAGAAGCAAGATCCATCACCGTGACGCATTTTCCAGATTGGCCGAAGACCTGTGCGGTAGGTGTGCTGATCAACAAAGGGTCAATTGTAACTCGTCTCCGATTTGCGGGAAGAGAAAACAATGCAATTTCGGTGTTTGTTCCTGCGTCGCTGCCGGAAAAATGGGGTCAATCATTCGTACTGTAGAGTGGCTACTTTACAGTAATCAAAAAGTAAATTTTCGTTTACTACTTGAGTGTAACGTGGAGGGTATTACAACTTAGAGTATAGACATGTGACGTACTAACCAATTTTAGTAAAGAGCAGAGGAGAGCTAAGTCAGAAATATACTAGAGTCCCCAATTTAGAGGCCAAGAAGCCTGGAAAGCCTGAACCCCCCGAGAGGCTAGAGCCACCCGGAGCCCTGAAATCAGCACTTGGTGGTCCTGGAGGCTGGAAGGCACCGCACAACCGCCCCCCTCAAAGAACGCACGTGCAGTAACGAAGAAAAAGTATTTTACGACACGTAAAGACTCAACTGTTTTACAAGATTGCGCGTAACGTTGCGGTTCCACCGCCCTGATCCTTGGCCTCAAGCTGCGCCCCCTTCGGTTTGAAGCGTTTGATATTGGCATGGCTTCTTCTGGGGTCGGGTTGGACAGATGTTGCGGCGGCAATCGAGTGCGGTTGCAGAAAATCCCTCATCAGTGCATCACCAATCGCCTGCTGCGGGTGGCATCAACTCCACATTTCCCCTCAGAACAAGCTTATGGCGAAATGAACCTTGCCCGCTCGGGCGGAGTTGAAAAATCCCTCATGGCATCTGCTGGACTGCTATCATTGAGAAATGGGTATTTCTTACACACAAAGTCAATCTTTGACATGAAGTTGCTGGTGCCCTTGCCCACCACTGTCACACTGCATCAACTTTCGAAGATGGCGAATAGAGGCTCACGTTGATACGATCTACTGTGGAGCTTCATGCCGAATTCTTGATATCAATCAAAAGCTTGGGGAAGCTGTCTGAAAAGGGAATGTCCATCCGGGCACATTGCTGCTCCAACACCTGCCAAAAGGTCCCACGATCGTGTATCCAGTGCTCAATTGTTCGGCCGCCGATGGATCGCATAATTAGGCTAACCATGCCCACGTCAATCTGCCAATTTAACTGGAAGTTCAAATAGTCCCCCGCATGTTTTAGTGACGGCGCATTCAGTTGATGTTCGATTCGGAGGAGATTCGACTACCAAGTCATTCGATGCGACGCGGTTGAGAGCTCTGTCGTGGGTTATGTGCTGTCAAGCCACTTTTGACTACCGATTTGACACTTGTTGCCATCTGCTAAACCTCCCTCTTCTGATTGCGGTCGTCTGTTCCATGCCGTTGAGGATGTGGTAGTGTAGAGGAGTTGTTGGTGGACGAGGTGAGGCGCAGCACTTTTTGTCGGAGGATCATTTCTCGGCCGATGTTGCCACAAGCGAGGCCCCTTTCCGCCATGTTGACGTCAACCCTTCTGATTGTTTACCTTTATACATAACCAGTGGGGAGAAGGCCAAAGAGAATGCACCTATTGCAGGTTCTTTTCTACCTCAGTCCGGGTATAGTATGTGCTGGGTTTTCAACTTCCAACGTCTATTTCCCTCAGAGCGAACTGCAGGTTGCCGAAGCCAAACGGGCAAAAGGGTCCGCATTAGATTGATGCAAGTAGGGATCCTTTTCAACAAAACACCAAGCGCAGGCCATTGTGACCGCATTGGTCTGTAAGCAACGCGTTTCAGTTTGACTGTGTCTGCTGTAACTTACACTAGTTGTAGAGACAAATCGCCTCCTCTGAAAGCCACACTCGATACGAGCTTACAGCTGTGCGAGTCGCTGGCCTTTGCGAGAAACAAATACGAACAACGAAAAAACCCCAAGAATATGAATCCTAGAACCCCCTTCCTCCCAAAAATAGAAATGAGCTTAACCACTTTTCCCTCCTGCAATTCTCACAGGCGACCATGACCTCGACAGCCTGCTTAAGCGAGCGATCCTTATTCCCCCCCCTTTCTCAACGTTACCGATTGATTATTTTATACTTCGTATTGTAAGGGCTATTCAAAATGTTAATTTATTCTCTAACGATTCCCCAGTCCAATTGTAGATCATTATAACGTTAAGCTCAAGCTCTCAGTGTTGTCAATCATATCAACTTGATTTCATTCCTCTACATGATTCTTGCAAGTTGAAGCGAAAGAAGCGAGTTCATTCAAGCAGCGCAAGCCTTACATATCAAAATAAGTTTCTTTTCACAAAATTATCATGGCGCAATTGTCGAGGCCTTGATTTCGTCGCTTTCATCGGTCAATTTGTCGTAACTAACAGTTCCCAGAAAACACGTAATGAGTAGGCCACGCCACTCAGCACACTAGATATCGCCGAAAATCGTCGCAAAGCAGCAAATGCTAGCAATTCGAACATTAAATCGTCTCCACGTAGCTGGGGCGTCGCATTACAGGGGTTTGAAGTTTATCAGCCCGTGAGAGCGAAAAGCTCTTGCAAGATCCACACGCAAACTAAGAAAAAACCAAAAAAAAAAAGTCAGCCAAATATTCCCTCATCTCTTCCCTCGTTTAGCACAGACACACAATGGCCTCAACAGCCTGCTCAAGCGAGCCACCTCTTTTTTTGCCCGTCACTCTCGAGACCCCTCCGTAGCTTTTGAGTGTAAGATTAGATATTTTTGACTTAGTACAATATGCCTTTGAGTTTGCTCCGCTTATCTAGCTCCATTTAGAGATATGCGTAATGCCGACCGTAATCGCGAACTTGTAATAAGGTCTTCTTTCTAGTTAATTAGAATAACATAATAGTTTAACTGATGCTCACAGCCACCCATATATATGCCAAATGACGACGGAAGTCATTTGACGCAAATTGTTGCGATCACATCTCAGTTTCCTCTGACAGGTCTTGAATTCATCCTCTTTAACATAAGCGGATAGCAATATAAACTCGCATTGGCCACTCTCATACCCGGCAAGCCAGCTTCCAGTGCCCAAATAGAGGCTGTGGTTTCCCCCACGGCATTAATAATTGAACACCGGGCAAACTTCCAAGGATAGAAATCCGCCTGGGAGCATGTTTCATTTTCAGAATAGCTTCCATCCTCAGTACGAGTCTCGTTTTCACGTAAGCTTTCGTTGATGGTAAGCTCGTTCGTCTCGATATCAAAATTGACAGATTCGGAAACGAAGCGGAGAAATCCAAAGGCATCTTTCGTCCACCAAAATCTTTAAGGACCCCATTAATGCCGGATTCACCACCCCACTAGACCCGTAACCAAGTTGGGAAGAGAAGTCGTACCGTAAGCTGGCCGATGATTATTGAATGTAATCCTTTTCGCGGCCCTTCCGGAGTCCAGACTGACCACCACAGCAAGGCCGCATCGAGTTTGTCAACGGGCAGTCCCCAAACGACCCCATGCGCAAACTGGAGCCGAAGTGTTTTCGTGACTCCGGAGAATGCCCAAAGTGAATCCGTCTCCACCGCAAAGTCTCCGGCTCACTCCTCGAAAATGCCTCGACGGCATCAACATATTGACGAAACTCACATGGGGCGCACCACACAGGATAGCCGCGCATATGGCAGAGGGCATTCCAAATTGTGGGGAAACCTATTCGTTGCCGACCAATCCAAGCACAGTCTTCACAATAAATCTCGGACTTGGACTGGAGGAATGGCTGGTATGGAGTAAAGACAAGGCAATGGGAGGAGCGAAATCCTTCTTGATACCTCTATCCACGAGTAGGCCATCTCACATCTCGTATGTCAGATACAAGGTGCGGCTGTGTTGTGACAGAATGGACACCTTGGATGGCCTCGCTATGTTGGGCCTATTGACGGGTATTCGGTTGGACGCCCTATACATCACGACCAGCGCAGCACGCATTTGTAGGGACAATAGTTAGCATAGTAGCGCTATATATCTGATCTATGGTGGACATTTGTTCCAATTTGTCTCGCTCATCGTCTAGGAGGATAGACAAGTGGTCTACCCATTGGTACGGAGATCGCGGCATAAAGTGACGGGAATACAGGGCATTTGGATCCAAATTGCCCTATAGCGCATATTTAAAGGGACTGGGACTGCTATAATACCCTAAAATCTTCGGCATCGTGCTCTGAAAGCACCTTATAAGACATTCGTAGGTTGTTGGCTATCTTCAGGGGTATTAGTGCTACTAGCAGAGTAACCACAGCGCTCTGACCCTGGATAGGCGGCCTTTATAGGCCTTGTTAGCGAGTGAGCCCTTGTAATTGTAATTATAAGGGATAAGCCCGGGAAAGATGTGGCACCCCTTGTAAAAGCTTATAGCGTATTTTTAGTGCAGGCCGCTAAAAGTACAGGGCCTTACAGAGGGATCAACCGCCTGAAAAGAGTGCTGTGGGGGACTTTTCCCACAAATGCCCTGTATTCCCGTCACTTTATGCCGCTATCTACGTACCGCTCGCCCGTACTGGCAAGTATTTCGAGATCACCTGGGTAGTGTTTGGTAGATCTTCGTCTTTGAGACTATGGGATGTTAGAAGATATTAGCTTGGGCTCCATGTGTTCCAACTGAACGGGTTTCAGCATGATAGTACTGTACTTCCCGATCGAGGCTCAGATGATCAGATATCACCGTCATTTTAGCTTGCGTGTTTGCTTCAGTACCGAGGACTCCTACGTACAATCTTGATTGTGTGAGCTCAACTCTTCACGGGAGTTTTCGAAAACAAAATTTACTTGCCGAATGATAAGAGACGAGAAATGCTACGTGCCGTTTGTTCTTAGCTGGTTATTCTTCTCCGAGACAAAGTCTATCCGACAAGGAGAAAGGAAAGAATATGGAGGAGTTCGAGGGAGAGGGAAAGCACTCGGGTTGGGAGAACAGACGCTCAATCTCACTCCACGGACACCTGCCGTAATTCCTGTTTGCTTCGAGAAACTTCCAAACCCATGTATTAGAGGATTCCATTCCCCACCAAACTGACGAGGATCAAAGTGACAAAGAGGTCTGGACGAAACGTAAATGGGAGACTAAAGAACGGAATTTAAAGGAGATGATTAATAGATTTGGTTCTCGAGCAGCCTGGACTTAGCTCCCATCATCATCATAGCCATTTTTGCTAAATGATGCGACGAGGATTGCTGCCTCTGTCCGCAAGTCTCCACAGCGTAGGATGCCTAATCATTTCACCAGTCTTCAATCGCAGTGTCACATATCCGAGACAAGGGCACACACAGCTTTCAATTGAAAGGAAACCGTCTTCGTGTCTGGCCAGGCGGGTCTGTCGAGCTCGTCAACTACCATTTCCAATTCTTCATCGGAAATCCCCATTTGTCCCAGCTCATGCAACAACAACGACTGTGACGCAACAGCCATACCTTTGCCTTCGATGGCTTTCAAGTAGTTATTTGTTTGGGGCGGGAACCGCGCGGCGTTGTATGGAGCTGTGGAATTGTCGGCCTATTTTGGTTGGAACGGATTGTTCTGAACTCAGAGGGGATATGAATTTGTCGACACTGGAAGGAGATCGATTGAGGGCGAGAGAGGAGAAGCTGGCCTTAATCTAGTAGTATATGCTTTCGGCAACATACACGTATTGGAAGTGAGGGAGTGCCGAGTCCCGTGGGGGAGCATTGGGTCTGACTGGATAGAGAATCAATTTTATCAGCTACCTCCTGAAAACGTTACACTTTAACGCAGTGTTACATACCTCGTTTCGGATCTTTGTCACCAGATTATTAACAACGGATTCGGCCATTGTGTTGCTGCTGATATCTTTTTTGTAAAACTTGAATTCCTTGCGGTGAAGTCGGGCTGAATTTTGGTTGACGCACTAGGATTTCCAAAACAGGGGGAAAGTGGGAGCACATTGAGAAACTTGCCGAGGACATGAAGGAAGAATAAAGCAGAAGACTGAAGCGGGACTGGTTTCTGAAAATTTCTACCGCTTGTTTCGACTTTGAATTAAGTGTGTTGTGCCCGATCTTCGAAGAGGTCGCGGCATGGTCAGCGATTTTCATCTAAAATACGTGTGAAATTCAGACCTCTTATAGTCCGATATAACCCGGCCAGATATGCAAACATGAAGCGCAGTTAATGAACATAGTTACCCGCATAAATAATAAGAGTTGCATGTCCGGGCTATGCTCTCTTACACTTTTTTCTCTGGGTTGAACTGAAAATTCGTAGACAATAGAGAGGTGTCGTCTGCGCTGTCGCTTCGCATGCCAGCCTGGGTCTTCCTGCTTGTCACATAATTTTAAAAATAGAAATCTACCCAAAGAATAAGGAAATCAAACTTTATTGAATATTCTAGAGCAAGAGACATTTGGATTTCATTTATGCGTTCGCACATAGTTGAGAAGTGTTGGTCTGCGGTTGAGTCTCGGTACAGGCACCCGACAACAGCAAAGACTGCACCACTAAGCCTCCACACAATGAGTTTGATACGGTTGCATTGGGTTCACTTTATGGTAGGATAGAAATCATTCACTTTTTGATTAAATTTGCTTAAAGAAATTACACAGATCCCACACTCGCTCTTAATCTCTAAAACAATCAACTTTCCCACTTCCCCAATCCTCTTGCCCCCTCAGCAAACAATGCAATCAACCTCTATCAAAATGGCGGGTGTGACTTCAAGCAACATAGTAGAAGCTAGAGCTTTCATTGACATGATTCGACGCAAGGCAAGTCTACTCTACCTTCTCCTCGAGCGCGTCACGGATCCAGACTAACACGCGCTCCCAGGAGGTACCCGTTCTCTCAGCGGCCGACAAATCCATCCTATACACCATGTACAAGGACCTCGCTGATGAGTGCTTCATCTTGCTTAGCGTAGCATACCACTTCCTCTGCGCTCCTACTAGTAACTAACCTAACTCTCCAATAGTCATTTGACGACGAAGTCGAAACCTTGACAACCACTTCCGGCGAAGTCATCGTGCTCAAGGTCTGGTCTTCCGAACGCGCCTTGTGCAAGCTCTTCAAGACTCGTTTGGATCGCAAGATGAAGCGCTGGCCTCAACCGGACGGCGACAAGTCCCAAACCATTGGTATTAAGCTGTTGAAGATGTTGCTTAATGAGATGGAGGCTCGAAAAGTCGGAAGGGATAATTTAGAAAAGATGGTTAGTTATGCCTTGGCTGGCCTCAAGGAGAAGAAGCAAAAGGAGATGGAGCGTGAGAAGAAGCAAAACGGCGACGCTGTCGATGGTATTAAGTTCAAGGCTGCTGAGATGGAGGAGGGTGGCTGCGGCTTTGAGGACAATTTCGAGACTACTGAGGTTGAGAATAGAGCCACTTCTGAGAGCGAAAACGCAGAGTCGACTGATATTGAGGAGGGAGAAATCATCGAAGACGTTCAATCCGCGTCGACAAAGACGGATATGGACTACGCTGTCGATGTTACGGAAGTTGAGCATTTCCCTGAGTTGGGCAGAGGCAACGTCGTCGAGAGCATGGAGCCTGACTCTGCTTAGATGGCTTACGTGGAACACAATTAGGTGCTGCTTGGGCCTTTAGTTAGTGGTTAGTTGATTGCGGACAGGTTCTACCATGCTCAGGTATCACTGCACTGAAACGCGCGAGATACCTTGAGAAAAATGAAGTGGACATTTCCTTGAGAGCTATTGTTCTGCGAGTCTACAGCGCATTAATTGTGACAAGAATGTGAAGACTAAGCCTTGTACCCCTTGCCCCCTCTGATCCCTTGTATCTCCTTTCTTTCTTCCACTAGAAGCATCTGCCCTCTAGGATGGCTTACAGGTCGATCAGGCTGAGGCTGCTGTTGATACGCTGCATATATTGTCCTGGAGATAAAGTTTGGGTGGGAGTATCTAGTGCCTTCGCTGTAACGACAGATATCTTGAGAATGATCCCGACGGGTAGCAGTATTAACTCGAGCATTACGCGGTCTCTGTTCATATCCCTGTCCTTCTTCAACGCTCAAAGTTATTTCCCATATCTTTCCCACTACGGTAAAATCGATAACATGGCGAGTAGGCAAGAGGGAGTATCGGTGGCGAAGCGGTAGGAGGGATCTTAGGTATACTCTCTTTTGAGATTCCAAGTAGGTTAGATTGGCAACTTCTCCACCCTCTCCCGTTTAAGCCGACTATGTTTAATCCGCTTGCTCTTCTTATCTTTGTTCCTTCCCCAAGTTTAAAGTAAGGCTTGCTTAGCTGTGAATATGACCTTGTACTCTTCTAGTTGTTTCTGGCTGCTCGTAGCTCTTCCAGACATGGTGCAGAGAACCTGGTAGATCTGCCAATTCAGCGTTAGCTTCAAATATTCGAACAGAAGAGAAAGGGAGAAGGGGTGAGCTTTGTTGTCAGCGTGCAAGTTACCGCGGTTGTTCAATATACTGCGAGCACTCGATGTTTGGGAGCAGAGTCCCAGCAGGTAGTGCAATGAACGCGTCCATGATTCTTCTGGGGTTTGTTAAGTCTGTGGTGACCAACCCAGCTCTTCTGGCGCAACTGGGGTGGGTGAAAGGAACGGCGAAAGGAATGTGTGTGTTGAAAAGGGCGATTTCAGAGGATGTCTGCTGAGAATGGAATTGACTGCCTTGAGCTTGAGACCCCTTGATCCTCGAAATTGACCACTGCTTGTGTGCAGAACCCGTGCCTTCGTGTTCTTAGTTCTATATTAATCGTGGCCCGACATACTTCCATGGATTCTTGGTTAGTATATATACAACTATTAACAGACTCATCGTCTTACATACGTAATATGGCGCAGCAGCAGCAGCGGGTTGTACAAGGAAAAGGTAGATCGGTGGCAAGGAAGCCAAGTCACAGCAAGGGCTCGGAATAGCGAAAGAGGTGATGCAGTGTCTTGATTAATTGTCTGACTTGTATCTGTGTGCGCTCGAGATCGAATGTTGTTCTCATCGAGTCGGCTCGGTTGCTGTGTTTCTTATGCCTCAAATCCAACCCTTCGCCTTCATGATATCGTCCTCCATCTCAAACCACCTGTCCAAATCCTCTAATTTCTCTACCAACTTGTCCCATTCCATGCCTACAGCTCCAACGCCGTCGGCCAGAACATCAACCTCCTTCTCCAGAATAACAACTTCCTTCTCAAGATCAACAACTCCCTTTTCCAAAGCATCAAATCTCTCCTCAATAACGTCAACTCCCATCTCCAGAACGACAGCTCCTTTCTCCTGACCCTCAATTCCCTTTTCCTCAATCTGCTCCTCTTGTGTCTCCGTCTTTGCCAAGCCACCAATCTCACTATGCTCAAAGTGCTTCGCGAGAGTATCGATCTCTTCCAAGCCTTCCATCTCTCCCTTAATCTTTGCCAGCTCCTTCTCGTACAATTGCTGGAAGACAGGGAAACCGTACTGCTTCTCATGCTTGAACAACTCGATCTCTCTCGACTCAAGCTGCTTCAATGTTTCGAGGTCTTGGGCGATGATTTCGTGCTTGCGATGACAGGTAGGGCATGGGTTGATGGAGGGAGTGCAGTCGGTGCAGCGCTGAAGGGCGTAGGTTTGTATCTCTAATGGAGCCATCTTTGCTGCAAACCAAGAGCGTATGGCTTGAGCAGAAGTAAACAAGCCAGGTGATGCCATGATTGCTCGTTGGTTGTGTTGATTCACGTTTGTGTTGAGAAAGTGTTGAGTGATGGCCTAGTTGGAAGGAGCAAAAGTTTTAAAGTATTTGTGTGAATTTTCTCGGAGGCGACAGAACATTCCGGGTCCCCAAAGGGGTGCCAGTCGTATATCACTTTTGGCGTATTGGTTGTAGGTGAAGAAACATGCTTTGTTCCCTCTGTTCACTCCTCATAGTGTGTATGCACACAGGTATTCAATTCATGTGCTGTGCAAGAGAAAAAGGATTGAAAGCACGAAAGAGCCATCCTGGTTTTGTTTACTGTCATATTGAGGGGCTCTATTGAGCATATCTTGTTCTTTCTGCCTTTGAGATCTTCCAATTCAGAATTACTCTTGAAGTCTGCTTGGGAAACACTGCTGTGACCAGTTGCAATCACTTGTATCCTAACATCGAACCACCCACTTCATAGACTCCCTCCATTCTTACCACTCAATAACCACCGCTGTTGCTACAACTTCTTTTTTGGTCTCCATGGGATCCATTGTCTTTGCTCCTTCTCCCTCTCTGCCGCATTCAACTCCTTGGCCTTCTTTTCACCCAATTCGATTGACCAGTATGGGCAGTCCTTACACTTCTTGTGATTGCAAGGTTTTCCATTGCTGCAGATGGCAGTACAGACTGTAATTGATTGCTTGTACCAGGTCTGTGACGTCGTTAACAACCTAGCGTTTTCATGGAAGTGAAAGGCGCTTTGACTTACTGTTTGGTGAGACTTTTTCCATAGCTCAAGAAAGCTTTGAGGGCGTCTGCAGCACTTCCATGGTGTCATGTACTCTGACATGCTGTCAGACTCAGAGCTTTGGGTCTGAGATTGGCTTGAACTTTGCTCATCGGTATCGACCTGAGACATTGAGGTTGAGGAAGGTTCTGGCTCTGCCCAACTGGAGGCGGAGACATTTTCGGCAGGTTGAGTCATTGTTTGGTGTTATGTCTTGAGCTTGACAAGACTGGGTTGAGCTGGTGGTGTTGAGGTTTTCAAGTCTGAGAGGTTGCGAGGTTGCGAGTTTCTAGAAAACTGTCGGGGTGGATATTTGCGTCTTGCACAGTTCATGCGAGGATCATGTGATCTTCACAATTGGGTCAGAGATGTTCCATACAGCAATTGTACCTGATTTCCACATCCTTGATTATTTGCCTGGCAAGAAGAAGCATAATAATCAGTCTCTGAATTTGGCGGACAGCATGAGGTTCTGGTAGAGTGTCGAAGTGATCCCGTGCCTCGAAAGGGGCTCTTTCGAAGCGAAGGCCATTGTTGACATTGTCGTTCCGGATTTTTTTCCCCTGCCAGAACTCTTCTCTTTATGCCAGTGTGTCAAGACGTAATTTTGAATGACCTCGCCAACCTTTTATAAGTGTTTCCTTTCACACCAAAGTCAGTGAACCCATGCTTGAACTATCACAGGCCTCTTCTGCTTAATTCAACAGCGTGCCAGAGCTTCGCACCATCCCAACCGTTATTTCTTCCGCTACAATACAGGCCAAAACCAAAGCTCCTCGGCCCTCAGTCTTGCACCTCGACCACCACGCCTCGTACAGACCTAGGTCAAGAATTCTATGGGTATAGACTCATCACTTCCGTGAGGAGGAAGAGTTGGGACCAATCCTGCTGCAGGTGTCAGGGTAATAAGGATTTGAACAACTAGTCTGTACTTCCCGTCCCAGGCCGGCCCTTTTGAAGACTGCATCTATTGTCACCTGCGATCAATCTTACTGACGGGAAATTTCAGACAGACCCTCTCTCCTCCCGTTTCCGTTCTTACAAAAGCCCTGCAAAAAAAAGCCTCTATAACGAATGCTACTCCGTCATCGGCAATTGATGCTGTTTCGATCTACATACAAGCTCAAAGAGAGACGGTAGGACGAAGTGTCTGCGACTGCTCTTCAATCAAGTCCAGGTGCGCGTACGAAGGACAATACCAGAGACCAAGTGCCGTTCTGGTTGCAATCTCTCTGCAGTGGCGCATCTAGCACATTGGCTGCTTCTTTTCATACCAACAATGTACACTGGGACCTGAACCCAACTGCGGTGAGTACCTTCCCCACCCTTGCCTAACTACTCAGAGCTTCTTGACTAGAATCTTGTGCATTTCTACAAATCGTCCCCTTTCCCGTGCCGCACAATCAATCTCCACCCACAAAATCACTTCCAGCATCACCGCAGTGTCAGAAGTAGCTACCATGAAGGTAGCGGAAGCATCTCGAGTCTTTCGTATCCTCTGCATTAAGGGATCGTCATCGTAAGTTGCGCCCCTCTTCCTCGCCATTAGATCACCACAAAACCAAAGCAGTAATTACTCTCCCCTCGCTCTCCTTTCAGCTTCCCTCCCCTCTCAGCTTCCCTCTCCTCTCCACTATCTTCGAAGCATAGCTTCGGAGTACGATTGACGCAGCACGCGAACTACAAGCTACTACCGTCTCTTTCATGAGAATATCCAATCGTAGTTGTTTCAGGCTCCCTACTTACTCTGAAACGGCGTCCAACAAATTCAAATCTGTTTTAACTAATAGCCACCTGAAACTTAGATGAATCCTCTTATTCCACTTCGCCACCCAGAGTAACGCTCGAACCCCTTCGATAAAGGCGCTTCTCGGTTCATTTTCACGGCCATTTCTTTCGGCAGACAAGTAGTTACATGTTCCTCGGCGGAATCCGACTTTCGTGGTTTTGCTACCTAGTTGAACTAAATCCAGGCTCGCAGCTTCCGTGAAGATAACTGTGCTTTTGGGAACCAGAAAGACCTTGGCAACTGCGCTAGCAGTCTTGCAAACAAGGTCCCTTGGTTAAATTTCAGAATCTAAGTATGAGCGAAATGTAGTAAGTGTCCCAAATCACCGTGTACACTCGCAAGAAGAACCCGACTCGAAGTGCAGGTCTTAATCCCAGCTAAGCAACCTAGTATGCCTCGTCCTTATTGCGCCTCCTCCCAGCGCTAACCAAATCCTCCTACCACTTATTCTTCTCGATATTTCCCTTTAGGTATACAAAGAAGCCAAGACGACCTGCCAGAAAGTTGGGCGAGAGGGCTCCTCGAAGGAGATCTGCACCTTGCCCATCACCCAAGCTTTTCGTGTCCCCATTACCCAGAAAAGTTGACAACTTCCCTCCCAGCAAGTCTGGCAGTCGCTCTCGAGAACCAGAGCGATGGTGCTGCAGACAACGGAGCCACCGATCTCGAGCTAGGACACGAATACAAAAATAGTCCAAGAAGAGGACGAAGGCAGGAATTGGGAAGAAACGCCTCTACTGGGAACAGAGTGGTGTGAAGGGCCGGATGACACATACGGGGCCAGCATTATACTGGTTAAAGCGAAGCCGTCGGAGGATCTTGAAGCAAGGATATATGGTGGAGACTACAACTTCAGCACGACGAAGAGTTCCATTAGGGATACCCTAGTAGAGTGTTTGTGCAAAGAGATGCTTCCTCTGGCCCCCTCTCTTAAGAAGGATGTCTTTGTGATTTTGGTATATAGTAAGCCCTTCTTTTCCGGCTGTCTTTCAGCCCTTCGCGGCTCAGCACGAGATTGGGAGGACGAGCCGGAAAGATAACTATGCCCAGAGACAAAACTTCAACTAGGCCTCGGCATGAACGACAAAGTCAACATTGAAGCACAGAGTAACTGAGATGCTACGAGCACCGGACCAGTCTTTCGCCTCTTTCCCAAATTAGTACATTGTCTCGCACTCCTGCCCCGACGAGGTGAACCTCGATGACTCGCGAGTCTTCATCCTCCCATCACTTGAATATTCTTATCTGCTCTTGTTTTTTTTAGGGCTAACACTAGCATTCCTCCAGCCTCTTGAACTTCCTCTGGAAATCTAGCGACTCAACTCCCCCGAACCTTGCGCCAGAACCCAGAGCTTCTTAACTGGCTGAAAACTCGAACTGCCTACGGCTCGTGTATGTAAGTGTTCTCTTGCTACTTACCCGCTTGTTTAATATAGTTTCTTAGCTGATCAAGACTGAGTACAGAAAAAGTCAGACGTGGTATGATATAGTTAGCAGAATTTACGAAATGTCGTTTTATAATGATCGAATTTTGATGAGCTTGGAGCACCTCAATCTACATACAATGGTGATATCAGGCCATAAATACCCATCGCCAGAGCGCTTCTCGTCTTTTTGTGCAGCAGAAGGTTCAAGTGACTTAAATGCCGCCATCTCCAGGGAGATTCCCAACACGGAATGTTGATCAGTGACCCAGTGACATGATTTTGACAGGACTTAAACGTTCTTGCCGCCCAAGATCTAACTTTGTAGCCAGTAAATCTGTCAAGATTGCTAGAACGATGGTATTGATCGTGAGCCGAAAAAGAACTTGCAATGCATTGTCAATGCTGAGAGCCAAAGCGCCGTAGGTGTTGTAATGTAGAGTCAGTGTAATATTGAGAGATCAGCTTGGGTGATGTTTTGACAGGCCCCGCCTGTATCGGAGTCTCAATTGCTGCTTGAAGAGGCCAATAAAACTTCAGAACCGCGCTAAGGCAATGTCAACAACCCGACTCGGAGCTGACGGCGATCTAGGGTCGCCATCGATCTTTCTTTCCCAGCACGTCAACACCAACTCTTCCCTTCTTGAAGCCACCACAAGAGACTTCGCATTCCCAGCTCTCAAGAGGAACTTTGTTGTCACAGCTCTTAGCCCAACATCGACACCACCAATCTCAAGGTATTTGGTACCTCGACCGTTGACACAACGGAGATCAAGCCGCAAAACCAGGACATCAACTTCAGCTTCGACATTCCCAAGGCTAGCCTTGCAATCATGGCAGACAAGGCTCCCTCCCAGCAACGCGGTAAGAAATACGGAGAGCTTACAGGGCCACCTAACCAACGAGTAACTTCTGCTGGACCACTTGGTATGAGCCACCCTCCTGCGCCTTCAGCCCCCCTTCGTACTCCTACCACGGGCATCGCTGGTTACATCCAACACCTGGGAAGCTTGATACGAGCACCTCCGCCAGAGTCACGGCCAATTCCCTCACTTCGACCTTTCAATTCTCCTTCCGTTAGTGTCCCCCCTCTCCGCCGAATGGCACCACAACGAGGAACCTCCTCGCAGCTGGCTCGGGCAGAGCCTCTCATGAGTCCACCGCCAGCGGGTGTCCGACGTAGTGGTATTAACGGCCGAACATTTGTCACCCAGCAAAAAGACCATTTGTGGCCCCTGTACCTGGGTCGTCCCCGAGAAGTGCAAGACCGGATGCTGGAGGACTTGCGTCCGCGTCCGCGTCTCCGTCTGAGAGACACTCCTTTCCTCCCACCACTTACCCGTACCTCGTCTTCATCAAGCGTCAAGTCTCTTGACGAAAGCTCGCCCTCTGTAATAGAATTTACAGAAACGGGCGAGGCCCAGTCTGTCGCCCACAATCCCCTCCATTTTCAGAACGAAGGACGCCCCCCGCAAGGGTCAAGATAAACTTCCGCCAATCTCGCCTGCAGGGCTGGGCCTGCCGATCCCAGAGCGTTAATTTGCTAACCCTAAGGTACGTACCGGGGCCCGCAGTCCCGAATCAGCAGGTCCCGGACGCGGATCCCTGTAAACGATAAACCAACTGCCGGATCAAGGTATCACAACACACTTCACACCTTCTACTTCTGGGGATGGGGAACAAACAGAGCAAGTTCAGGATGGCGCCGATGGGAGGTATATAAGCTGGAAGGCAGCTTGGTGGAACAATTTGTGGATTGTGAGTCTGGAGAAGAATGTGAGTGAGACCTTACCTTGCGTTTGTTCCTTGGGAGTGAGCTGGCACACTTCACGTTCAACGAGCTGCAAGGGCCCGATGATGCGACGACGGTAATATTAGACGAAATAGCTGACGAGTTGTAGCATCTGTTGGATCCAGTCTCTCGTTCAACCAGGAATCAAGGAGGAAGCTCTATACGATGGTCAAGCTCAGCACGTTGTGTGCGCTGCTCGGCCTGGTTGGCGCGTCGTTCGCTGCAACGCGGTTAAATGCTGCTGTTGAGCGCAGAGTACGGGTACGTTACACTTCCTATTCTCCTCCAAGGCAGTTCAAATTCTAATAATGGCTTTAGAGAACAACATTCCCACGCCACGAGCTGCTTCGAAGAGACGACACAGATCTCTCCCTCCTTTACCCCGCCTACAACCTCTCAGTGCCAATTGACCACTTCTTCAACGATTCACTCTACGAGTCACACGTCCATGGACGCTTCAATCTACGCTACTGGTTTGATGCGCAATTCTATAAAGACGGTGGACCTGTCATCGTGCTCCAATCTGGAGAAACGTCCGGTGAAGATCGTCTGGGGTTTCTGCAGAAGGGACTGCTGCACCAGCTGGCACAACATACACATGGCATTGCCGTCGTGCTCGAGCATAGATACTATGGAACTAGTTTCCCGGTCCCGGATTTGACGACAGAGAATATGAGGTTCTTGACTACGGATCAGGCATTGGCTGATGAGGCGTTCTTTGCGCAAAATGTGAAGTTTCATGGGCTTGAGCATTTGGATCTGACGGCGCCGAATACAGCGTATATTGGGTATGGGGGGAGTTATGCTGGGGCTTTTAATGCGTTTTTGAGGAAGTTGTATCCTGATGTTTTCTGGGGTATGTCTTACCTAGAAATTGGAAGCAAGGAAACTGACAATACCAGGAACCATCTCATCGAGTGGAGTCACGGAAGCTATCTGGGACTACTGGGCGTACTTCGAGCCTATTCGCTTCTATGCTGACAAAACATGCATTGAATATACACAGAAGATCACCCATGTAGTTGACAACATTTTGATCAGCTTGAAGGATCCAGCCACGACCGCAGAGCTGAAGGGTGCCTGGGGCCTCGCAAATGTCACTCACGACGCCGATTTTGCTCAGGTTCTTGCAAGCGGACTCGACTCATGGCAAGGAAAGAATTGGGACCCAGCACTCAATGACCCTACCTGGGACGACTGGTGCAACATTATCAAAAATACCTCCGTCGTCTACAGCCATACAGCGGGCCTCAAACCCACCGTCCAAGACCTCCTCAAGAAAGGCGGCTACAACAGCGAAGTCAACTCCCTTACAACGCCGTTCCTAAACTGGATCGGCTGGCTCTACGAAAACGTCGTCAGCAGCTGCACAGACGTTGACCAGGACAACTGCTGGAACAGCTACAACCCCGATAACTACGCTAGAGACGACATCACTGCGACATGGCGCTCTTGGCCGTATCAATTCTGCACGCAATGGGGCTACCTTCAAACCGGGTCCGGCGTCCCTGCGAACCAACTACCACTGATCTCTCGCACCAACGACATCGCATTCGAATCTTTGATCTGCAAATACGCATTCAACATCACCACTCCTGCCAATGTGGATGCAATCAACAAGTACGGCGGTTTCGGCATCTCATACCCGCGCTTAGCCATTGTTGACGGAGATTGGGATCCCTGGCGCCCTGCCACGCCTCACGCAAGCCCGTTCAACAGCACGGCGAAGAACAGGACGAGTACGGTTGAAGAGCCGTTTCTTCTGATTGGTGGTGCGGTACATCACTGGGATGAGAACGGACTGTTTCCGAATGAGACAACGGCGAGTTTGCCCCCAAAGACGATCACGGGTGTCCAGGGTCAGGAGATTAGGTTTGTAGAGCACTGGATGAGGGAGTGGAAGAGGGAGAAGGCGGTTAAGGAGAGGCAGGTGAAGCCTTTCGGTCCGCATAGTAAGCAAAAGCCGCTGTGAGGGTGATCTTTGATCGTTTGGGGAAAGATTATGGGGCATTAATAATTTGCTCAAGTGTTAGTTCCAAATTCTCAGGAAAATCCAAAAAATTCAAGTGAGCCCAATGGCAGAGACAAGCTGGAATGTTCAGATCTTGCTGGATGTAGTGAGCGACCCTTCAAAGCCATGGCCCTATTGTTGACTTCTCCACCACGCCCCTGAAAATCCTTGCTTCTGCATTTCCACGCCTTTCCGTTTGGTCTAAGTAAACACTGGAGTTCGAAGAAAAAAGGGCAATTCTACTCAACGAGGGAGAGAATGGCATTTTTGACGGGAAACAAGCACAGCAAGAGCTTCCACCTCCGCTGAATTGAAACGTCGTTCCTTTCGTTCCTTTCTTCCGACGCTACGCAGGTGGCCTTGCTTCCAACACGCGCTTTCCACAACGCTACTCGAAGTCTCGAACTGAGTTTCTTTGGAACCACCTATCCTCGATATAGAGTTAGACAAATCTTTTGGCGACGACCAATTTGTGTAGCAACAAGATGCGTGGATTCGAGGAAGTTCCGAGCACGCCCTCGAGTTCACGCCCCGACTCGGAGTCCCCCACCTCGAAGGAGCACCCCGCTACTCTTGATAAATGCCTCTCTAGCATCTAAAGCAAAGGCTCGTTCGCCTTGTTTGGACACCTCCTAAACCCCACAAACCCCGGCCTCTACCTGAAGGACGGCGGAGAAATTGGCCTCCCGTTGACAGAACGAGATGCTCAACTCATCGTTGTTGCCAGCCATGCGGCTCCATTTGGCAAGGGTGACAGAATTATCGTCGGCGAGAAGGTTCGGAAGATGTGGGAGTTTTCACTCCGCGACTTCGATATCACAAATCCTGTTTGGAAGACTTTCTCGGACTCGATCGTCGCTAAGCTGAGCGCAGGTTTGGGCGCTGATGCTATTCGCGATGGCGTCTCGGCTGAACTGTACAAGATGTTGCTTTATGACAGAGGATCAATGCTCAAGCAACATCAAGAGTGGGTCTTGGCCTCAATTTTGCTCCATCCCACTTCAAGCTAACGGTCTTTCAAGTTCCGAGAAGGCTGAAGGCATTCTCGCTACGCTTGTTATCGTCTTACCATCAAAACCCGAAGGAGGTGAAGTCAAACTCATACATAACGGAAAGATGAAAAAGCTCGGCGCTTCCAAATTTCTCAAACCGATTTGTCATACCTCGCATGGTGAGCCCTACGTGCTCTTCAGGAGCGAGACCAGCTAACGACCTATATTAGGTTCGCCGATATCACCCACGAAATCATGCCTGTGCTTTCCGGGTGCCGCTTGGTTCTTACATACAACCTCATACAAGTTAATCTCGCATCCAAGGAATTGGCAGTGAACTCGAATAATTCCATGACGAAGATTCGATCAACCTCGAGTAGCTTCATAAGTGGGTGCATATCTTTCCTAAACCGGATATCTGATATCAGGTGAGATTCTTATCTACGGCTATATATCTTGAAGAATTTGTCCTGACCAACGCTTAAAAGTCACACCCGACAGCTTCTGAGATTTCTATTTCCCTTTGAGCTTGCAGAGCAGACTGCCACTTCCACTGCCCCTCGTAAATTCTACCTGCTAGCCTTGCCCCGCACCGCTTCCAACCTTCTAGTAAATACCCTCTCGTTAGAGGACCAACCAACCATCCTACCAAATGAACGAGGTGATTATTGCTTCACGACAACCATCCTGCTCCATCTACACGACTCAAGACTGATTCCAGGCATCTCAACGAGTGGACACCAGATGAAAGGAAGCAGATTCGGGACTGCTACCAGATCTCATTCGATGCTCTTTAAGCACACATTGAGAATGCTGAAGCGCTTCGAAAGATGATTTTCGTGAAAGAGAATGTGAACTGGATTGCTGAGCCCGCCGCTGAGACGAGGTTCGTTTGCGGAGAGTATAGCATGGATGAGACGCGTTGGACGATGAAGCCGGATACGGGGCAGGCACATTCTCCGTTCAACAAACTTATCCTTCCTGACAAGTTCTTGAAGACTTAGTTCCCAACCTTTCTAATTCGTCCTCCAGCATTAGTCTTCCCTTCGAATTTCAGGACATGTGGACAACGAAGGGAAAGAGAATGTGAAGAACGACGCAAAGCTACTGGCCCTCGAGATGACAATGCACAGGATGCGGACACAGCACGATTGGTAGCACAAAACTGCAAAATCCGAAGAGAAGGACTCAGATATCACTTGGCCAATTGTCCTTGACGCAGTCGACATCATGCTTGAGCCTAACCTCATGCTGAGTGAGGTATGCAAAGATCATCGGTCTTGATCCAGCGAAATTGAAATTTTCGTGGAACCCGAAGAACAAAGAAGAGATGAATAAGATATGGAATGCAGGAAGAAGGATGTTGTCAACCATTCCAAACTCGACTAGGATTGTAGAGGGAAAGACTTCGAAAGGACTCGTGCTTGATGACGAGGTGAGGAAGTGGAAGGTGGAATTTTGGAAAGGAGGAGGGAGACAATATTGAGAAGTGGGTTAAAGATGCGATACCAGATTAGGGGCATTTGAAAGCCAAGAGGTTAAGATCGTCATAAAGTAGCAGCGGGCAAGATCCTGGATTGGGAGCAGTATTCAGCTATACATCAATACTTTATCCTACGGGTGTGCCAGGTAGCCCAGCCGAACTTCTTTGAACTTCGTATAGAAAATAAGATGCAAGTGTTCATTTTAGGAGTTGGTGCTTCAAATTTGTTTTTATGACCATTGATGTGTGATTGACAAGCCAATGTTTAACCGGAAATTCAGGGGCTCGCTTACGTAGAACTATAATTAGTATGCGAGGCACGGAAGCAGGCAGCCGGTCCCCTCTTCACTTCCCTGCCCAATAGTACCTGGACGATATCACGAGACCTCAATTGAAGCAGGTAAATATGTATGATGTGAGAGCAAGAGGTGTGTAAGCTCTTTGGAGTTCAATTCTTCTTGGTCTTGCTTTAGCGCAAAATTCTCTCGACTCTATTTTACGTATCCGTGCATTCCTTACAAATTCCAAGCAGAATATGCCTAGATTTCCCCATACAAGCCACTAAACGCCGCTGGGTCTCCATGCTAAATCAAAGGTGTCTAAATGGTTCATATGCAACTTCCGTATCCCTACCTGGCTTATCGCCACCCATGCCCGCCAATGGGATTCCCCTGGTCGAACCTCTCACCAACTCCTCTTCCTCTTCCTCATCCTCTCCCCCACCAAACCCTCTCTGTTCAAGCAAGACATCATCGTCATCATGCCTGCCCTTGGCTCCCGTAACTTTGATTGCAGGGGACTTCTTCTTTCCAAGTTGTGCGTACTTGTGTTTATTCCATGTCAGACTCCTCTGCAACAGGGTTAGAGGCTTCGGCCCAGCGTTGTTGCTAACTACCCCGACTTTAGAGCCGTCCTTGTCGGAGGAACTGGGAACAATCATTCCGCCCCTGATTTTGCGACTGGATTTGCGGGAAGAAATACAGAGCAATATTGTTGAAATCAAGGAGAGGAGTGTGGCGATCCAAGTTAAGACGTATAGTGCATCGCCAAATGAAGTTTTAATGCCTGCAGGTGAGAGATCCGAATCGAATGCCTGTTTGACGGTTTTGAATATGGCAATGGAGAGTGCCGAAGCTGCAAGGAGAAAAACCGTAGCGAGGCAGGAGGCGATGGCTCCACCGATGATCCACCGCGGGGAGAAGCAACTGGCAAGAAGTCCAAATACTGGCGTGAGGAATGTCAAGATGAATGCTAGCAGATATGCGACCCCCAAAAATTGTGATGCAGAGCCATATTTTGATATCGCACTTAGGAATTGCGATGACAACGAGCCTTGCATGCCGGTATTATCGAGTTGTAGGTCGGAGAGAGGATCGAAATGGAAGCCGAATTTGGGTTTTGAGCAAATTGTGGAATCATTGCTCTCAGCGCAGTAGGAGAGAAGTGCTATTGTGTAAGAGTTGGCGAGGCCCAGAGAAGAGGCGCTTGAGTTTGAGCCCACCCAGTCGGTTTTGCTGACAGTTGAGAGGTCTTGGAGGATGGTAGAATTCGAGAGTTTCGAAGCAAGATTGAGAGCTGAAGTATCCGCCTACACATTGAAAGTCAGAATGCTGGAGTGATATTCTGCTGTGGGAACAGTGCCTTCAAAAAGAACCAATTGACCAAGACATTCTTATTCGAACCCGCAATGAGGATGAGGAGGATTAAAATGAGGGTGACGAGACAAAAAATTGGAGCAATGAATCCGCGCATTTTGATTCCCTTTCTTTGGGGTGTTGGGTCGGCGATGGCACTTGGCTTAAAATCATAGGAGGGACGGGATGAAATGGAGGGGAGAGCCAGGAACATACATTATTAAAGTTTACAAAGGACGGGACGATATGGGGGGGCGATTTGCGATCGGTACCGAAGGATGTACGCTGACTGTGTGTAGCGGATGGTAGGCTGAGAGCAGCTGATAGCGGCGGCCGCTGAGGCGTTTAGCTTGCTGACTGGATTGAGGATAGTATTACACCCGAAAGATAGGGAGTAGTAAGCCCAACACATCAACTTCTCTCCCAATCAATGCCATGTTTCCTTAAACCACTTCCGAATTTTGTCGGAGATTACTGCTCTCAAGATGCCGCGAGGCAGAATTGGCTATTTTAAGCACCATTCTCTTCCTCGCAACCCCGCTACTGCATGTACAGCCAAGCTTCTCTCCATATACAGAACAGGGGCATAAAACAACGTTGAACAGGGATAGGAGCCCCGGATCTACCGGGGCGCGTCCAGTGCGCTACTACCCTGAAGAGTGAAGTTAGCATGCACCGCATGCCTGAATAGAGTATCTCCGAGGCTGAAAGCCCCCAACGCAGTCAGCACTAGACGCCAATTCTCGGCCTCGCCTCCCGCCGAAAGCCTCAACCATTCAGGGAGCGTCTGAGTGGAGCAGCTTTCGCTATGAATGGCTGAAGGCGAAGCAAGTCAAATGTAACAGCAACTGCTGCGGCGGTGGCTATTTTAAAGGCGTTCTCATCGCGTCTCCCTCTTTCTCCAAACATAAAGTTATTCTTTCATGTGAATTTTCTCTTGGAAATACTCATACTCTCCATCATGTCGCTGTTCTCAAGTGCTGTGCTTGTCCTTGCGGTCGCTGTCTCCTCTGCAGTGGGCTTCACCCCCTTCGGTCAAACTTTCCAAGTTGAAGTTGGGGCGAACGGAAACCTGACATTCAACCCCGAGACAATAACCGCTAATGTTGGTGACACCGTGATTTATAATTTCCATCCGAAGGTCAGTTTAAGTTTTCCAAAGGTCTTCGGGGAAACAACTATTGACTTCAATAGAACCATTCTGTTACACAGTCAAGCTTCGGGGATCCATGTCATCCTCTTGCAGGCGGATTCTTCTCTGGATTTGTACCCACAGACAATCTCACAGCTGCATCTCCTACAACTTTTGCAATCACAATTAAAGACACCAAACCGATATGGGTTTACTGTGCTCAGACTAAAGGCGATCATTGCCAGGCGGGCATGGTTCACGCGATCAATGCGTCAGTGGGGTCCAATCTACCACTTGAACGACGCTGATTGAATATATAGTCCCCCGACTGGCAACACTTTTGATGCCTATAAAGCCAAAGCTCTGACTGCCTCCAAACCAAGTTCTTCTCCCCCAGATGGTCTTCCCGTTGGTGGTTTGCGCAAGACAAGCGTAATCGTTGGTGTAAATGGCTTGCTGCAATATTCCCCGAACAATATCACATCACTAGTAGGAGAAGTGATTGAATTCAATTTCAATCCGGCTGTGAGTATTACTTTTACCCCTAAAAATCGTTGTGCTAACGTTCCCAGAACCACTCAGTGGTCCAAAGTAATTTTGGGGATCCTTGTCATCCACTGTCAACGGGAGGATTTTCCAGCGGTTTTGTTCCTACGGCAGTCTCTCCTTCAGGAGCCACTTTCCAAGTCGTTGTAAATGATACTAAACCAATCTGGTTCTATTGTGCGCAAACAACGAAGACTCATTGTCAAGCAGGGATGGTAGGCTCGATAAACGCGTATGATTGCCTGTTTCTTCCAGTGGTGTCCTGTGCTAATTGTGTAGTCTAACCTCGGGCCCCAACACTCTTGAAGCATTCATCGGACTCGCGGCCAAAGCTTCTGATAGCACCATTCCACCAGCTGCCCCTCTTGGTGGCATTCTGACTGTCAATGGAACTGTAAGTTTCAGAGCATGAAATGAGCTTTCACCAGACATTAATTCATGGTTCCAGGTCGTCGCTACCGACAATGGTGATGTCCTTGACAGCAGTAAAGTCATTTCGGCCAACTCATCCATTTCAACCGTTCCTCCGCCAGGAACATCCATTCCACCTGATGTTGCAAACTTGGCTGGAGGATATCAGCCATCAAGCTATAACTGGGCAAACAACATCTCGGACCAAGCTACAAAACTTTTGCAAGTCGAGTGCTTCCTCGACAACATCTTGCTGGAAGTTCTTGTGAACGGTCACAACAACCTCACCTCAGGCGGATGGTCCCATGTTTACCCAGACTCCATCACAGGTACAATTGGCGGCATGACTGCCCAAGCCTTGGTCCACCGTTCCACGTCCTCGGACTCTCTCTCTCACTACAACAAACCAGTTGCTGGATTGTGTAGCTACAACTTCCCTATCACAAACGTTGATGACTTCGTCCATGTTGCTCTCACGCTCATCCTTCTTGAGATTGGCCTCCTTCTGGATATCGTAGCCACAGTCGTGCTTTCTGACCCCTGGCTAATCGTCCCTCTTGCCTCAACTCTCGGCTCAAAGTCTCGAATGGCTGGTATGGTGAACATGATGCAAGACCACATCGCGGCTGCTGCACCTCGAGAAGCATGGATACCAGCACCTCTCGTCTATTCCTATGCCATGAACCATTATGTGGTCCCAAAGTCGTGCCCCGGATCAGCTGGAGATCTGGGTGGTTACACCGCGCTTCCGCCGCTTACTCTAACCAACCCCCCTGTCACTGGCACACAGCGGGTTACGAGCGTCACGGTGTCCTTTGATACTTCGATCAAAGGCAGTCTTTTCATTGCTTGGCTTGGGGCTTGGGGGAGTGTGGAGTATACGCCTGTTGTTTCGACTGCGGCGGGTCAAGGAACTGCGAGTGTGCCTGCAGACTTGTCTGGGCATGTCTGGGGTGTTTTAACTAGTGCACAGGGAGGCTCTGTTGGAGAATTAATGAAGGTGGCGGTTGCTGGGCCGGACATGGTTTGGGTGACAAACCCCGAAAGAGAGGGTTGAACAATTTTATGGCGTTCGGATTCAGGGCTGCGGAAATCCCTATTATAGTCAGTTAGCGTAGCGCAAGCGAACTCGATTACCTCTCTACCTGCTGGCAATTTCGCCCTTTGAGCCTCTAGTGTTAGAATGATAAATTGAAATTTCGCTCATTCCCCCCAGCACTTCAAGAAATGCGAATATTGGATGTATTTAATTATTAAGGTTAGCTGATGTAGTATGATTAGATCTATTAATTTCTAATGAGTGGATCAAATTGAATCTGTTCTTGGAGCGTTTGAAGCTGCGTTTCGAACGCCTTTTTCATGGAAGCGAAGGAGGTGAGTAGGTCATGTGATGGGCCCTTTTTATTATCACCAACAAGGTCTCTATATACTCTCTAGAGCTCAGCTAGGTGAGCGTACATCTCTTAATCAATCAGGAAATACAATCCAGTGCTCTGATATACTATATAAGCCTTGACTGAACTAGGAAACTCCATGCGGGACACCTGGTGCCCGCATGTGATTCGTCACGTGTGCCCCTCCCACCAGGTCTAGCCATTTCTATTAAATTCTAGAGGGGCCTATTAGTTGCTATATATGTAATTTTTTTCTTTTGTTTAGCTCAGTTAAAGAGGCATATAAACTCTCCATTGAACAGCACTTATGCTTTAGATATCTCAATCTATATTAATTTTACCCTTATATTTTGAAATCTAATTACATGCCAAATACTGCCTTGTTCGTGCAAATGTCAGATCGGGAGATACTTCGGCTCCACGCCACTCTTAAGCAACCCTTCTCTCGCCTTCTGACGGCGCACAATCAAGAGCCTCGGCATCCCACGTCTTCGAGCTATGTAAGACCGAAATTGCGCGTCCAGTGGCCGAGCCGCCTGCCGTTACTATCTTACCACGATGGCCTTCCGCCGTAGAATGTTCGAGGAACAAATGCGCGGTTACAACACCAACCGGCTACCCGCTGTAGTCTTTTACATCAAGATCGTCTGAGAGTAGAGGGCACATTCCGCATGGCAACTGAGCGGTTTGGCACCAGAGGCCGAGGAACGGCGCAGCTGCTTCGAGACCACGGTAAATAGCGACTTTGCGAGCTAGATAAGTGGGAGGCACACCTGCTCCCACTTGGGTGACAGTTCCTGCGGCTGAAGCGCCCCGGACATTTTCTAGGCGAGTACCGGTAGCCAAGCCTGTGGCAGCTCGAGGTTTCAAGAAAGTGATGTCGCCGGTGTTAGTGGCTGCAGCGGTGATGCTGACATTTACTCTTCCGGGGGTGGCGTAGATGGCAAGGCAACGTCGCGCAATTCAAGCTTGCGGTCCTCGGTGAAGTAGAGAGCTTTCATTTTGTGTGAAGTGTGTGAGTTGACTCCTCCTTTTGCTCGCTGTGATTTAATTATATACATGCCAAGACTTGGTGGGTCATTTTGTGTGAAGTGTTTGAGTTGACTCCTCCTTTTGCTCGCTGTGATTAATTATATACATGCCAAGACTTGGTGGGACCAAGTTAATAAACTGTACGTGGTGGTCGTAACCCACAAATCTGTCAGATTTTAGGTTGTCATGGTTGTCAAATCGGACTTTTCCGTTCTCCAGGTTTTCTAAAGCCACGGACTTTGGTCAATTCAATGTCCCAAACTCTTCTGGCACATTGAGATCCTTTTGAATTTGAGACAGAATCTCGGGCGCAAGTGCTTATCGCAGCTTCATTCAATGTTCGAGATTCTTCTGGGACATTCAGATTACTTTTCGTTGTATCAATTGGCTTTCATCCCCCACCTTTCCACCGTCCAAAATCGAATTCGATTGCTGACTAACGTAGCTGTTTCATATATATTTTTGAAGTCGAAAGTCTACTACTTATTGTCCTTCTCCAAGGCTCACCACCCATACTTTTGTGCCACATCGTAGAAAAGCCAGGTTGTAATACCCGGTGCCTCTGTTAACGCCCGTATGTCAATACGAGCGGTTTAGGAATCGGGCGCTATCGGGGCTAAGCGAGGGGCCCGATTCGCTAATAAAAAGGCCTAATTTTAAAATAATATATAACTTTCTAATAAAGAATAAAGGCTAAATTGAAATTAAATAAAAAACATTAATCCTTATAAGAAACTTAGATGAGTATTACCTAGATTAAATTCTATTAAAGATTAAAAGATTTATATAATTATATATTTTGAAAAACTATTTTATAATTAAAATTATATATAGTTCTAATAAAAGGCTTTAGCTAAAATTACTTAAATAGTATTATTAACTAAATTACTTTTAATAAATCCTACTAATAGAATTTTATTAATTTATTAATTTGAAAATATTATGATATTTTCAAAATTCGCTCGTATCCGACCACGGATTTATGAACCGGAGCTCGCTTAAGTAGACGATTAAGTAATTGGGCCCCTCGCTTAGCCTAAATAGCGCCCGATTCCTAATTCGCTCGCATTGACTGACGGGCCGGATCACCTCTATTCTTCCTGAAGAAAGACGGTCCCAAAAACACGCTAAAATCGCGCTTCGCTTATTTCAGCCAATGGGAGGAGGTCACGTGCGACCCACGGAACGTCGAAATATTCGACTCACCATCCTCAACTCCATGACTTACACCTCAACAACACCACGATCTACACCAAATAGAAGCCCTACAGACTAGCAAAATGCCGTGGAGCTTCACTTTCCCCTCTGGACTAGTCATACAAGGCTAGAGCTGGCTTGTCCTGCAGCATCAGAACAATACGTAAGTCCAAACCCCCCCTCACCTTTCTCATGAAATTCCTTCGGAAATTACGAGGATCTTACATGAATCTAACCTTATATCTCTATATAGGAACAAGGTTACGGCTTAGAAGGCCCGGTGGGATGGTCAAATAGCTGGCACAATACCTTTGCCTACTGATCCTGACCCTGCTGAGCGTTTACGGTATGCAAATCCCCCCTACTTCTATTATTCAGTCCCTGAATAAGAAACTAATATAATATATAGGGCAGACATGTTCCTGAAGAGAAATGATAGCGTTACTCAACATTTAGGCACTACAAAGTGTCATTCGTGCCGTAAGGGTGGTGCTCTAGTTCATGTAAGTTAATTAGAATCTAGCTCTAATATTCCTCGGAAAATTCGAGGAATTCTTATTAATTTATCATACTTTAGGTGCCCGTACTACCATTACGTGAGGATCGTCTCTATTATAGCTACCGCTATGAAGAGGCCTTCCTTGAAGCCTATCTAGTTCGCCGTAGATAGTTAGGCTCTAATTCTCTCATTAATACACCAAATACGCTTCCTGAAGATATCCGTAATATGATTCTTCTCCTTCTAGAAGATCAATTCGGCCCTGATTTCCATATACACTAACTTCTCAACGCCCAAGACCGCCTAGCTAGTATTCAGAATAGTGTAGCTAATACTATAATTACTAATCTTCAAGTTTAAGGGAGTTTAAGGGGAGTTTAGGGCTAAAAATGGAGTTTAGAGTCTGCTTTTGAGATACCCCTAAGCTAGTGTTGCTTTTAATAGTACCTTAATTCTTCGAACTTATCGAGGAATTGCAATAGATACTATATTCGTACTAAAAACTGCCTACTTTTAAGTACCTTATTTATATGATATTAAAGTCTCGGAATTTTCGAAGCAAATTATTACTACTTATAAATATTAACTTAATAAGTAAGCTATATAGGTCTTTAAACTAAGATTATATATAGTATTATATATAGTACTTAGTAATAAGGACTTAGTTAAGGGATTTTAATAAAAGAATTCAATAATAATAAAGAATAATAAAAAAAGTCAAAATATTAAAAGTTAAGTATTATAAATATATAAATATAAAATAATATATATATAGAATTAAACTAAAAATATTAAATGAAGCTCTTATTTAATATTATATATAAGTCTTAAAACTAAGCCTATATATAGTACTTAGTAATAAAGACTTAATTAAGAGATTTAATAAAGGAATTTTATAATAATAAAAGTTATAGCAAAAAAAAAATCGAAATATTTAAAGTAGAGTATTATAAATATTTAAATATAAGATAATATATATAGAATTAGACTATAACGTTTAAGAGTAATATATAGTACTTAATAATAAGGACTTAATTAAGAGATTTAATAAAAGATCATTAAAAAACCTCGAAAGTTTCGAAGTAAATTATTCTTACTTATAAGTATTAAGTTAATAAGTAAGTTATATAAGTCTTTAAACCGACCTTATATATAGTATTATATATAGTACTTACTAATAAGGGCCTAATTAAGGAATTTAATAAAAGAATATAATTATACTGAAATTTATATAAAAAAAACTCGAAGTTCTTAAAGTAAAGTACTATAAATATAAAAATATAAGATAATATATATAGAAGTAAACTAAAAGTATTATTAGCGTCTTATATAATATTTTATATAATTATTTAAACCAATCTAATATATAGTACTTAATAATAAAGACTTAATTAAGAGATGTAATAAAATAATTTAATAATAATATAATTTATATAAAAAAAGTCGAAATATTTAAAGTAAAGTACTATAAATATATAAATATAAGATAATATATATAGAATTAAACCACAAAGCTCAAAAACTATATATAGTACTTAATTATAAGGACTTAATTAAGAGATTTAATAAAATAGTATAATAATAACAAAAGATTATTAAAAAGCCTCGAAATTTTCGAAGTAAATTATTCTTACTTATAAGTATTAACTCAATAAGTAAGTTATACAAGTCTTTAAACTAAGCCTATATATAGTATTCTATATAGTACTTAATAATAAGGGCCTAATTAAGGGATTTAATAAAAGATTTAAATTAAAATAAAAAATATATAAAAAAAACTTAAAGTATTTAAAGTAAAGTATTATAAATATATAAATATGAGATAATATATATAGAATTAAAGGAAAATATTAAACTAAGCTCTTATATGACATTTTGTATAAGTATTTAAACTAATCTTATATATAGTACTTAATAGTAAGGACTTAATTAAGAGATTTAATAAAAGGGTATAATAATAATAAAAGATTATTAAAAAGCCTCGAAATTTTCGAAGTAAATTATTCTTACTTATAACTATTAACTTAATAAGTAAGTTATATAAGTCTTTAAACCGAGCTTATATATAGTATTAAATATAGTACTTATTAATAAGGACCTAATTAAAGGATTTAATAATAATAAAGAATTATAAAAAAAATCGAAATTTTTAAAGTAAAGTACTATAATTATATAAATATAAGATAATATATATAGAATTAAGCTAAACGTATTAAATTAAGATCTTATATAATATTTTATAATTAGGGACTATAACTAGCGACTTATAAAGAGTCTTTTCAGAAGCTTTTTTAAAAAAATTAAAACATAATTTAATTACTTATTATAAAGTTATATATTAATTATCTATCATATCCAGCTTATATATTTAAGATTACGTAATAAAGAACTAAGTAAAGTATATCTTTAAAAAGGATATTATTATAATATAAAAGAGAGAAGTAAGGACTCCTTTCTCAAACTCTTAGTTTTATAGTTTATATTTTATTTTAATAATTAACTTACGAGTTTACTTTAAGATTTTATTATAATAATATTTATATCTTTTATTTAATATTCTGATTTCTCTTCTTACTTCTATTATATATTTACTAGTACTTTATATAAATACTATTAGTTTTAACTACTTATATAAGGCTTTTATTAAGTCTTTTAAAATAAACCTATTAATTTAGTTCTTTATTTAAGTCCTTTACTTTAAAAAATCTAGGTAGAATCTTAAACTAAGGTTTAGTAACCTCTATATTAGTCTTAATATTAACTTAGTAAAATAGACTAGCTATTTAAGCTATATTAGCTCTTTATTAATCGACCAAATAAATCATGTCACTAGAAAACCTCGAAATTTTCGAAGAAATCAAAGGAGGTATATTACAGCTAAACTACATATAAGCTATTAACTAATCCCTCCCCCATATAGCTTACACCTCTTTTTCCTGAACTTCTCAGGCTTCAGAAAGTCCTCCCGAGGGTTTGTAGGATCATCATTAACCCCTATTAAGTACCGAACGATTGTCAAGTTATCAAAGTTAGTTGACCACCCCCCCCAATCGCAAAGCTTCATTATTGCCCACCCTAGAACAGAAGAGAAGTACTGACAGCCTCCACGGCGAAAGGAGTGCGTCCCATAGAGCCTAGGATCTAAGTCTATTTCAACCAGGTGGCGGCGAAAGAGCTCAAGGAAGACCTCAGCTATCTAGCACTAATTAGTCTAGAGCCCTCGAAAATTCCGAGGAAACCTACTATACTCTTTCCAGTCGGGCTCGAATCAACTACTTGATCAAACTTATTAATCTTTCGAAAGAGAAACCCTTGTTCAATCCTTGACACGTGTTGCCAGCGAAGGAGAGCATGGACTAGATCGAGCTATATTTTTTCCCGGTCATGGTATAAATGAAAGGGCTTGATTTCTGAATATTATATTAGCATAGGCGATTCCTCGAATTTTCCGAAGCATTCAGAGCTAGTAACTTACCACCAGTTTAGTGAGTCTTGCGGAAGGGTAAAGTGAGCCTGATCTCACCCGTCTCCCTGGTTAGATCAATAACCTCAATATGATACGCCTCGATTCTAAGAACCTCATCAAAGCGAAGCATACAAAGGAAGGCGAGAGTATATGCCGCATGGAGCATTACTCGCTGCCGGTAACCCCCCCAGTTTGTCAAGTCGTCGTTATCAAGGCTAATAACAAAGCCTTGATTGTTCTTCGGTGCGGGGAACCTTGAACTAGACTCATAGAGGCGTTTAATAACGTCTTCAGAAACTGCTTTGACACTTGAGGAGATCTCTCCCGCACGAACCTACTTCTAGTCAGTTAAATTGGTTCGAAAATTTCGAGAGAACTCACTTACCTTTCTTCTTTGTAAGCTTACCATATACCTACCCACCTCGTATACTAATGAGGGGTTCCCATCCCATTTACCCTCCCCCCGGTCCTTATATTCCTGATGCCCGCACCTATAGTCACGAGCAAAGCCCCAACTAAGAGCCGCTCTCATCTTTAAGGCATGAGAGTAGGAAGCACCCTTTGTATCCTCCTTGATCTCTTCATTATACTCCTCCCCAGCAGCTCGATTCTCACACGTATTCATAATCCAATATATAATATAATGCGGCGTATGAGCCCCAATATTAAAGCATCGATCATGGTGCCGGCTACCTAGCCCCAGGACATAGGTATTGAAGCGTCTCTAGAGCCTATAGAAATTCCTCGTTAATTACGATAAATTCAAGGAGTTATACTTATTAACCTACCTCTTATAGTTCTAAACTATTGATTTCACAAGCGCGCCCTCAGTTAATACTGCGGCCGCCTCCTTACTCCGCTCAAATAGCCTATCGCTCTCATCCTCCTTCCCCTCCTACTCCAGCATCAAGATCATATCAAGCTTTAGCTGCTCCTGGGCCTCGTCAAGCTCGTCATTTGTATCCCCCTTCAAGTTGAAGTCCTCTGGCTCCTGCCCCTCTACTGCCTCTTGTTTTTGGTCCCACACCTCCAAGCTATCCACTTCGCGATCAGTTAATGGAATCCCCTGGGGATTATTAACCTACTCACGCTCCATATCATTCCAGGACCGCTTCGTGCGATAGTTATCTGCCAGAGGTAAATCCTGGGGGTTCGTAGAAGGGAGGGGCGCCCAATTCGGTGGGTGGAGGTCTTGTACAGGAGAGCCCCACCGCTTCGTGCGCAGCATCTTGTAATCGCCTCGAAAATTACGAGGGGAGTAGGAATCTCGGAAATTCCGAGAATTAATTAATGTGGAGGTATCTGCAAGTGGGATGATAAGGAGAGGGGGATCATTGTTTATTTGCATACTAATTTAGTGCGGAATAACAATACGCTTCCCTAGCGTATCACCGTGTCAACAGCACCACTCCCACACTTCACATCCTCCATTTCTATACACCTCCACCACCACCACTACCACCACCACCACTTATTATATCCTTCGCACCTTTTAATATGTCTTCCCCTATACCCTCCTCTGCCCCCACTACCCCGAGCAAGTCGCCCTTGAAGCGGAAGGCCCCTATTTACTAAAAGAGGAGTATTGTGCTATCCAAGAGACGAAAGCTTGAGGGCAGGACTCAAGGGGCCATATCTACGGAGACTAGAGAGGGCGAGAACCGATACCCCTCTAAGAGGAGTAAGATTACTCTCTGGGCTGACGAGTATATGGCGCTGGGCGAGCGAACGCCTTCAGAATTCGCTGCCTTCCAGAGGGGTAAAGAGAACTTCGAAAATTCCGAGGATTCCCTGCCCTCATACACTTCGCAAGCAGTACCTTCCTCCCCTTGCACTCCAAGCAAGAGCCAGTCTACTAGCCAGTCTACTAGTAGCGGGGTGATTACAATTAGGTACGAGAACCACATTATCTTCTCCTCAAGCCCAAACTCTAAAGGAACACCTCAAGAGATCATCCGGTAAGCGGCACTTATAGCTAAAAACAAGACGGTGGGATCACTTGTCTCCATTACAGAGGAGCACACAGCAGGAGCACCCTCTAAACGACCACCCAGCCCACTACAGAAGTTCAAGATTATCGACCTGAATCTTGAGTATACTGTGGACGATATTCCTGAGATCCCCACCACCACCTATAATGCACAAAACTACCACCAGATTCCCCAGGACTAGGAGGCTTCAGCACACCTGGTAATTCGGGGAGTGCCCATTCCACTGAAGTACTGGGCGGAGATCTACTAAAGGAAGCCTACGGCGGAGTACGAATACCGGCGGAATAAGTGGAGGCTCTGGAAGGTAGGCTCTCTTGAACCTGTGGAATCCTCGGATTTTCCGAAATATTTACTGACCCCTTTCTAGGACATTTTTGTTACCTTCCGCCTAGCGGGCTCTAATTGGGACACCTTCCACGACAAATATGCGACTATCTAGCTGCCCGATGGGAGCTCCCGTCCCGAAAGCAACTTCAATAAGATCTGTGCTAGTATTGCGGGTATACGGAAGGTGGAAAACACAGAGCATACGAGGCTCGCTAGGCAGGAGTATATTAGAGGGGACTTTGAGAAGCACTTTAGCTCTCGTAAGAGTGGAAAGATAACTATAATGAAGGGAGATCAAGAGATTGCTCGGCGGTATAGAAAACACAAGGGGATTGCTTCAATGTGGGATGAGTACTTTGACTAGTATATGTATACTTTCCTCGAAAATTTCGAGATCTCAATGTGATAAACTATAACTCTGTAAACTGTAAAGCAATTAAGAACCGCATAAAAAGAGTGGACTAGCAGAAAGTACAGGAGCTTAAGGTACTCCTAATAGACGCGAAAACTCGGGGATAAGGCCCAAATCCGGTGTGTGGGGGGGGGGGAAAGTCCGGTGGTACTTGGGACCAGCACCTGGGACCGTATTTTTCTCGATTTGCTACCCGTTCACACGCTTTCTACTGCAATTTTGTAAGGGCCCCACCACCGCAGAAAGGATATTCACGCCCAGAAAAATACGGTCCCAAAAACACGCTAGAGGGCCGGAGTTAATGGTGTTGTTTACCTAGTCAAGGGGGGGGCAGATGGGAGCGTGTCTCGCTTAGTGCTACACGCGTAAATCTGATATTTTTTCTCGGCCGCCTGCGGCGGCCAGTCTTTAATATAATTAAGTAGAAGCCGCATATGGAAATCACGATTAGCTTCTGCTCTTTCAGAATCTAAAGTCCTTTTGTTTCTACGATTACTCCTGATAAAGTTATGGCCGCGCGAAGAGGGGGTATATTGGGGGGTGCAGGGCTCGCTTATAGTGCACTGAACCCCCCGCCCTCAGGGCGCTGGCCGCCAGCGCAATCTGTGCGCGCAAAAAGAGCAGTTTTTGACCGCCCCCACAGGCCGTTTTCACTGATTTTTTGTTCTAGAATCGCGAAACCGCATACGCGCTTTCAGAATCTCTACTTTTTAGCTCCGTACGATTTTTTTTGGGCTAGGGGCAGGCTGCGGGGGGTAGGGGTGGATTGCGCGAGTGACCATTCCGCGATTTTGGTGGGGGGGCAGGGGGTAGGGGGCTAGGGCCAGAAGGGGCTTAGCGCAGAATGCCGTGGGACCGTATTTTTTCGGGAGTTCAGGCTTAATTCTGTCAGAGATTACCGAACCAACCGAAAAATAGCTCGCCTCTTCCATGGAGAAATTCTACAAATCCAAAATGCAAACTGGAATGATTACAAACGCACTCTATCGAAGCTCAAAACAAACCCGAATCCCCTATGGAATGTAGGTGATAGAGCTCAGAGGCTCTACGGGCTATTTCTAGAAAGCCCACTAAGTGATGGAGAATGGGATTCTATGCGGTAAGTGAAATCGCTCCTATGACTCGGAATAGTTTCTAACGACGAAATAGCAATGCCTTCGAGAATGAAGGACTGATCTATGTTCCTTCTGTTAACCAGTGGTATCCGCCATCACTGTGTCTCTGGAGCAGCCCAGTGCCAGTTGAAGGCAGGGTAGTCATTGGTTCCGACTATCCTGAAGCTCTTACAGACTTCTTTCTTACATTTTTGAGAATCTCTCCAGCTACATTACGAACACTCGTGGAAGCACTTAAGTCTTTGGGAGAAAGCCGGTCCTCAGTGGAGAGTATCAAGGAAATGATCAAAGCAATTAACAGAAAAGATCCTGAACGGCAAGATCTAGAGTCTCTTGCGACCTGCAATGTCCTGCCAATCAGAAGACACGTCTCACATGGTAGTATAACACTAGGGAACCTTCAGGAAACTTTTGCTATCATTGATAACACAAAACTTTCAGCTATCTTCCAGGATCATGTTGATCTTCTGGACTTTTCACTGGAAGAAGTTCACGAACTGGCACCATTTTTAGGGGGTCTGGGGCTGCAAAGCAAGTATTTGTCACAACTGTACACAACACAAACTTTATGTGATGAAAATGGTACGGCTGATGAGAGATTGACACGAAAGTTCACAGACAGGGCATACGAGATCTTGCGGTAAGATGAAAAGTAGTCAGTTCATTAATTTACACTAACAAATGTAAAGCATTGCTGTCTCCCATCGAACTCCAAAGGCCTCCAGGTCGTTATATGACCGACTTCTAGCTTCTTCAATCCTGAAAACAGACAGGATTTCAACAACGCACACCCTACACCATACCAATGGAGATACAACTGGACCCATACACGGAAATACTGGTCCTGTGCATATTCGAAATCAGGAAAATGGTTGGCAGATCTTCGTTCCAACTCTACGGTTTAACAGAGAACTCTGTTACAAGATACATCTTCCGGAGGCTCTAGCCAAAGCAATCGAAATACCACCCATATCTTGCAGAGAGCATATTAGCCTCGTTTTGAATAACAGCATCTCCTTCATAAATGACTTCTTGGAAACCGTCGGCATTGGACAAGTCCCAGGCATTGAGGTATTTCCTCGAAGACTAGTTGACGATTCAGATGGAGAGGAGGAGGAGGAAGAAGAAGGAGTAGTAGCAACTCGGGAGGGAACGTCTAGAGTCGTTGCCAACGAGTTCTTTGGCACGTCCCAAGTGAGTCGAATAAGTGTCGCGATGTCTGAAGGCGGCTCTACTCCGCCATCGAACATCTCATCTCCACAGCTATTCTTCGAGCCAGAGCCCGATAATATCCCAAATATGCCCATCCAAGGAATAATTGGTAACGTCGATGCATACACGCAGCTTCTTAGCCATGTCATCCGCCTCGCAAGACAGACGAGCTTACCACAAAGTACTTTCCCAGCAGCGCCTGGCAATGGACAATATCTTCTTGGATACGACCACCAAGCTGCGTTTGGTGTTCGGGTATTAGATCAAATGAGACATGACAGTAAGATTGGGGCTGCTGGAGAGCTATTTGTCAGTATTCCACCAAAAGATCGACCCAACAGCTTTGACATGTGACTTTGTAGGTGTATGAAATACTTCTGAAGACCCTCGAGCCATTTTTCGGTGTAGGGAATTGGAGAAGTACAATGCGCCAACTAGTGACAGTCCACCCCAATTACCGTGGTATGGCCTCGTGGGATGAGCCCGAGACATCCGACATCGTCTACACGGACACCAATAGCCACTTGACCAGACTGCTTATCCGGCTTGGCTACCTGGATGTCATTTGGAATGAATCCGAACCAGAATACTTCATTGAAGTCAAAACAACTACAGGAAACTGCGCAGATCGCTTTTTCATGAGTTACAATCAGTACAATATGGTACGTTTGACATTTCCTAGACTTGGAATGAGCTAATGATTACAGATGCAAGCAAAGGCGCTCCGCCCAGGACATACTTCTCCCCAAATTTATCTGATTTGCAGAGTATATAATCTTGGTAAGGACAGTATGAACTTGAAGATTTATGTCGATCCGGAGGCACATCGGCAGAGGGGTGCATTATTATTTGCTGCGAATTGGACCGTGAGAGCCGCGCCTGAGCAAAGAATCCGATCTTGAGATAATACATGAAGTGGGTTCCCACGGTGAATATAACTTATGCCAGAACTGGTTGTGGGGATGCTTCAATTGCTCAGAACATATTCTTAATACAAACAGATTCGGGGGAAATTATTTTGCTATCAGGCAGGCGGATTGAACTATCTTCACTGTAATGATACTAAGGCGCACTGAGCCATAAAATAGGGGTCTGAATGTTGATTGATTTCTTGAACTATATCTAAAGAAGGAAGAGGCTCTTATAAATATAGGAATAAAACGCTTTAGCATTCCCGTACGAAGGAATTTATAAATATATACCCTCGATTCTCCCGTAGACTTTTCATTTCTCAATGCCAATCTTGCTTCATTCAAATTCTAGAGTACCGCCCACGCCAGGCCTAAGAGATATATCAGTACCTTTTAAGGCCGCATATATCTTTTCATGCCTTGTATTCCCAATACTTTATATCGCGATCTCCGTGTATTTGGAGTGGCCACTGGAGACGTGCCACCATACTCATTCACAATCAAGAGTTTTTGATTGTCGGTCGCATTAATTCAGTTGACTTAGGCAAGAGTATGCCTTGAATGAAAAGGCAACTGAGGTTGGGGGATGAGCAGAAACAATGTCACAGACTCACAGGGACGAGCCGCAGTTAATTTGGGTTTGGTCAATATTGTTGTAGACTACTTTCTAAACCCAAAAGTTCAATTTGCGGTGACTAGGCACCCAATACCTCAGACTAAATTAGATTGTACAGAGGCAGTTCTCTTGGAGCTTCTGTAGCATGATTGATATAAATTGAAAAGCCTGTTGCAAGACTACGAAGTCCCTTAAACATAATCCTAGGTCAAGTCGGCCATCCTTCGTTCACTTCTACTTCCTCGAATGTCCTGGAACTAGTCGAATCAACTTGGCTACGAAGATCAAATTTGACTATACGTATTCTGAGGTTGTGGCGTGGGCAGGTTTTTCATTTCCATTTTCGATGTGATATTGGGTTCCTCACACAGTCCGGTTCTCGAAGACCTTGTCTGCATCTACTATGTGGTGTCTTGTCTCGTAACTACAGTCGGTCCGACCCAAACACGACAAAACGGTCACCCTTTTACGCCCATAATAACTTTTCAACCACAACCCTCATTAATTTATACTAAGTGATACGATTATAGAATAGAACCAGGCGAAAAATACCTATTAATCGGATTTTTAATATAATTCGTGGTTCATTAATAATTAAGGCCTAAAGTGCACGGACCCTTTTGACTTAATTGATTTTTGACCATACAAAGCGCAAAAATATTTGCTCGCTAAGGTCACATGAGCCCGGACTCTAGGGAGAGATCAGGGCATCTCACTAGCCTTATTATTAATAGAATAATAATAATTAAGCCCTATAAGCTTAATAGAACCTTCCCAAGTACTAAATATAGCTTTTTCTAGTACTATACATATTATATATATAGTAGGGCCATAATTATATAGGTTTCAAGCTCACTTTCCCTTGAACTAAATCCATAAACCTAGCCTATTATTTAGCTACCTGCTTCCCCTTACTTTTACATATTATCCCATTCATCCATTACCCTTTTAGATATCATTCTATAGCGTTTTTGCTTCTTTACACACCAAGTAGCTTATTTAATACTTAATCCCTTGCGATACGCATCTATCCAACGGAATATACGATTACAAAACCTCCGTATAGTCTCAATTAAATAAGCTTCAAGTGCCTCTATTACCTTAACCTTAGTATCTAGGAAGCTAACCTTCTTTACTTAACGAAATCGAGTCTTGCTATACCCCTAGTATATCTTAATTAGGTTGATTTCGTAGTAGAACTTCGGTAGAAATATAGCCTTATATCCCCGCTCTATAATAAGCTCCTTAATTTAACTCTTTTCCTCAAAGAAGTCCTTATAATTCGATAGTATATGAGCTAAATAGCACATTTATTCGATAGCGGGAGGGTATTTAAGGGGTATAGTACACTTAGTACCCTTTAGACACTTAAATCTTAAGCTAGGTATATTATACCCTCGCTCAATGAGAATCTATTCCACGCCCTTAGGCTCTCTTTCTCTATTTGGATTAAGTTGCCAAAGGACTTATATAGTGCCCTATAACCCTAGAATCGTACACTCTAGTAGGAAATACGTATCCCTCTTATAGGGCTTAATATTCCCCTTTTTAACCCCCCCTAGGGTCTTATTTATACTAAAGGCGTTTAGTATACCTTCGCTATACGAAGCGTGTATAGAGGACTAATTGAATATTAGAATAGCTATATAATTAGGGTACTTCTGTTCAAATATATCAAGCGTCCTAGTAACCTATACTAGTAGCTGTTTTATATCCCACTAGGGGTCTCTATTTGAGCCTGGGTATATAATTTGCCGGGTATCCAAATTAGGGTTATCCGGGATAAATATGCCTTTATTATTTGGTACCCTAATACGCCCCTTAGGACCCATGAACTCAGAATCGTGAATTAGCCTCCCTTTACTCTTTCCTAGCATTTTTTGCTGACTATCTACTACCTAGAGGCTCTTTTTATAGTCGAAACTATAGAAATAGCTCTTATCGTGGAAGTATATTATATATACCTAACCTCTAATTAGTAGTAAAGGTAGAATCGTATACTATATACCAGCTTTATCCTCCTCATATTGAACTATATATAATAAAAGCTCGTTCATTAATAGTAAAAATACCTCTTAATAATACTAAATCACATTAGGTCATTCGTGTCCATCCATATAAAGCCCTTTCTTAGTCTTATAGTGATAAAAGCTAAGCCTAGGGAGCTATAAGTAAACTGTGCTATGAGCGATTAGCCTCTCAATTATCGATAATAATTGAGGTAAAATCTCCTGATTTATGGCATTCAGGAAATCGTTTAGTAATATCGTTCTAAGCTCTTAATTAATCAACCAAGTACGGTAAGCTAAAAAGACGTCCTCATTATCTAGATAAGAGGTACTATCTCTTTTACTACCCCTAGCCTCTAGTAGAATACCATACCACTATCGATAATAATTAAATAACCCCCTAATTCGCTAAGCTAGTGTCTTTCCATTATTAAAGCGGTGATTACTAGAGGCTACTAAGAGCAATGCGTTAATTCTCTCTAGTCGATACTACCCTAGTTTCAGGAGCTGTTAAGTATATTACTAGAGGAGGTATAAGTTAGCGACTATACAAGGGGTATATAAGTCTTTTATCTATGCTAGCTTTATATCCACATCGTCAAGGACTTCCTGATAAGTTATTCGTACGTCTAGAGCTTCGTTATCTCCGTATACGTCTCTAATAAGGGTATCTATAAGTAGCTCGTTCATTCTATCGTCTTTATCCTCAAGCCTTTACTCTTTTCTTAATTACATATCCCTAGGGATATTAATTAGCCCCTCAATAATACCGAATTATAGCTTCTTTTGTTTAAAAGATGGTACGATTATAGGGGTCTTAAGCCTAGCGACTTGAGTATCTTTTGCCCTCTAATTATATATATGCTTTTATTGAGTTCTCAATAGCTTTACTAATTCCTTTACTATTTTAGAGACGTACGAGCCTCTAGAAGCTAGAAATAGTATTAATACACTTATATTATAATATAAAGGTAAGTAACTTACTAGTCTGTGCCGTAAGTCTTTGCTCTCGCTATACGGATATAGGCTTCTCTAAAATGATCATCTCATTACTACTAATAAGAAGCTTCCGCTGAACCCAATAGAGCGTCGAATCTTCAAGCTCTTTATTACTTGGTTCAATATCTAAACTATTAGAATCGTCCTCTATAATAGAGGGTTTCCTATGCTGTTCGTCAATAGTCGCTTGGATTATAGCTTCTTTAGCTATAGTGAGAACTATGATTGAATTAAGGGTTAAATCAGCTCGCTTACGTTTCTAAAGGCTTATAGAGGTAGCTATTAGAAGTATTCAAAAGGAGTACTTAATTGAGTTTATGGTTATTGAGATATTAATATAATCGTGGAAGAGCGGTCAACTTGAGGGGGCAGTCACGTGACAATAAAGTAAAAAAAAAAAAAACGACTATACAAAGCGCAAAAATATTTCCTCGCTTAATTACATATATTATAACTTCTTTAGTAATAAAGATATTATAATTTTGAGACTATAGAATTGATTCCTAGTGTATATAGTATAGTTTTAATTAATACGATTTATTCTAATTAGTGTGGTGGTGGTTTTTATTTTTTTTTGTCGTGTTTGGGTCGGACCGACTATATATCAAATGTCTCGCCCTTGAAAGTTCCCTCCTCTAACTCATTGATAGCCTCTCCATGCATAATTCCGTGGAGATAACATTCCCCAACAAGTCTGTACCTAATATTCTGACTGCTCGAAGAAAAATCTGATTCTTGTTTTCGGAGCGCAAAAGGGGTGATTCCTCCAAATATGACGCATATAACATCTCCGGGCTGCAAAGTTGGTGGTCCAAGACCCATGTATCCCTTTTCGGTGGTGAAAAATCTCCGCCCAGTCTCATTGCTTTTCAGTAGTGCGAAATCAAATTCGCATCGGTACTTGTTTATGTTGTTGCCGTGCTGTTTACTGCGTTGTCCTGGGTGGTCAGATTGAGGTTTCATTGTGCCGGAATCCTGGCTGGATTTCCTTGAAGATATTTCCAACCCCAGCCCCTGCATGTCTGCGCTAAGTCTGACGAATTGAGAACGCACGCAGAGAGGGGAGAGTGGTAGATAAGGGACTAGTTCCAAGACTTGACGAGAGTCTCCTCCTAAACTAGAGCAGAATCATACGATCTTTATACATATAAAATCTGGCTCTTCACCGTTGAGAGCCTTGATTGCACGGTCTGAACCTTCAGCCAAATCGCGCGCCGTGCGTCCATCGTTGTCCTCCGTCGTTATCACTGACCCTCTATCAACCAAGAGTTTGGTGTGCTGCTCCGTATCCCAAGCGGACAGAACGGTGTAATGGTGTCCGGCCAAGCTTATCCACCAACCCTACTTCAGCTCCATGGTCAATCAGCAAGTTGATTACCTCTCGATGCACGTTATGCGTTGCTGCTGTTGCTTGTGCGCGTGTGCTTATGCTTGCTGTGTCAGAACCAAGTGTTCTGTGACGGGAATACGTTCCCTATATAATCGGCTGGCCCTAGCGTGCTCGCCTATTCTACTGCTAACACCCTTGCTTCGCTCTGGACCCATATCCATCCCTGATAGAAATTCGTCCGTGCCGCAACCTCATATACCACAACTTAGTGGCTGCGAAGGTTGCGCTGCCGGCTTCGCGGTAATAAACTGTAATAGAGGCGCAAAGCTTGCACGTGATTCCAAGTCCTTGTTAGGATAAGGCGATTTGTATACCAGGTGAAAAGAAGCTTAGAGCAGGGTCGCTTTGAAAGAACTATTTCCTCGAGAAATCTATTTAAAGATCGAGCTATAAATCTATTAATCCTATGATACTATCGCCTATAAATACTAACCCTGACTCTTATAGCGAGATAGTAAGAAGCCTTATCCTAAGGGACCGTCTAGGAACCCTCGGCGATCTCTCTAAGTCTTTTAGAACTACGGCTTAGCTTAAGAACATTGTTCAGAGGGCCCTCGAATATCCTCTTATACTTCTTAGAAAGGGGACTCGGCTAAAGAGTATCGTCCTTAAGGAATATCTAATAATCCCTAACTACCTCCTTAGTTACTTGGTCTAGATCTACCTCGTTGTCCTAACTACTAACTAGGAGTCTAATTATTCGCCGCTTAGTATTACGTATAGCTATTAAGCTATAGCTCTATTCATCTCTCTACTAGGGAGTAGGCTAGCCACTAGATTAGTACATGGTAGTCTATTAGGCTATATATACTTATCGCTTTAGTGTATCTGAAACTTAAGTACTTGAACTCCTCCTATAGCGGATTAGTACCGCCTTTAAATAGTCTATCTAAATCCGTTTACCTCTACTACTTGTCTTACTAGGGTAGACTTTATTTTACGATAAATAATCCTATAGCTTACTATTAAATTATAGTAGTATATTATCTTCGTTTATTTATTAATCTCTAGTAATATAAAGTAGTTAGTATTAATATTTAGCGGGCAAATGTATACCTATAAGCTATTTGGATCGCTCTTACCTTTATACCTATAGTCGTCGATCTTCTTTCTCTAGCGACATAGGGGGTTTAGGAGAGGCGTAGCCTCGCCGTTTACCTCTTTCTTATAGAGGGGGACACTGAGACCGAGTCTTATAAATACTAGCTTATTAGTTATCTCTAGAGCAGCTATAATATCCTAGTAGTTAAGCTATTCCTTAGAATAGAGCCTATTAAATACGCTATATAATAGTTTAACTATACTATTTACTATAATAGAATCATTATTATCGAGCGTGTACTTACTAAGAATATAGCTAATCCCTTCGATAACTTAGTTAATAGTAGTATCCAAGTAGCCTTATAGTACTAGTTCCTATCATTCGAATATGTTACGTTAGTATATGTGTCTAAAACCTAAACTAGGTACTAGCTTACTCTCTCGAGACTATACTTAGTCTATAGGCTTAAGACCTCCTCCGATAATATAATAGAATGTGATTTAAGTGAGTTAAAGAGGTAAGACGGGTCCGGTTACCTTTCCTGAGCTAATAGCTCTACCTATTCATCGAGGATAAAGAGTAACTCTATCTTTTGTGGATTTACTCGAAATAGTATAGCTATCTTATTAATATTTTCTTTACTAGCCTTCGTATAGGTCCTAGTAATATACTTAAGGTTAATAACTATTATAATATATATATTATAAGATATACTATATATCTGAATTAAAGAGAATCCTAAGATAAGTTATCTGGATTAGTTTATATAATATTCGCCCTCTATAGAGAATATTATTAAGCCTCTTCCTCCTTATATTAGAGATCCTCTTTTAGATACTAGCCGAATTTACTAACAAAGGATAACCTTTATTATCCTTAGAGGTGAGTTTTCCCGGGCTCTCTATAACTATAGTATTAGGCGCCTCCTTTAGGTATTTATCTAGAACTATAGTAGCTAGATATTTTCTGGGTATCCCTCGTTTCATAGGAGGCGGTATCTTCTTAGCTTATTTAAGCTCAGTGTCATACTACTCTAAGGCGCTTATCTACTCTATTATATTGAGGATAATTACTTCCTTAGAATAAGCGTGACCTGCTTCTAGTATATTAATCTATATAGAGGCTAACTAAGTTATTAGGCTACTTACGATCTATATAGAACCTAGCTATTCTACTATAGTAGTTATAGCCGGTATTTCACTAAGGCTAGGTTATAATGTACTAAGGATTCTTGAATAGACCTCTATTAGTACTTCTTAGCGCTTACTTATCTCGTAAATAATATGAATTACTTTAGTAACTATATTAGTTAATATAGGAGCCTCTCTAAGTAAGGGAAGGGATAGTATAGTTTAGCTATCTTAAATTAGAAGTAGTTATTCCTTATTAACTTATTACGCTTATATAGAAGTAGTATTATATAGGCTCACCTATTATTATCTTATCTTAGGCGGTAACAATAGACTCCTCTCTAGTAAGGCTATCTCTACCTTATCTAGTAAGGAGGTAGTTAGGTTACCTTTGGTTAGAGGTAATAGAACTTCTCTATCTACTATAAGCGTGAATAGGGCTATATATAGTATCTAATCATTAGATAGAGGCGATTAGGATCCTCTACTAATTTATCGTATAGGTATAGATAGAGGAGGAGCCGGTTCTATCCCGTATAGTAAAGAGGGGACTAATATAGCTTAATTATTAGATGCTTTTCTATTGATTTCTAGTAAGGCTATCTCTTACTATTCTACCCTACTTAGCGAGAGAAGGTAGATAGTAGTCTCACTATCCTTAGTTAGCTTATCGAGGGTTACTAATAGCTATCTATAGACAGGATTCATCTTAGCGCTATCGCTACTATACGTGGCCTTTAGCTAATAGAGCGCTAACTCGCTGCCTATAGATAGTAAGGAGAGGCTATGGGTAGAAGACTAGCCTTATACTCCTTCCTGAGAAACTTCTTCGGCGATAATCTCTGGAATATCTTCCTCGTATTCTAGAAGGAGTTTCTCTATTATAGGGCTATCGCTACTCTAGTTAATAGTCATGCCTTCGTGGCCGGGTTAACACGTGACCGAGTTATTACCGACTTAGGAGCTACCGCCGGAAGCTTCGTGTGAATCCCTAGGTCCGTCTCTAGAGATATACGCCTATACCTTAGAGGGCTTTGGAAGCTAATAAGTGAGATCTCTCTTCTTCCTTCTCAATAGTCTTTTACCTTAAACTTTAGGTTTAGAATTATCCTTAGAGTATTTGAGGATTTCTTAGACGAGATATTAAGTAACGGATAGCGCCTTTATATATAAATCCTATATAAATATTAAGAACTATAATTAGTAATTAGCTTTCCTAAAGAAATAGAATAGTACCCTTTAACTCACCTCTAACCTAGGTTAGATATCCTTCAAAGAAGTTATAGTAGAGATAAATTATCTAAATAGGTATATAGGATCTTCGATCGCCTTATTAGATTTAATGATCTCGTCCTACGAGCGACTTAATAAATCTTACTAGACGTCCATTATTAGAGTGATATCTAACCAAGATTTAGTAGGTAAGTCGCTTACGTTTATCGCGAATATTCTATACTTGGAGGTAAAGGGTATGTTTGAACTAAGGAGAATAGTTAGCGTAGCTACTAGGGGTTACCTAATATTAAGTACTCACGCCCTCTATCGGGGGCTATTAAGATACCGCGTTGCCCTACTTTCGGCTAAATCCTAGACAAGTGTTGTGGCCTAGCTATTTAAGGCATCTTAGACGTGATATGTTCCGTTAGGCGGATAGGATAGGACTATCTAATACCCGTATCCCTAAACCCCTAGTAGACGATGTTGCTTAATACGAGGGTATATGATGCTAGGCTATCTATAGCGCCCTAAAGGAGGTTATGTGCTATTATTCGCTCTTTCCTATCATGATCTAGGAGGTAGAAGTATTAGTTCTGGTCTATGATCATGCCGGTCGAATCAGCTAAGGTTACTAGACACCCCTATCGTTATCGAATAATATAGATGGCGTTAGATATACGAGGGCTAATAGCCGCGAGACCCTATACGAGGAGTATTTCGATCCTCTGGGCGGCTGAAATGCATAGCAACGGCTAGTCTATTCGGTCCCTCGCTACTGAGCCTAAAACCAGGTAGTTTTGACGCTCTATAGCCTTGGGATCCTACTGACGATCGTTTCTGAGTCTCCTAGATGTCTCGTATTGAACATGAACGAAGGACCAGACTCGGTTGTTAAACATGTATCTGGGAAAGGATAGTGGATTCGATCGTCCAGCCTCTCAAAGACTCATAGTCAGCCATTCCCACTCTTGCGGTCCCGTCTCCATGCCTTCAACACGATTCTGTCCCACTATCCCCAGCTGAGTACCCATCTCCTGCATAGGAAATCTTGACGAGCTCATCATTGGTCTCTGCATCATTCCAACCTCGGCCATATCCGCTCCTCTTTCTAGGAGAAGTCTGAGAACGCCTAGAGAATAGCGCTGTGCAGCCAGGTGTAGTGCCGTCTGCGCCTTGAAATCAGTGGTGGATGAATCGACTCCACAGTCGAGCAGCTCCTTGACCACCTCTTCGTGTCCATCCAGCACCGCCAAATGCAAAGGAGTCCTGCCGTAGTAGTCCTGCGCTATACAAGGCGTGTGCTTTTCCAGAAGCTCCCTAACCTTTAGAACATCTCCCGTAGAAGCGGCTCCTGCGAGGACCTGCGCATCGTCTAATGAAGCAAGCCAGATTCCGCAGGTAGGACAACGGCCGTCGAGAACGGACTTGGAGAGGCAGTCTTCGTGGAGCCAGTGATCGCAACACCGCAGTCGAACCATGCCGTCCCCAATCTGCCAATCCTCGAAGCAGAAGTAACAGTGCTCCTCGGTATTATCCGCATCCACAGTCTTTCTAATAACGTATGTGTCGGACAACCGGTCGTGGTTATCGCCAGGTGGGACAGGCGCATTTTGATCGGTGAGGTTGACGCTCGATTGCATGGTTGGGATCCTGGTTCGAAGGGCACTGTGCAATCTTGTAGGGCGTTAGTCGATCATATCTTGGTAGCTAGTGACTTTGTCATATGTTTGGGAGCCGTACATTGTAGGTCTTGATTTAGGGTGGACTTCTTGCGGTGGGACTGTCGACGAGAATCTCCCAAGGCTGGAAAGGCGGTCTTGGCGTCAGGAGAAAACGGATGAATATTTCCCCACTCCGTGTAACCTGATGGCCATTGGCACGTGATGATTATTCGCTTCGCACCACCCACTACGAAGCTGTCTTGGCTGGTGAATGTTCACATACAAATTAGCTGTCACGATTCACAATCCGCAAAAGCCAGGTAAGTTATGTTTCTTTTTTCACCTCACCATCACCTCTTTATCTCTCCCCCTTTCTCAATCTCTGGCTTAAGGATCAACATCCAATCATATCATGTCTACCCTCTTCCTTACACCCCCAAGCTTCTCTACCTTCCACAGTGGTACGACTGCTGTTCCCGCTGAGATCACTTCTCAGATTATAGAATATGTAATTGCAGACACTCAGCTACTGCCGATGGGCGGCGGAGTAGGCATGCGCAGGGCTCACCACCCAGTGGCATCTGTTTCGCGCGCATTGCGAACGAACTACCTCCGTCACCCTCTCGCAACTACTGCGAAACACAGAACAACCGCCCGAGTCCCCCTTGAATAAAGTGGGTATCACCAGTTTGATAACACCACACGGGCACAGACCAAGGCAAGGGCGTCTAGCCAGTCAACACTCTCCAAATCACCAGAGATTCCTAATTCGGGGCCGTTAACGAGATCTTGGCGTGGTGTTATCCAACTGGTGACACCCGCTTTATTCAAGGGGGGGGGGGGGGGGCAGTACTTGCTCCAAATAAGCGACACGTGATAATCAGGAGATTGCTCATTCAAATCAACGAATGCTAATTGACATAGCATCTACTGGCTTTAGTCCTACCGATATGATCTCTACCTGGCTTCAAGGCTATCATCATGGCTTCCGAAGACTTCTACCAAGTTCGAAGCTTGGTAAATAGATTAAAGAATTGCGCTTCTAACTATTATCTAGGCCAATGTTACCGTCAATCTCAGCGCTGACGAGCAGTCTGTATTGATGGACCATTGTAAAGAACTCGTAAGAAAGGCAGGTGGAACGGTTCGTGAGGATATGAGCCGTTTTTTTTGGTTATATCGGGTATGCGCCTGTGTTCTCAACTTCGTTATGTCTCAGAGGGTAGTCGGCTAATGTCCGCGGAGGTTCACTTTGCCGAATGGCGTGGAAAATCCAATTAAAGAAGACGATGAGAAATTCAAAGGCAAAATCTGCACTTGCTTTCTGGGCTAAGGCTGGGTTGGAACGAGGAGTCATTGTGTGGGTGGAATTAGCAGTGTTCGGGTATTGATATTACGGCCTTTCGAGGAGCTTTTAGCACAGTACGGCCCCTATCGTGGGCATGAGTGGGAGAGTCGAGGTGCTGCTGGAGAGATTCCGATCGCCGCGTTGCCTAATGGCCATGCTGCCACTTGAGGCCACGGTGTCGCCATACTGCCTATGTCACACTGGGCAATGCGCACAAGCTCGGGCTTCTCAACTGGCCAAAAGGAGGGCTGCTAGATGTGGTTTTCGTTGCTCAATTTCAAATATTTCGTTCTCGCTGTTTGTGATGTTTTTTTGGTGTGGTGGTGAATGCTGGGTTTTGGAGAATGGAGATCAAACACGTGAACGGGATCGTGGTACGGTGGGCGATAATTACACAACCGAAATAAGTCAGACCCCGCTTTTATGGATAACACTTAAGTCGTCCTCGTAAAGACTTTGATAGTATGAAGGATGAGATTAAAGAATGGTTTCTTTTTGATGGTATCTCACCGACTGGCCTGTGTGCACGTTTGAGAGAGCACCCAGGGCTTGAGATTGACCCTCGCAATGATTTCTCCCCCGATGTTAAAAATCGGGAATGCGGATCTGACTTATTTCGGTTGTGTGAATATCACCCACCGTAGATAGGCAGCATTGCCGCTGCCACTTTGGGCTTCTAACCTGGCTGAACCACATTCAAGTTGCCACCCAGCGAAATGAATTAAAACCAGCAAACCCTGCACTCTTCATCGTTCTGTCAAACCCCTTTGTCAAAATTGCTGTACTAAGCAATTGATTCTGCTCCTCCACAAAACATGGCCGAAATTGCTGGCCTTGTCGTTGGTGGCGTTGCCTTGGCCAGCCTTTTCTCTACTTGCGTGGAATGCTTCGACGACATCGAACTCGCTCGGCAGTACAGCAAAGACTACGAAATCTTCGTTACCAAAGTAGATCTATTGAGGACACGATTGGATCTTTGGGGCAGGACGGTTTGGGTCGAGAAAGGTGACGAGAGAGTAGTAGTGGAAGTTTGGAAGCACGAGTGGTCCAATGTTGGAGAGAGTGTCGGACGGTCTTTGGTGGGCATCAAGGAGACTCTGCAGGATGTCCAGACCCTGCAAGACAAGTACGCCCTCGAAACCATCCCGCAGAGTGCGAAAGGGCCCTCCGTGGTGGCAGTGGCATCGTCGGACGTCGCCATGGTCACGTCAAAGACGTCCAAAGCGTTCAACGAGCTCCACAACGTTTTCAGCAAAAACGTCATGCTGCGCAAGAAGGAAACATCGGTCCGCAAGAAGACGGCCTGGGCAATCCACGACCGCGCCAAGTTTGACGAGCTGATCTCGACGCTTTCCACCTTCCTCGACGGCCTCGAGAAGGTCTCCGACCAGCTTGGCGTGCTTGCTAAACAGCGTCGCATGTTCGAGCAGGAGATCACCCAGATCACCAACACGGAGAGTCTTGCGCTTCTCCGAGCCGCTACAGAAAGTTTAACGTCCCTGGCCGCGGGGGCTGCTGGCTCTGCTTCAGAAGGCGCATCAAACACCAACCCGAGCTCTACGTTCGGCCACGAGTATGTCAGTGCCGTCGCTACACAGAGAGCGATACAGATAAACGGAGACGTGGGTCTCGAAGAACAAATGGGGAAGGGTCCTGGTAATAAATATGTTAATCCGAAAGCCACCGGGGAATCCCTCCAGATCAATGGTGGAGTGTCGGCTGCGGGGCTTGGCACATTGCGTCGTTAGGTTGACTGCTCAATAGCATGTGTGATGGGAAGATGCACCGTTTTTTCCTTTTCTTTCGTAGAATGTCCTTTATGGTAGTCCCTGATCATAGGCGAAGACTTATACAGAGACGAATTAAGTCTACACATAGCAATGAACGATCAATTATTCCCGGAAAACCTTTCCAAAGTACTCCTTAGCCATGCATCTTGATCCTCTTCCACCCTGCTGCGTTCTTGCGAGTCCATTTTCCCCCAATTCTCCCCCCTGAAAGCTAAATATTCATGATTTTGGCAGCCACGGGGTCTGACAAGCCCATCCCTATATCGTTCCATGCAGCTGTTGCAGAGATAAACTTGGAAGCAGACGTGACAAGTATGGGCTTCCAGCCCTGTGTCAACAGAGCATGCATCACAGGCAGGCCGGTTCGACTCGACATCGCACCCTAGCCAACTGTACGCAGTCTTGGACTCCTCAAACCTCCGTAACTGCAACAATGCGAAGCCAAGATCTTCGAATTCTCTATCCTTCGGTGGAGCCTCCAACAGTTCCCTGGCCAGTCTGTCCACTGTTCTTCTCCGGGTGTCAAGTCGTACTTGCTCGGGTGTGGGATGACAATTGTGGAATCTTAGTACAGCGTTGAATAATGACGGCTTCTCAGAGGCATAATCAAAAGGAGTACGGCCGAATCTGTCCACCAAGTTTGGATCCGCTGCTGCTTCCAGCAGGCATTCCAAAACGTCTTTATTGTCGTTGCGGATGGCGAGAACGAGTGGCAAAATGTCGCTATAGGCATTGTGACTTGTGTCGGCTCCGCCAGAGACCAGTCGTCTTGCCACTTCCAACGAGCCTCCGATGGCTGCGTAATGCAAGCTCGAATATCCAGTTTTGGAGGTTATGTTAGGGTCAGCGCCATGTTCCAAAAGATAAACAACAATATTGGAGTGACCGTGGCGAGAAGCGAAGTGTAGAGGCGTTACTCTGTTGCTGTCCATGGAGTTAATCTCTGCTCTGTTTTCAATTAAGTGGGTAACGACAGCTAAAGAGCCTTGCATGGCGGACAGATGTAATGCTCTATACTGTAGTTCGGCCCGCGCTTCAATATCTGAGCCGATATCCAATAGAGCCTTGACTGTGTCCAGGTGAGTGCCGTAGCAAGCCAGGTGCAACGGGGTATAGTTCGCGGCAGTTTGGCTTTTAACATCTGCTCCTTTTGCGTGAAGATACAGACAGATGCCTGTCTTGCCCTGACTTGATGCCAAATGTAGTGGTGTCCACCCCTCGTCATCTTTAGCAGAGATAGCATTCGTTTTGGCTTCCTCGCAGAGAAAACGAACCACATCCAGTAGCCCATAGTATGCGGTCGAGTGAAGAGCTGTCCAGCCAACTTTAGAGCATCGGTCGACATCAATACCCCTTTTGAACAGCTCTTTGACAAGATGAAGATGACCTAGAGAGGCTGCAAGTTGAAGACTTGTCGAGCCAGCGTAATATCGTCCCGCAAGCTCCGCTTCCTTCTCCAAGAAAGTGTGTACCACAGCTATGTATCCGTTTTCCATCGCGACTTGCAATGCGGTGCGGCCCGTGCTATCTCTTATCGCAGTATTCCCACCATTCTCGATGAGCAGCCGGACGACATGTCCATGGCCGCGCGAAGCTGCGAGGTATAGAGAAGTATATCCGTGCGAAATTTTGCTCATTTTTGACCAAATAACAGAGCCCAACGTTCTGGCCGCTGATATCATCACCATGATGAGAGGGAGATGGTATTGAGCCCATTCGTGTCCGACTCTGTTGCAAATGAGAATAATGACCACTACCACAAATGACGAAACTTCTATAAGCAAGCCTGTGACTCCGCGTCTCAACTCGGTCCAGTGTGTCGCGATGTACAAGAAAGGCCAGCATGTGCGTACGAAGCTATCGGGCAGCAAATACCCAATGATGCCGTATCCGATGATTGAGAGAAGATTGATTACGGTATGCTGGATCAATGATTGCGAGTAAGCATATAACCAGAGGACGAGCGATGTAACTCCAAACCAATGAAAAGGTTGTGGAAAGCTTTCGTAAGCTTTCGCAAAGCCAGAGGCGACGTATTTATAGTCTCTGAGTAAGTCGTAGAGAATGTGGAATTTGCCCACTGTCGTTACAGCTGCCCAGCACACAGAGTGGCCTCTGATCTGTCCTGTACGATTTGACAGCCAGATCCGATTCGTCAAACGACGGCCGACAAAAGACGAAACGTCTTCTTGTATGTATCCAAGCGACAGAAAGTTGAATTCAATGATTGTCTCGAGAAAATGTAGATATGCACTGTTTCTGATAATTTCGACTTCTTGAGCCAATTCAGCCGCCTTGAAGATATCCGCAGCTTCGATGGCCGTGGCCCATGGAAACTCCCCAGTGCTGGACTTTGTGTTAATCAACCAAGATGGTTGAGTATTTCCCTGGGTGGTCGCTGCGTTTATTTTAGCATCGTGGGACATCAGGATTCGAGCAACCTCTAATTTGCCCTCCCAAGCTGCCCAGTTGAGTGAGGTCATCCCGTAGTCCTTCAATTCACTCGACGCCCCTGCTTTCAACAGTATCTTCACGACACCGGCATGACCGTTTCGAACTGCCCATGTCAAAGGTGTCATTCCATACCCTCTCTTGCTGATGGAAGCTCTATCCAACAGAAGCCTCACCGCTTCTTCATGTCCGTTGCGACAGGCCCAATGCAGTGACGTCATGTTATGGTGTGGCTGCTTGTTGATGGCACTCGGTAGAATATCCAACGACTGCAAGCTGCGTTTAGCTAGTAAATTTGACAGTAGAGGTGTGATGCCGAAGAAAGCGGCAAGATCTATCATGCCAAAGTTATCTGGGCCGGCCCAGTCTCGTACGGCATATGACCAGTACGTCTTCAGCCAACTGTCTCTGATGATTGAGGTTTGTGTGCAGAAGTGAGGCCATGACTCGAACATGTCTGCAACTGCAGGTGATGCTCTGCGGGCATGCTCAGGCCAGCTTTTGGCAGCATAATCCAGTAAAGGATACTGTTGCCGTCGAACCGAACTCGGTGACGTTCGATCTCTGTCCAACAAGTTGATGGGTCCTTCCAAGAGTGCCCCACTCTGGATGTATTGGAAGCATCTCTGCGTAATTTTCAGATTGACTTCGGCCTCGTTGATCTGAAAAATCTGTAACTGGGGGTTGCTCGTAGTATCTAGCTCCAAGAGGAAAGCCTTCGCCGTGCTATGAAAGAATTGCACATAAGGTTCGTCGGATTCAACGACCTTCAGCAGACTGCCGGCGAATCCTATGCGCTCTCTAATTCTGGCGTCACGGCTGAGAGTCTGCGCCGGCTGTGTGCCTGTGGCGGTGCTGAGTTCGGTCAACGTCAATGGCCTGACGGTTCCAACAAGCCAACGCAGGATTTCTACCACATCATCACGCTTGCTGTCATGGACTTCGAGCAGCATTCTCTCGTAGATGCCCGTGAGTCCTTTTGGCTGTCTCCTCAATGTGGCTTCTGTTTTCGAAGGCTCCGTCTTCTTTAGCTCTTCAGCAACATAAGATACCCACAAGAATGTTCCGTCGGCACCTTCGACAAGACCGCGATAGACAGTGTTCTTCAGGTCCTCATGGTAACCTTTGCTTCTTGCAAGCTTGCCGACCGTCTCCGAGATGAAATTCTCGAGATCAGTCCTCACCTTACCGTTAACCTCGGGATTCATAATAACTTGGTCGACGTCTTCCAGGGCGCTCCTGATGGAATCTGGGAAGTCTCTACTAGTGACGATGATCTTTGTGATTGTTTTCGACTCCATTGTCAGGGAAAGATCGCGTAGCTTTTTGGGAAGCCAGTCCATCGAGTTGGATTTGATCTCATCGAGTCCGTCGATAACGCAGTACACCTTAGCAACGTCGATATTTGAGAGCATTATCTGGAAATTTTTCCATAACACCTCCTGGTTTTCCACACTGAATAGGCCCTGGTTGTCCTTGTAAAGCTCGAAGTCTCGTAGTAGAACCTTGACTAGATCCGGCGATCTATCTATGAGCTGTAACATCAAGCCTCGAAGTACAGCTACCTCCGTGTTCCGTTTGTTATCTGAATGGGAGCAAAAGTAGTAGAGCAGGCAAGAGATTTCGGGCTCGCCGGCGAGTGATTCAAGTTCCTCAGTGAGATGTATGGACAAAACAGTCTTCCCCACGCCTGGAGGTCCATGCAGCCACAGGAGCTTTGAGGACTTTGATTGTAACCACGTGGTGTACGCCTTGTTGGCAGTAATCCATTCGCATGTTCCGCTTGCTCTCCAACTTTGAACTCTCAACGCGTTTCTGTGTATCGAAGGGTCGGTGAGGAAGAGGGCTGTTCTGCACGCTCTGATCGTATCGGATTCCGAATCCGAGCCATCTAAACATAAGCGCAACGGTCAGCCTGACGATCAGAAATCGGAGAATGGTTTGCGACTGACAAACATGGAGGCCACCTCCGAGCGGACCATTGACTTGGATCGAACTCCCCGAGGCAGTGGGTCGTCGATAGCTTGTACGACGAGTGAGACGAAACATGGGGAGGCTTTGGCAGTGGAGACGACAGTGTCGTATGCGAAACCATACAGTATTAGCTTTCTGTGCGAAATATAGAACCAGGGATGTGCACGATCAGTGACGTCTTCTACCTTGGTACGGAGGTCGCGGTCATAAGTGTGGATAATATAGCGCACAAGCGCTATAAATGCCCTGTAATTTTGCCACAGTCCACTGGAGGTCGCTATAATTACAGGCTTTAAAGCCTGAACGTGATTGGGCCTCCAGCTCGGTTAGTGACGCCTCGCTGTAATCATTCGCTAATATCACCTATAATTGGCTGCAATGTCAGCCAATGCAACCCTCTTTTTTGGCCGGTCCAGGTGCCTCAGCCCTCGACAGTTCACACAGTCCCCCCTTCTGCCGATTTGAATCCTTTCATGTAAGATTGCAGGGCTTTCCTCAAATTCCTGGCTAATCTTATTTATCCTCCGTTTTGGGACTATTGGTGAAGCCTTTGAAAGCTGAATAAGAGCACTAATAAGCTGCCTCCTAAAGTCTTGTTGACTACGGAAGTCAATGGGCCTATGATCCGGATCCGGCACTTCTGACATATAAGATAAGAGGTAAGAATTGACCAGAGCGACTAAAAAGAGCCAGTGTTCCAAGGCCTGGTGCCTTCCGCGTTCCACGTGTCGAAGGCTACCGTTCATTGCAGTCAGGTGATCCACTTCATCAACAACACCCATAAAGTTGTTGTAGAAATCGGCTATTTCGGGGATCCAGAGATCCTTTTTGTTAGAATGAGGCTCTCTCCAGTTCCTCTGTCCTCATGTATATATGGGGGCTCTGCCCCCTCCTACATCATCATCCAATGCATGCTCATTCAAACTTTTCGAACATTTTGCAGCTACTGATACACGTGATCGGGGTATAATCCGGCCGATTGCACGTGACGCGTTTTGTGCCAAGATTTGCGCCAAGAAAAAAGTGGACCCAGGGGGGAATGCCTCGTAGGGACCTTTAACTTGCGTTAAGGCACTTACGTTAGGGCATATTTATATTATAGTCGAAATTATATATAATTTGCCATCCCTACTGACGAGCCCCATTCAGGATAGTATCGCATTGTGGTGTTTCCCCTTCATCAATTGAGGCCAAAAGCTCATCCCAGCCTGGCGCGGCAATGTCGGGATGTTTTCCACCATAGATTAGTACTGCGGCACCTTGGCTCTGGCCGGAGTTGGGGCCGCTTTGGGGTAGAGGAACTGTTGGCGGCGGACTCGGCGAAGGCTGAAGACTGGGTCTCATCGGTTTCAACAGCGGACTATCACGAAGGCCAACATCGTCCGGATCGTATACGTCGTCGAGAGCGGTAGAAGCTGGAGCTGGGGGGTTCTCGGCGGCAGCCATAATTATGAAGGCGCCAATGAAAGCGGTAAATTGCTGTTGGGTACATAGGAAGGGCAGTGCTGCCAGTGTGGTAATGTGTGGTTCGCATGGAGGAGGTGGTCGTCGTAGAGGAGGTGGTCGTTGTGGAGGAGGTGATCAGTAAATGGTGGGTACGGGATGGCGACTTGGGAAGACCTGAAAGGCGGAGAGTCCAGGAGGGCACAAATAAAGGTTGCACGCATGGAGGCTGGCCTACTACGATAAAAAGCAATGAAGTGAATGATGGCAAGGGAATGATTGGGAAGGGGAGAACAGTACTCACGAATAATAGTGCCACAACATTTAAGATATAAAAATAAGCAATACAGTCGGTCCGATCCAAACACGCCAAAAAAAAAAACCACCATAACACTAATTGATATTAATTGTATTAATTAGAACTATACTATATACTATAGCAATTGATTCTATACCCTCAAAATTATAATATCTTTATTATTAAGGGAGTTATAATATATGCAATTAAGCGAGCAAATATTTTCGCGTTTTGTATAGTCGTTTTTTTCTTTATTGTCACGTGACTGCCCCCCTTAAGTTGACCGCTCTTCCACGATTATATTAATATCTCAATAACTATAAACTCAATTAAGTACTCCTTTTGAATACTTCTAATAGCTACCTCTATAAGCCTTTAGAAACGTAAGCGAGCTGATTTAACCCTTGATTTAATCACAGTTCTCACTATAGCTAAAGAAGCTATAATCCAAGCGACTATTGATGAACGGTATAGGAAACCCTCTATTATAGAGGACGATTCTGATGATTCAGATATTGAACTAAGTAATAAAGAGCTTGAAGATTCGATGCTCTATTGGGTTCAGCGGAAGCTTCTTATTAGTAGTAATGAGACGATTATTTTAGAGAAGCTTATAGGTGCATAGCGAGATCAGAGACTTATAGAATAAACTAGTAAGTCCCTTACTTATTTACTTATTTTTATATTATAATATAAGTATACTAAGACTATTTCTAGCTTCTAGAGGCTCGTATTACTCCAAATTAATAAAGGAATCAGTAAAGCTATTGAGAACTTAATAAATACATATATATGACTAGAGGGTAAAAGATGCTTAAGCTATAGCGTAGTCTAGTAAGCTTAAGACCCCTATAATTATACCATCTTTTAAATAAAAGAGGCTATAATTCGATATTATCAGGGGGCTAATTAATATCCCTAAGGATGTGTAATTGAGGGAAGAGTAAAGGCTTAAAGATGAAGATAATAGAGCGAATGAACTACTTCTGGATACTCTTATTAGAGATGCCTGTGGAGATAATGAAGCTCTGGACGTACGAATAACTTATTAGGAAGTCCTTGACAATGTGGATATAAAATTAGTACGAATAGATAACCCCTATACCTCTCGTATAGTCGCTAATTTATATCTACTATATTAATATACCTAGCAACTTCTGAAGCTAGGGTAATATTAGCTTAGAAGAATCGATACATCGCTCTTAGTAGCCTCTAGTAATTATCGTTTTAACGATAGAAAGACGCTCGCTCGATGAATCAGGGGGTTATTTAATTACTATCAATAGTGGTATAGTGTTCCGTAAGAGGCTAGGGGTAGTAAAAGAGATAGTGCCTCTTATCTTAATAATGAGGAGGTATTTCTAGCTTATTGAACTTAGTTAATTAATTAAGAGCTTGGAATGATATCACTAAACGATTTCTTGAATACTATTAATTAGGAGATTTTACCTTGATTATTATCGATAATTGAGAGGCTAATCGCTTATAGCATAGCCTACTTATAGCTCCCTAGGCTCGGCTTTTATCGCTATAAGACTAAGAAAGGGCTTTATATAGATGGACACGAATGACCTAATGTGATTTAGTATTATTAAGAGGTGTTTTTACTATTAATGAACGAGCTTTTAGTATTTATAATCTAGTATGAGGAGGAGGATGAAGCTGGTATATGGTATATAATTTAACCTTTACTCCTAATTAGAGGTCAGGTACATGTAATATACTTCTATAATGAGAGCTATTTCTATGGTTTTAACTATAAAAAGAGCCTCTAGCTAGTAGATAGTTAGTAAAAAATGCCAGGAAAGAGCAAAGGGAGGCTAATTCACGATTCTGAGTTCATAGGTCCTAAGGGGCGTATTAGGGTACCGAATAATAAAGGCATATTTATCCCGGACAACCTTGATTTGGATACCTAGTAAATTATATACCTAGGTTCAAATAGGGACCCCTAGTAGGATATAAAGTAACTACTAGTATAGATTACTAGAACGCTTAATATATTTGAATAGAAGTACCCTAATTATATAGCTATTCTAATATTTGATTAGTCTTCTATATACGCTTCATATAGCGAAGGTACACTAAACGCCTTTACTATAAATAAGACACTAGGGGGGGTTAAAAAGGGTAAAATTAAGCCCTATAGGAGGGATATGTATTTCCCACCGGAGTATACGATTCCGGGGTTACAGGGCACTATATAAGTCCTTTAGTAACTTAATCCAAATAGAGAAAGAGAGCCTAAGGGCGTGGAATAGATTCTTATTAAGCGAGGGTATAATATACCTAGCTTAAGATTTAAGTGTCCAAAGGGTACTAAGTGCACTATACCCCTTAAATACCCTCTCGCTATCGAATAAACATACTATTTAGCTCATATACTATTGAACCACAAGGACTTCTTTAAGGAAAAGAGTCAAATTAAGGAGCTTATTATAGAGCGGGGATATAAGGTAGTGTTTCTACCAAAGTTCTACTACGAAATTAACCTAATTGAGATATACTAGGGGTATAGCAAAACTTGATATCATTAAGTAAAGAAGACTAGCTTTCTAGATACTAAAGCTAAGGTAGTAGAAGCACTTGAAGCTTATTTAATTGAGACTATATAGAGGTTCTGTAATTATACGTTCTACTAGATAGATGTATATAGGAAGGGATTAAGTATTAAATAAGCTACTTAGTGTATAAAGAAGCAAAGACGCTATAGAACGATTTCTAAAAGGGTAATAGATAAATGAGATAATATACAAAAGTAGGAGAGAGAAGGTAGCTAAATAATAGCTAGGTTTATAGACTTAGTTTAGCTAAAAGTGAGCTTGAAACCTATATAATTATAGCCCCACTATATATATAATATATATAATACTAGAAAAAGCTATATTTAATACTTAGGAAGGTTCAGTTAAGCTTATAGGGCTTAATTATTATTATTTTATTAATAATAAGGCTAGTGAGATGCCGTGATCTCTCCCTGAAGTTCGGGCTCACGTGACCTTAGCGAGCAAATATATTCGCGTTTTATATAGTCGAAAATCAATAAAGCAAAAAGGGTCCGTGCACTTTAGGCCTTAATTATTAATGAACCACAAATAGTATTAAGAGTCTAATTAATAGGTAATTTTCGCCTACTTCTATTCTATAATTGCATTACTTAGTATAAATTAATTGGGGTTATAGTTAAAAAGTTATTATAGGCGTAAAAGAGGGCCCGTTTTGTCGTGTTTGGATCGGACCGACTATAACTAACCGAGATCTATATAACACGCACAGTGAATTAATATAAGGTACTCTAAATAATAAAATATTAATTATTAAATAACTATATCCTAGCTAATTAGCTTTCTACGATAATCGTAATCCTTGCCTATCTATATTAAAGATACATAGAAGCTACGCCTGCCTTCCCCGGCCCTTATAGCTAGTTTTCACTTTGTAGCTTATAGTAAGAACTCTATATCGTCCTCGTGAGAGGGTAATATCTCTGAACACCGCAAGATACTCTTATAAAGTAGAAGTGGATGAACCCTGCTTCGGCACCCCTGCAACTACCCTCGGATCACAACATAGGGTGGTATTTGCACTACGAGAATAAATAGGCCATGATTCCCTCTAACTCTTGTGTTCATTATTACTTTTGATCTCGGTATTAGATTATTCAGGTTCAAGGATTCCTTTACTATAGCGGAACCTCAAGCGGAACCTTAAAATGTCGACTTAGAGGCTGAGGCCGATGACTATGAAAATGATTCAGTGCTTAGAGGGGACAGTGTATTAAAGGATTATTTAAGTTATTTAAGTTATTCGTGAATAATTCATGAATAACTTGAATAAAATAAGAGTAATGAATATCTTAAATAATTTGAGTAAAATAGAATAATTATTTATGAATAACATGAATAACTATAAATAACCACGTGGAAGTCACGTGGAAGTTAATTAATTATAGTAAATTAATATATATTTAAATTTAAAAAAACGAACTAAGGTATTTACTAAGTAGCCTTATATAAGCTAAGCTAATACTTATATAAGGCTACTTAAATACAGATTTTCTATAATAAATAAACTAATTATCACTAAGGTTTAATTCGCTTACTAAGCGCTATTACTACCTAATTAGGTAACGAGGTAGCGCTAGGTGTGGCCCCCCTAAAGCCTTACCCTATTAGGCTAGCTTAATCACGTGCGTGCGTTATTTAAGTTATTCAAGATTATTTATAAATAACTTAAATAATATATAAATAAAATAAGAGTAACGGGTTTTGAGCTTGAATAAAATAGAGTAACAACTATTATTCTATTCTACTTTATTTATTTAATATACTAAGAGGGGAGAGTATTATAAGTTCGACTACATTAATTAATTCAAGTATTATGAAATATCGAGAGGAGAATAGGAGAACGTATTATATATATAAAGTAAGTTATAATCTTATAATTAAAGCCGAACTTTCGTGATTCGATATTTCTAATATAAATTCTAATTAACCTAATTATAAAGGATAGTAAATACTAGTACCCGAATAATGAGACAGAGAATAACTAGTTAGATCTCTAATATTACTTATTTTCTTTAATATTTAATAGGAAGTTATTTACTACTCTAATACTAAAGGAGAAACGACTTCATCATATTCTAGATATTAGTATAAGAATAGGTATTTGGGTAATTAATTTTATAGATGAATACCTAGAAACAAAGGTCCTAGGCGTTAATCTTAGCCCACATTAACTATCCTTTACCCCCCCTAATCTTATATTCTAGATTAATGACCTCGAAGAGTCTTAGACTTTCTTAGAAAAATTCGACTTTATCTATAGCTATATAATAATTAGCTCCGTCGCCGACTTTCCTCGACTCTACTAGTAATGTTTTAATAACCTCTCTAATAAAGGCTAGATAGAAGTATTAGATATCTTATTCCTAATTCTTCTAAATAATATTAAATTCCTAGAAAATTCTATATTTAAGAAATAGTATATATTATTAGCCTTTCTATTTCTGATTAACTAATTAGAGTAGGTCTAATCTCTTTATAGAGGGATATGAAAAACTAGGACGCCTAGCAAATTCTACGGAGCTCTATAAGTCGTAACTTGAAGTAGCTAGCTTTATTAATATCGTAGAGACGAAATATATCTAGTTATCGAATTATTAGCTAAAAGATTAGAAGCTTAAGGAATTAGGTATATTCTATATCCTAGTAATAGATATATTACTAAATACAAAATAGGAATATAGTAGTTAGAGAATATAACTTCAAGCCTCGAGAGCTTTAGTATAGTAATATTCACTCGTGTTCTAGGCTAGATAAAGCCTAAAGTAGATGTTTTCTTAGCTAATATCAGGAAAGAAATGAAGGATACAAAGATTCACGTGTATTAGAACATGTGAGCTCTTAATTTCGGGTTTTTTTGGGGGGGGGGGAGGGAAGGGGGCAGCTAGTAAATACTAATACCTAGTAGATTTGTTGTTTATAGGTATAAGCTAGTATAGACCAATAGATAATAGCCTCTCTATAGCTAACGAGTATAGAAGCTTATCTTTGGGGTAGATGTATATAGATCTAAAGTTAGCTACTTATTCTAGTAAGAATAGAGAAGTATTTGTTTCATCTCGAGGAGGCCTAACTCTATATTTAATAAGATAATAAAGCGTCTAGGAAAAGAGAAATAGGTAATTATATAGGCGAGGCGAAGAGTCATTGGTATTATTTATTATAGAGGCAAGAATACTATATAATATATATATATAATGATATTAATAATACTATCGTTATTATACTAATAAGACCTCTTAATATACTCTGTGACTTTCTCTTTTACGTCCTACTACTCGAGGTCTTATTTCATTATAGCTCTCTTACTACTACCTGAATTCGTAGCCTAACGTAACTTAGTAGTTACCTTACTCCGTCTCCCCTCTAAGTCTTGAAGTTCGCTACTATCCTCATATTCACCTTTCCCTCTATAGATTTACTAGATACTAAGTATAGTAGATATAACTAGAGTATAGGCCTAGCGGCTATATACTAGACTCGCTTCTATAGAAGATGTTATAGGTTTGGATTATAACCTATAGTATTACGTTCTAGCCCATTCGCCCTAGTCTTCTATAAATCCCTTCAAAGACTCTTACCTCCCGCCTCCTACTAACTTATTATTTATATATACCTAGTCACTATACTTGAGCTATATTAGTGAGAGTAGTATATAGAAATATAAAGTATATATTAGCTTAGCTTATTCTTTACATTATATTATAATTAATAATCGAGTCTATTAAATTAATAAACTCCTCTTCTTATCTTCATGAAACTAGAGGAGTTCGCTAGGGATTAATTATATAATTAGAGGAGGCTTAGTATAGTATACATATAAGCTATAGTACTACTCTATTTAGAGAAGAGATAGGATAACTCTAGTTATAATTATAGTATTAATAGTGTTTATTGTATCCTTCGTTACTATAGCTCTTTTTCTCGACTTTATCTACTATTTAGTAAGTAGATATTAGGAGGTCTCGCTCATATCTACTATTAGTCCTAAGTTAGGTACGCTTTAATTAATAAGATTTAATATATCACTAGTGAGCTAGGTCATAGATTAGAGATATTTTAAGGGTTAAATACTCACTATTGACTTTTAATAGGTATTATAGCGATTATTTAGTATCTAATAATACCTCTAAGTCTAGGTTATCTAATAGCGATATCAGGATCTAATTTATTAATAGTTTTACTATATAATTTGAAGTATTTATTCTCGCGGAGTAGAGTTAGAGTTATAAAGTTAGATAGGATCACGTGATTAAAGTCTATTCTATTTTATCCGAAATATAGTAGTTAATTTTAGATTAACTAATTAGATACACTAGTCAACTTTTAGCTCATGCTTATTTTAGACTAGATTTTAGCTAGATTTTAGCTTAATCCTAGCGATCTTTTTAGCTATAGTTTATAATTTAATCCATCCGCTAGCTTCAATTCTAGCCTTTACTATACTAGAGGCTAAGGATTAGGTTCAGAACCTAACCTTTACCTCTAGCTCTATAATCTACCCCTCGTCTATAACGTCTAATTCTACTCTATAGTCTAATTCTTACCCTACTACTATAATCTCCTCGTCGATAGTATCTATACTACTCCTATAACCTCCTCGTCAATATTATCCGATTTCTACTCACACTCCAAATCTAGCCTTCTACTCTACTCTATAGCATCTACCTCTATAATAAACAACCCGCTCATCGACAAACGACCTCCTCGAGAGACGATTCTTAGGGTTAAATCAATTCCCACGCTCTTCTATTTCTCAATAATAGTAACTATTATACTATATTAGTCTATATCTACTTCACTATATTAATAATTTACCTAGGCGACTTCTAACCCATCTCGCCTTAAGAGTAGATAATTCACTCGAATAAGAAAATAATAATAAGATATAATAGAGCACGGATTTCATTTTCCTTTGGGGGACCGGCGGATATACGATAGTAGTAGCAAGTATATTCCTCTCGTAGGTCGTAATTAGTACACTATTCCGAATAGATAGGCGGCGCAAATATTCATATAAAGTTCTTCTATAAGGAAGGGCGACGAGTAATAATTATAATACGCGGACATCTATATATAGCTACCCTAGTTAACCTACTATATATTATTAAAGGAATAAAGAGCTAGGATAGGCGGGGCTAGTAGAAGAGTATAGATATCTGTCAGATACTATAGGTATTTATACCTATTAAGGAGGAGGAAGAGGTAAAGACGATTCTATTACCTAAGATTATTAATACTAATATATTTCAATATCCTTATACTATATACGAAAAAGACGTTTCTGGAAACATATTAGTAGGACTATAATTAAGGCTATAGAAGATCTATAACATCTCTATTACCCTCTAGGAAAGTAGTAGAGTAAATAGTAAATAGTTAACTAGGAACTTTTTTAGGGGAAGGGGGTTAATATAAGTTACGTTTTTAGGAAGATCTAAGCATATAGCTAAGGGTATCTATAAGATATAAGAAATCTATTAAACTCTTTATAGCGAGCTCTATATATTTAGATATAAAGTATAACTAATTTGGGCTTCTGTGACGAGCAGAGAAGCTATCCTAGTTCACTAGTCCCTATTAGCTAATAAGTTATAAGCAAGGAGTTTATTACTAAGTTTAATAATAGGGTCGAGGTGAGTCGCTTATACTTTTAGTCTTAATCTTATAGAAGATAGAATTATAGTAAAGTAGATATATAGCTAGGATTTACTAATATAGTATCTCGTTTTAATATCATTTCGCCTTTAATTTAGTCACATAGTCCCAAGAATATTTAATCCTTAATAATTAGTAGGATAGAGAATCCAATAACTATAAGTTAGTCTTCATTTTCATAGTAATATATTTATAGGACTAAGATCCGCTTAGTTCCCTTCTAGGGCTTCATACTATATAATTATAGCTATTAATCCTCTCGTCTAAAAACGTAACGCGAGGAAATAAAAGAAAATCGGGAATAAAACCTAGTGGATTTAGCGACTAGCCTTTAAGAGTAGCGACAAATAGCTCTTTTAACCGTGAATAAACCCTTAATCCTTTAACCTACTATAATATCAACTCCGAAATTCGAATTAATACAATAAAGACGCCGGAACTATTAGTTAGTGTACTAATATATTATTTATCTTAGCCTCACGGATTAGGCTTAATGACGAGGCTAGTCCCGCTTCGGTTACCGGGAGGACCCGAGCTCGGGCCCACATAACGGATCTCGTATGAGACTAATTAATCCTTAGTAATCGTTTATCTTTAGACTAACTACTCTAAGAATTTATAGTATTCTCCTTTTAACTAACTCCTAGTTATAGTCGTGAATATAGAGTCGGGATTTTCACTCGCATATTACTTGGTATCTTTTTAATATTTAACCAAGTTAAATATTTGATACTAATTAGTAAGAGCTTATAAATTATTGGGTAGGATAAGCGAAAGGTAGATCATAGATCACTAAAGCGTATTCTTCCTCTACTATAATTACGGAAACCCGTTTTAACCCTTGATTTAGATATTATTATAGTGTTATAGCTAAAGATATTATTAAATAAGCTAAGCTATATATCCACGAGATAGTACGTATTTGTCGTGTACTTGAAGCTAAAGGTAGGGAGTTAGATAAGTTAAATGATCTTATAGGACGAATAAGTAAGTTTAGAGAGTATAGTTAACCCTCTATAAAAGGAACACGCTAAGGTTATATTAGTTCGAAATTCTCTTATCGGGTTAAATAGAGGAATAGATAGTCCTTATCCAATTAATATTAAGTTTAAACTTCTCTATAGATCTAGTTAATAGGCGTCTTAAACGAAAAGATCTTACGATAATATACAGGGCGTAAATAAGGCTAAGAAGCAGAAGCTTGCCGCTGACGAACCTGCCACCAATAGACTAGCTACTAACGAGCCTGCTACTGAGCCTACTAACTTCGAACCCACCGACGAACCTACCACTAACGAACCTGCTACTAACGAGCCCGCTACTAAGCCTACTACCCTCGAGTCCACCGACGACCTAGCTATTATTAAGCCTAATATAATAGAGCCTCTAGGGACTTCGAGAGAGGATATAGGTCAATAAGGCACTAACGAAGTTATAGTACGATCTAGGGTCGCTACTATAATAGAAGATAATGAAACGACTATTAGTAGAGCGGTAGAAGGAAATTTACCCTTAATAACTTATACTAATAGAATAATTATCTTAGATGAGTATTTTCCGAAATCTACTATTAATTCGAGTCCTCTTACGCCTATAGTTTAGTCCTATACTCCTGAACCCTTAATAGTACCGCCAAGTACTAGCCTAAATACTATCTCTATAGAAGTCGCAGGTAGTCTTAATCCTAACTAAGCTATAGGTGGTTTCGAGATATCTAAATTAACCTCTAGTACAGGATTACTTGAGTTGCTATCTTCGTATATAGATGTTGTAATAGGGATCACCAAAAGGGTCGAGTCAGGGAGCAATCAAAGTAGTATTGTGACTGAAACTTAAGGAGGGAAGTGAGGTGTGGGAGGTGCGAAGCCTTAAGGGCTTGCGCACGGACCACCCGCGCACGGCCCGAGGCTAGGATGCGAAGGCACTCTCTAACAGATGTAATAAGCTACCTATCTTCCGATACTTATATTATAGATAATACCTTACTAGATATAGTTAAATAAAGACCTTTCATAAAGTATTTAATTCTTGATGATTTAGTTTAGTAGTTAGAAGATATTATAGTAGTACTCGAGTATATAGATAATAATAGCCATATACCTAATTCATCTATACTAGGTGTTTTGGACGACGTCCTCAAAATAACTATTAACCGTATAAATTTTGTGAATATCATAAGTAGTATTATAGGGGATTAGGCGAAATATAATTAGCTAATCGCAAAGCCTATATTAGAGGTTATATAAGAAAGGCTTAGAAAAGTTGAGTAGAATAAATTATAAAGTAGTCTAGCGGATCGAGATTAGATAAAGAAGGCCCGCGAAGAATGAGCTAAGTCAGAGTACTTAAAGTATACTATCACATATTATAATATTAGAGAATTATCGAGGATTATAATATAAGACCTTTTATCCGAGCTAGTAGAGCTTATAGGCGAGTTTAGTAAGGAGAGTAATTACGAGAATGTAATAAAGTATATTAAGAAAGAGAACACTAATAATATAAAGACTTAACTCCGACGCTTATAGAAAGAGACTTACTACTAGCTTATAATTCAGTAATATACGAAGATAATTAGTCTACTTCCCAAGTTATTAGGTCTAAAAACTGAGATTACTCCCTAAGAGAAATTAGTAGTAAAGAAACTTATAGTCGCTATAGGATATAACTAGAGTAGGAATAGTATCTTTAAATAGATATTATATTTACGACTTCTATCTAATTTAAGGGATAGAGGAACGACGATATTCCTTCTTTACTAGACTAGTAAGTTTAAGACCTACTTCTTTTAATATCCCAAAGAACTTAATATACTACTTTCCTAGTATAAGGTCTATGACTTTCCTCTTCGATAGCTCCGGTTAAGGGTTATCGCTAAAGAAGAGAATAACTTCTCCGGAAAAAGTAATATCGAAGAAAAGTGGATTCATAAGAGACTTTACGCTCTAGAAAATATATACTAGGGAGACTATCTTAGTATCTAGGACTAAGACTTAATAGAATATGAGAATTTCTTAACTAATTATAGCCTAAAACCTATATCTAGTAAATCAAATATCCATATTCTCCGTTATAGTATTAAAGGTCAGCTCGACTATAATAAGTCTATCTATATTAGTCTAGTGCTATATAAAGGTGAATTAGATAAAAAGACTTTCGGTAATAAGGCTACCTTAAATGAACTCCTTACTATTACTCTATTAGTCGCTATTACTCCTAGAGACTTCCTTAGTATCTTTCTAGGCCGACTTTAATATATGAACTAGAAACTAATAAGAGCTATTAAGGGACTAGTTTTAAATCTCTAGTTAGATTATTTAGAGGTAATAAGAAAACTTAGTAAGATAAAGGTTATAAAGACTAGGTAGATAATAAATGTCTATCTTATATAGGAAGGAGTGAATAAGAAAAAGGGAGATAAATCCTTCTATTAATATTTGAGAGTTTTAGTTATAGCTACACGGCATATCCTACTATTTAACTAGCTTATTCGTCTATCCTCAGGAATAGCTATACTATCTATAGAGGACAGAAGACTAGGGAGCCGAGGCCGTGAATAATTTCTCTAGTAATAGCGATAGACTAACGTTTATCTAGTATAGGAGGGAGTTAATACTCTTGGGATATTCTGTGAGTCTTTCCAGTTTCTAGTAGTAGCTATAATACTATCTAAATAAACGTATTCGGCGTCTATAAATATAGATTTAGAAATTCAATTAGATTCTTTCCTCTATACTATTAAGTAAAGGAATTAAGAACTGAACGAGGATACGTCATACTATTTTTGAATTAAACCCAGGTATATAGCTATAGCCAAAATTGAATATAGAGAAGTTTAGAGACGGGGTCATAAATAGAGCAGTATACAAATTAGGTGCCGTTTATGGACAAGATAAGTTACGATTTCTGGATATAGTAAGTATAAGGGTATCAAAATTGGAGCAATAGTCCAAACTCAAAATAGGATAGGAAGATATAACTTAAAATAAAGATCGCGATATTACTCTACATATAAGGTATCACCACTTTCGAAGGTAGGTAGAAACCAGCCGTCACCGTATCCACTTTACTATATCACCTGTTTAGTAACAAGTGTACGTTTAATCAAAAGTGGCCGCAAGGCTATTTATCGTAGAATAGTGTCCGAAAACCGCCTCCTAGAGCCGTGCATGATTACTGACGTTGAAATCGGCTCTACAAGGTACTTACTATATGAATGCTGCCTCGTCAAGTTTCGGCTACTGCCAGTTCAGCGAATCCATGCACAGACTGAATTGGCGATAGAAAGAATCTATATGTACGCAGCCTGGGTACAGTACAGTCGCTTGCAAAATCGGCTTCGCCCCTTTTCGCTTAAAAAAATGGTGAGCACAGACCACCTTGTCCAATTTTGGCGCTGACGCTGTAGCTTCTTTGTTATCCCGTGTACCCCGAAGTAACCGATTTCCAAGGTCAATGCACACCCCAAGCGAATGCACACCCTAATTTTAGCCGAATACATGATATTAAATAATCATTTACTAAATAACTATTAAAGATAATAATATAATTCCTTTATATTTAGAAAGAGAAGAAGATAGAGTATTTATTTGTGTTTTAGGTATAATATTTTAATATTTTAAGATTGTTTAAATTTGGCTTTTATTTGAAAATTCAAAAATCTTAAATACTTGAATTTAATACCTAATATCTTTATATATATAAATGCTTTAGACTTAATATTAATAGGACTACTTTACCTTATATATAGCTATAAAGTAAAGTTATTATTTTCACATAAAATAGTATATTAGTTACAAAATTCTAATTTTATATAAGAATTTTATATAAGAATACTTTATTTTTAAAAAGATAATTAAATTAAAGATTAAATATTAAAAAATTAAAAAATTAAGTATAATTCTATAAAGCTACCCTAAAGCTACTATTCTAATATATAAAATATTTATATAGCCTTATAATTAATATAATATAATTAATAAAAAAATACTACTAAAGTTTTCATTTAATATATATATCTATAAAAGCTTACTTTTTATACTATTTTTGAATTTTTGTATACTTTATATACTAACTTATAATATTATAAGAAGAGTTTTATAAATAATACTTTTATTTTATATATTCTTATTATTTTATATAAAAACCTAGGGTTCAAACTTTAAAATATAAAATATAATATAAACTCTTATAGAATTAAATACTTCTTTCTTTATTCTCTTTTTATTTATTAAAAATAATATCTTTCATTAAAAAATTTAAAAGTAATTATTATCATATAAGCACTAATTAAATCTTTAAAAATCTTATTATTTTAAATAAACTTTTTTATTATAAAGGTATATTAATAAAACTTATTAATAAAGGTCCTCTTTAAGTAACATTATTAATATAAAATTAAGTAATTTCCGTTTATTAATCTTATTTATAATATTATTTATAAAATATTAAATCTTAGTAATTTGTGAACTTTAAGCTTAATATTAATTACGTAATATATAAGATTATGTAAATTTTATATTATAATCTTATTTAATATATATAAAACTAGTAATATAGAAATTTTAAAGATAATTGACTTATTAGTTATTTAATTATTAAGGTCTAAAAATCAGTAGTTTTGGTGGGAAAAGGGTGTGCATTCGCCTGGGGTGTGCATTGACCTTGGAACTCGGTTAACTCACATTACTTGGGCAACCCCCATTACAGTACAACAGAGCTGCGCTTGACATCTAGCTAGCGTGCACGAAACATGGACGGATTCAGCCTTGCCGCCAGCGTCATCGCTGCACTCCAACCGGACGCGTGGAATAGCCTTGCGCCGATCATTTTGGACCCGCTGGAAGATCGCCGCATTCCTGCATTAAAGCCTACCTCACATCCTTGCACCGAAACTCTATTTTAATTCTAACATACCTTTTATTAATGCTCTTCTCTGCAAGAGCTTCATATAATTCATCGATAACTGAACAGATTCTTTTCAAGTGAGTCGGTATCCATATATTATAAACATTTTCGGTGAAATTGTATAACGTCTATTTCTCTTTGCCTTCCAGTTCCATGAATGTCACGGGTAAGCACCTGTTGCCACGTGATTACGGTCCTCACGGACCGCCCGTAAAGGGGATAGCCTCAAACCTAGCCTGTATCAGGTCCGTAGTTATAACCCCGCCCTCACAGCGTCGAGTGCTCCTCTTCTCCTTTCCTCCTTAGCTTTAGATCTTCAATAGAACTGCCTCTTACTCTCCTGATTATCCGTTACACCCGTGCATGCTACGGGTAAGGGTGACTACCAGGGGGCTAGCAGATTGAGTTCGTCACAATGAAGTTGAATGTGCGGATAGGATGGCAATAGAAGTAGTCTTTTTTCCGTCGAAGTCCTTGTTCATCCTCCGGGAAATGATAGGGTTTGGAACAGCAAGATACGAGCCGCCATTAAGTGGAATTGAAGTAAAGATGGTGGATCAGGAGATAGAAAGATGGCTGTTTAGGCGGCTCAAGTAGTATCAAAAAGTGACGTCCTAAAATACTCGTGAGAATTCCTCTAACTTTTACTTGTTTTACATTGAAATTTCTATTCATGCTTCCTTGACTCAGGTATTCTTATACTGTAGCACTCACATTACTCTCATTTACACTGTATTTAAGCCACCTCTTTAGCTACAAATCAAATCGTTCTCAAACCAACAGTTCCCAATACGTCACCGCCAGGTTTGCTATACTAGTCAGCGTGTCAGGATGCTCGTGCCCTAACACCCTCGTCCTCGTCTCTCTCACTTGCACGCCTAACTCTTCAGCCTCCTTCCAGCGTCCCTGGTGCCAGTACGTCTCCGCCAGGTTAGCTATGCCCGTCAGCGTGTCTGGATACTCCTGCCCCAATACTCTCAAACTCATCTCTATCACTTGCACCCCCAAGTCTTCGGCCTCCTTCCAGCGTCCCTGAGTCCGGTATGTCGAAGCCAAGTTGCCTATGCTCGATAGCGTAGAAGGATGCGCTGGTCCTAAAAGACCCCTTTTAGATTAAAGTATTCTTATATGTATTTTTTTAGCTTGAGTATAAAACCCTTGAGCACATAGTATATTACCGAGGAGATTTAATACTTTAATTTCGTAAATATTGTCTATATTCTCATTTTTATATACTAATATCGATCTCCGAATAATTTCTTCTGTAGATTTATATCTGCCTTGCTTAAGGAATACTTAGGCTATTTACGTTGATTTGTCTAAATATTCCGAGTCGGATTCCCTATACAGGATTGCTATTATTAAAAGCTCTTCCCGTAGCTGTTCTTCCTCTGCTTGTCTGTATTTGCCTTTATCGGAAGCTGTTATATAGGATTCCGTTTATATCTATAAGGCTGAGCTAGAAAGATTGGATAAGGATAATCTAGCTTGATCTTAAAATATATCTGAGAATTACAAAGAAACTTGGGGTAAGATTGACAGAATTCGAGGAGTAATAGCTGGGCTCTGCCCCGTGAAAGTGCTTGTTATAAGTCGAATAATGCTAGATATTAATAGGGTAAGAGACAAAGGTTGCGGATTTGGAGTAATAAATCTAGGGTTTGTTATTAAAATGTGAATAGTATATAGGTGTGGTATTAATAGGGCAAAGAATAGTACGAGATTGCTCAAAATCGAAGATAGATCTGGGGTTTATTAGTAGAGATTATTATATTAATATAAATTGGGACTCTAAACTTCGGCGGAAAACGGATGTTGTGGGCTTGTACTAGTATATCCATTCCAACTTTCCTGTGGACTTGGAGCTGCAAATGGTGTTTGAGGTCCCGTATTTGATAGTATATAGATGCTAATACCTGTAGGGGTGGTTTATACATATAGTTAACTATATTATAGATCGAAGCAAATCTTGGTAAATATAGCAGTAATTATACCTGCTAAATTAATGTATATATTGACATTTGAATCGTTATTTGAACCAGGTCGCTTGGAGTACTTATTTATATATCGGTTAATCTTTTCTTGATTAACAAGTCGTTTTCGGACTCGAAAGGTAGAGGCTTTATTTATTAACGCTCGTTCCTGCTATTTCCTTATTATAGCTTCTATCTCCGTAGTCTTGATATTTTTGTCGAGACCCTATTTCTTAATTCGATCTTTATATTACTTTAGACTAAGATTGCATTAGCTGCTAGCGTAGTTAAGAGACGGTATATCTTACGTCGTATCTAGTCTATGCTGTTTTCTCATAAAATCTCTTACTCTCTCTAGAGTATTCTCGTTATATAGCCTTGCAATTTCTAATTTCTGAGTATCCCAGTCTTCTGCCGTGTATTTTCGAGGCACGTTTAGCGTGGCTATGGGTAGTAAGGACGCGTGCGAATTGAATAGCTGTTCAGGTTATTCCGGTAGGTTGCTTACAAAGCGGAAGGCAGCTGAGGAGCCTATTACATCCAGGTGCGCTGGATTCTACGAGTCCATGCCTATAGGATGTGAGATACCCGATTCCTTTGAAAGAAATACAGAACGAGAAAGAGTTGCGTGAAAGAGGGACGTGAATAGGGAAAGGGAGAGGAGCGAGGCTAGATATATAAAAGTGGAGCGCACGATCTATCTTATCCATCAGCACATCCTGATCGCCTACCTGCGGTTAGGGGCGAGAAACATCCTACATACTCGCAAGGCTGTGTCAATGGCGCACTTAACAACCATCAGAAAAGGGTTTACCACGTACTTGGTATCGCCTTTCTCCGCCAGCGAATTTCCGTCAACATGGATTAGCGCGGTTCTACAAAAGGACCGCCCGTGCACGTTCTTCCCACCCCACCTATGCAGCTACCACAACTGAACGCCTGACAGTCGTTATGGACTCGCTTCAAAAGTACCTACTGAGTCAAATCCCCGCTAGCCAGCCTTGCTGACCGTGACCTCCCCTGCGTCTCGTATGATTGGGTCTTCAAAAATCCTTTACAGAGAGGTATGCATCGAATCGGCTGAGTTGATCTAGCGCATTGTCTAGCCAGAAGTACTCTGCCTCAGATACGCAATATTTTGTTTCCAGTTTTCTGGTGTTTTTTTCCAAAGGTACCGACCGTGCTCTCTGAATATCGAGTTTATACTAGTCACCCAAAAGTACTATTAGATTATTGTTTTACAGTTTGGGTTTGCGAACTAGTCGTAATTAGTATCGAGAATTAGTTGTAATATCAAATGTTTTTCGATATGGCACCCTCTTTTTATAGTATTAAAAAATAGCCTGTCCAAAATCCAAATATATATATAAGAATATCCTTTGCTCGAGTTCTCGAGACTCAGAAGTCAAGATCAGCTCCTTTCTCCGCCTTCTCAAAAGATTCCTCAATCTCTCAGCCGATTTGGTCAGTGTGGGAAATGAGTAGAGTAGAGTAGAGTAGTGGGCCCTACTCATATTCTACTCAACTGTATTTCTCACTACTTATACTCTACTCAATACTCAACTCAACTACTCTAGAGTATTTCTAGAGTAGTTGAGTAGTGTGCACGTGATCTGTGCACGTGATCTGTGCACGTGATCTGTGCACGTGACGCGCTAGCCTAATTTAGTAAGGCTCCGGGGTGGCCCGAGTCTAGCGCCACTACACTGCCCAATCAAGTAGTGGCAAGGCTTGGTAAGCAAGGTAGAACTTCAATATATTCTTAGGCTTCCTTAGTTATTAAGGGTAAACTCTTCTCTCAAGGTACTCTTATTATTTAAATTACATAATAGACTTAATAAGAGTACTATTAAGATAATATCTTACTTAAAAAGCTAGGGGTTATTTAAAGACGAATTAGAAGAAGTAAAAGGAGAAGAAAAAAAGCAGGAAAAGAAAGATTTCGAGGAGGCAAATCTGGTTTTTATAGAAGAAAAGTGGTATTTAAGTAGCCTTATATAAGCTCTAGCTTAAATTATATAGTGCTGCTTAATATATACCTTATTTATTTATTAATAATTAAATAAATATCGATTTATTATATTTACGTGACTTGTACGTGACTACTCTTGAGTTACTCTAGAGTAGTACTCTACTCTACTCTACTCAAGTACAATATTACGCTACTCAAACTCTACTCTACTCTACTCAAGACTACTCTAGAGTAGCTTGAGTAGCTTGAGTAGTTTTTGCCCACACTGGATTTGGTTCTCGTCAAGTGCTTTCTTTGTGCAGTACACCTACATCCATACACCTCCACTAGCCGTTACACCACTCGGTTTCTAGAATCTTTTAGAATAGTTATAATCGCTAGCGAAATCGGCTTCCGCCCTAAATACTTCTAGAATTTAAACTAAGCCACATTACTAAGACGCTACTATAGCATATCCCCCCTGGCCCAAAGAGCAATCATGATACTAGATAACACCACGCCAAGATCTCGTCAATAATCCCGAATTAGGGAATATCAGGTTGATGAGAGTCTCGACTAGTTTGGCCTGTGCTCGTGTGGTGTTATCAAATCTCGTGATTGCGCTTTGGGCCGGGGGGATAATAGCTGCATCATCCCTGCATGCACGCGCCACAGCTCCAAAATGTCACGTGTACGCCAAGCCAAATCTTGGTTACTATCACTCTTCCCTTTCGTGTCTCCCTGGATATATAGAAAGAAAAAAAGGGTCCATATGCCTTAGTAAATAAGAATACCATACTAAACACCGGCTAACTATCTTTTTTCATATATTCGCGGAAACTGGCACCATCCATATTCCCATACACAACTCTTGCCTTATCGCTTGCGCTATTGCTGTCGTAGGAATTCATGGCACTACCGGCCGGCACGTCTCCGATATTGCCGTAAGTTGCTCTTGCTTCGCCAAAAGCTTTGTTATTCCTGAACGAATGACCTGTTGTCTGCGTTGCCCCATCCGCTGCTGCCTGGCACAATGAGAGACATTGCATGAGGGCTGTCTTCTGCTGCTCCTCAACCCCTCTCTTTTGAGTCATGATTTGCAGATCCTCTTCGCTCTCCGGCTCAGACGCCAGCAACTTCTCTAGACGTGTGTTCACTACCTTCAAGTCGGTGGTTATTTGGACCTCGGCAGCTGCCATTTTGACTTCGAGTGCTTTGAAGGCTTCCGTGTTGGCGGACATGGACGTGCTATGCAACGCATTAGCCGGTGATCTTTTTGGAATTGAGAATCCCTTACAGTAATGCAACGTCCAATGCGAGAGCAAGACTCTCCTTCCAATCAACTACCCTCATCCGAAAATCTGCGATGCGTTTGTTCTGGAAGTTCAATTTGATGCCATCCCTAAAGCTCCTTCTGCCATCTTGAGAGTGTGCAGTAAGTCCCTCCATCATGGTCTTGAAATCCTTGCACGCAAGATCACACCCCTCGAGAGTCGGCTTCGCCTCTTGTAAGCATGCGATCTGGCTTTCGGACAGCCTCGCACCACGACCGTCAAGATTTGTTTTCAAAGCATTTAGAATTTGACTGAGAGCCGCAATAGACTGGTTCAGATTTTGGAACACCTGGGGAGCATCCCGGATTGTCGAGATTATTTCGTAGAGTGCTTTGCTGCTGGAATAAGCAAGGCCAGCGACTGCTATGACGCTTGCAGTAACGCCGAGAGGATCGGCCATGTGTCTTGGTGAAGAATTTTATGCGAGTAATATGGTAAAGGTGTTTGGTTAGGGAAGAGAGAGTGCTGTAGACGCAAAATCTTCATTCAAACCTTTAGCTGCTGCCTAGTCACGTAACACGAGGCACAGACTAGCGCCCTCAGCACCGCGAAGCGATCAATAATAGATTACCGTACACGAACTGTGACCGACGAAGTATAGCTTCTTGCTCCGTGCACTCTACAATTGACAGCTCGCGAATTGAAATTTGGCAAAGGCGACTAAACTTCGCGTACTAGCAGCGCGGTAGGGGCGGAGAAATGTACAGACCGGAGCCGCAGCCGCAGCCAGGCCGGCATCGATCATCAAGTGGCCATGAATTCCACGACAATCAAATCCTCGGCGGAACAAACGTTTTGGGAAACATATACCAAGACACATATCATTATCATATCAGTCAGTTCCTTATAGGTGCTAGAGAGGAGGATCATAACCACCTGACGCGCTATAGGTCCAGAAAACCCGCTCAGCCTCCTACTGTTCGCAACGAATGCGCCCTTCAATTCATACGCACGCCAACACAAACCCACCTGCCTCTCAAAAACCTGTGTCGACCTTGTACAAGAGATATATGACTAGGCTCATAGATAAGATAAGAAATGCTTCTTCTGGCTGAGCGGCTTAGCCGGCACAGGAAAGTCGACGGTTGCCCACATTTGAGCAAAAGCGCCTTGGCGCCAGCATCTTCTTCTCAAGAGGCGGTGGAGATATAAGCCATGCCGGCAAGTTCTTTACAAGTATTGCTATACAGTTTATGTATAACAAATTATCTCTCCAACGGTATATCTGTGATACAGTTGCAGATCGGAGTGATATTGCGGGCCTGTCCCTCTCAGACCAGTGGCGTCAGCTTGTCCTTAGTCCGCTGTCGAAGCCAGAGAGCGACTCATGTTAGCCGTACATTATTGAGGCTCGATCGCTGAAGAAGGTTCGGCTACGGGTCCTGATCACAAGTAGACTAATATTGTATTCAAGAACATTATCTTATTTTCGGGGATCAAAAAGGAGACGATCATGTAGTAGATCCGTAAGTATTCCCAAAGTGCACCTCCGCCTTTCCACCTGCAACGATGCCCTTATAGGTCGACGACGTCGTAGAACTTTCCCCCTTCGCAAACTTGTTCCCAAATTGTCCCTTGAATTCCTCCTGCACCTTTATATCGAGATAGAAATTTCTCTTGCTGGATGTTTCCTGTTCTAGAGCTTCATTGAGGAACTCATCGTCGCTTTTGACGATCTCCTTGAGCCATAGAATGCTGCCGGGTTTGCCATCTTTGACAGTACTAATTTCATCCGAGGAAAGAGAAGTCTGCTCGGCCTTGAGTGAAGGGAAGAGCGCATTCAGTCGTCGGATCTGGCTGGATGCAGTTCGAACAAGCCCGTCAAAGCTGTCCTTTTCGTATAGGCGAATGATACTGGTGCTGGGTACTGTGTTTCTTGGTGCGCGCGTTTTTTGAATCTTTCGCAAAGCGGCGTGTAAAGCGTTCCAGGCCTCGCCAGACTTTCCCATTTGTATCTGCGAGTCCAAAATGTTGGTTTGTTCTTGTGCTGCCGTCTCTGACCCATCTTCGAATGCGCGGGAGAAATATTTGTTGATCGCGGACAAGCAGACTTTGGCCTTTCGAATATTTTCTTCGGAGCACTCCTCGGCCGATGGTGCGGACGACGAACTATTAGTGAAGCCCATTGCTGTACCCCAGCGGCTTAGGTGAGTTGCAACTGCATCCATCTTGCAGCAATTGAGTCCAAAATCTGCCTCAAAGACTGTGCTGAACGCAATGCCTTGAATCCAGCTATGGCATTTAAAATAGTCGTGCTCGATTTCCGTAAGGCCGGGGCTTGTTTCGGAAGAAGTCATTGCGACAGGACAAAGGAACTTCACAAAACTTTGTGCATAACGAATAGAGCTCGGATAGAGTTCGCCAACGAGGATATACGAGAGACATACGAAGGTAAGGGCACAACTTTTCGTGAGAAGCTGAGCCTGTCACTAAATGGCTAGTCGAGACGTGGCATGTTAGGATTGGAAGACATTACGCCTATAAAGAATATCCGTTCCGCGCCACAAGGTGCGCATTGGACCGTGCACTCTAAGCGAACTTAATCAGCAAATCAAATTAAGTTATTAGAATCTTCATTCTTAATTCGCAACAATTTTGCGGTATATTTGATCACGGAAGTGCGCGCTTGGTAGTAGCGCAACGGAAGAGCTGAGCACGGGCTGCGTAGAAGTAATTCCTGATGTGTGGTCCACGAGTGATGCCTAAACGATTAGCACCATCAATTGTGGTAACATCGAGGATAGCTTCAGCTTATACAGTACTCCGTGTCCACAATTGAGAGCGGCTGCAGTCCGTGCATTTCTCCACTTCTGCGCCGCTATTACGCACATTTTGATCACCTTCACCAATGTCTGATCACGAGCAGCCAGGCCAGCGAGCATCCTCGCGTGGTCATCTATATAAGCAAATTGAACTCACCGGTGGTGCAACAGCCCAACTGGGAGACAAATACATCACATACAACACGTATAACACCAGTAAGCTTTTAGTAGAGGAAAAACTCGACTCCTATGAATATCTGACATATAGTAGATGGAGAAGATCCCCTCAGCGTCCTTCCGTTTGCAACGAATGCGCCCTTCAACTCGTACGGCCGCCAATACGAACCTACCTGCCTCCCTGACACGCGCGTCGACCTTCTACAAGGGATATATGACTGGGCTGATGGAAAAGATAGACAAGATGAGGGATGTATCTTCTGGCTGAACGGCCTGGCTGGGACGGGAAAGTCAACAATCTCTAGCACCGTCGCCCGCAGATACAATGAGCAGAAGCGTCTTGGAGCCAGCTTCTTCTTCTCAAAGGGTGGCGGAGATGTAAGCTATGCCGGCAAGTTCTTTACAAGTCTTGCCGTGTAGCTCGCTTTCAATGTGCCATCTCTTCGACAGTACATCTATAAGGCCGTTACAAAGCAGAGAGATATTGCTAGCCTATCCCTCTCGGAGCAGTGGCGTCAGCTTATTCTCACTCCACTATCGAATCTACAAAGCGAATCATGTCAGTCTTACATTCTTGTCATCGATGCACTTGATGAGTGTGAGGATGATAAAGATGTCCGGATTATTCTATAGCTCCTAGCTGAAGCTCGGTCGTTGACCACGGTACGACTTCGAGTCTTTCTTACTAGCAGACCCGAAATTCCAATTCGAAATAGTATGCACGATATCCCACAAGCCGAACACCAGGACCTCATACTCCACAAAATACCTTCAACGATTATCAACTATGATATCTGTATTTTCTTACGGCATGAGCTTAAACGCATTGCCAATGAGCACTGTCTTGGGGCTGGCTGGCCAGGCGAGCAGCTCATCGAGCGTCTCGTCCAGAGCGCAAGTGGACTATTCATCTGGGCGGCTACCGCATGTCGTTTTATTGACGAAGGCAGAAGCTTGGCTGCAAATCGCCTATCTATAGTTCTCAAGGCCGACTCCGTAGACGACTCTTCGGACGAGTTCTCTTCGGATGACTCCGTAACAGATGATAACCATAGCGATCATGCAGTAGCGCCAGATCAGCATCTAGACAAACTCTACATCACAGTTATCCGCAATTCTGTTGATAAATACAAAAATCCGGAAAGAAAAAAATGGCGTAAGCGACTAGGGACAATCATGGTAACTATTGCTGTCCTATCTTCTCCTCTGTCCACGCAGTCATTGGGGAAAGTCCTCGGTACTACGCAGGATCAAATAGACCAAATACTAAACGACCTTCATGCGATTCTTGACATTCCAAAGGACAGAACTCATCCGCTGCGTCTACATCATCCCTCATTTCGTGACTTCCTCTTGGACCGAGAAAGATGTAAGAATCTACGTTTCAGGATAGACGAGAAACAAGCGCATCAAGCCCTTGCCACAAAATGCATACGGCTTATGTCTTGTCTCAAGCAAGATATTTGCGGGCAAGAGGCTCCTGGTGCACTTGTAGCTGATGTAGAGAGTTATCGAATAGAGCAGTGTCTTCCTCTAGAGGTCAGGTATGCATGCCTCTACTAGGTTCAGTATCTACAACGAAGCAGTTCTCAGGCTTCCGACGGCGAGGAAGCTCACCGGTTTCTGTAGGCTCATCTACTACACTAGCTTGAGGCGCTTGGGTGGATGGGAAAGACATTAGAAGGGATTCAAGCAATATTGTCCTTAGAGGCTCACGTTCTAGTAAGCTATCTATCTATTATTTGTAGGAGTCTAATTAACTTGTCCTTAGGTTAATGAAAGCCCTAATTTACATGTATTTATCCATGATACAAAGCGGTTCGCCTGATATTACTAATCATTAATTGAAAAGACACCGCTATAGTTATACTATTCAGCTCTCATCTTTGCCCCAGATAAGAGCATTATTCAGAGATAGTTCGAGAAGAGTATCCCCTCTTAGATCCAAAAAAAGCCCGAAATGCAAGTATATTGGAATATAGTACTATAGACGCTCAAGGGCCACTCCAAACAGGTCACGTCTATGGCCTTCTCACCTGACGGTAAGCAAGTCGTCTCGGGATCTGACGATAACATAGTACAGCTCTAGGACACTACTATAGGAGCACCGCTATAGACACTTAAGGGCTACTCCGACTCGGTCACGTCTATAGCCTTCTCACTTGACGGCAAGTAGGTCGTCTCAGGCTCTTATGATAACAAAGTGCGGCTCTAGGACACTACTATAGGAGTACCGCTATAGACGCTCAAGGACTACTCTGAATGGGTCACGTCTGTAGCCTTCTCACCTAATAGTAAATAGGTCGTCTCAGGATCTTAGGATAATACGGTATAGCTCTAGGATACTACTATAAGAGTACCGCTATAGACGCTTAAGGGCTACTCTACCTCGGTTACGTCTATAGCCTTCTTACCTAATAATAAGTAAGTCGTCTTAGGATCTAACGATAATATAATATAGCTCTAGGATACTACTATAAGAGTACCACTATAGACGCTTAAGGGCTACTCTACCTCGGTTACGTCTATAGCCTTCTTACCTAATAATAAGTAAGTCGTCTTAGGATCTAACGATAATATAATATAGCTCTAGGACACTACTATAGGAGTACTACTATAGACGCTTAAGGGTTACTCTAACTCGGTCAGGTCTATAGCCTTCTTACCCAATAGTAAGCTACTATAAACTTTACGAGTATTAGGTGATTAGGTAATAGAAGGTATCTCGAATATTCTCTAGCTACCTCCTAGCTATTAACTTACTTATTAGGTTATTTAGAACGGAATTATTGTCTTAGGACATTTGTCTAGGAGAATTTCATTCTTTAAGTTCATATAAGGAGCAAATCTTATAATATAGAACTTGTGATAGTTCTAGTTACCACGTGACTTCACTTAACCCTTAGTATAGAGCTAGGCTAGCAGGCCCCCTATAAGTAGTAGTTCGACCTCTATAGAATTCTTCTTCTTCTTTCCTTAGCTTTAAATCCTCGAATATAAGCCTCTTTCGTATAAGATTAAGAGTAATTCGCTCCCTTATAAAGTATATCTTAACCTTACTCATACGTGCTATTATAGAACTAGTATATATTAACTAATATTATATTATAGTCTTAATATAATTCTATATATCTTTTTCTTTTTATCTCTATTTTATAGAGGGTCTTAGGAGAGTGTCTACTTTTATAAAAGTTAATAATTATTATTTAGTTTCTAGAATTTTCTATAATACTTCTTAATCTAGAAGTTTCTAGAGGAGTTATTAATAAATACAAGAATTGCTACCTTTTAGAAAGATTTAGTATATTTAGATAACCTAGTAGATAGTTTTAAAAATCGGGTACGTAAAGTAACTAAGTATCTATTATATAATAGCCTTTTCTAGAAACACCTATTATAATATACTAGATAATAAGCGAGCTAGGGTATAAGCGCTAAACCTAGTTAAGGTAGTCTGTGTTTATAATATTTTTAGGTAAAAGACGAAGCTGATTTTATAAGTAATAGTATCTCGATAGAAGGTCTTTAAAAAGGAATACTCTATAGCTAATTTTAGCTCTAAAGTCCAAAACTCGATAATAAAAACCGCTCGATATTCTTTATTTAGGCCAAAATTAGACGCGCTATAGGATAGTAGTTAGGCCCTTAACCTAAAGAGCGAGCTATTTTCAGCTCTCGGTTCGGGCTCTACTTCATGTATTAATATTGAGATAGTATAATATATAAATACCTCGATATTATAGTTATTTATCCTAGTCTAGCGTGAATATACCTCAAATAATATTTCTTTATCTCGCTCTAGTAGAAAGCCCAACTACGCTTTCATTATAGATCCCTTAGTTAGCTAATCTTTAAGACTACTATAGAGGAGGTAAAAGGTGAGAACTATATTATTAGATTTACTATTAATTACTATAGCTTGATATACCCTACTTACTAATAGAGAGTAAAGCCTAGAAGAATAGAAGATGTCTTATATATTAATGAGGATATTAATAGCGATAATTAAGGGGTTTGGACTAGTTAGAGTGTTTTTTAATCTTTATAGTAAATAGCTTCTCTTTGATTATCTAATAATACTAACGTATATAATCGGTAATATTTCAAAATTGTATTCTAGTCTATAAACTAACTCCTTAAGATATATTTGTATTAAAGTAGTAAGGAAATATACGAGTTCACTACTATAGCCCCTCCTATATCCTAACTAGGCGCTGAAATAAACCTAGCTCTAATATTAGTAGCCTATTAAAAATAGCTCCTAATGAAGTCAGAATTAGGCTAGATAAGTTCTTTAAAGGGCTAGATTTCCTTAGTAGTTATGACCTTAACTCGCTAATTCATACTGTACTAGTTATTATACTTTTTCTAGGTTAGGGTAATATTAGCCTCGGTACCTAAGGCTACCGACCTTATATAGCTGAGTTTACTAGTAATCTTCGAGAAATCAAGCTATAGCTTTGGATTAGGTCCTTAGATAGCTTTATTAGAATATCTAAGCTTAAGGGTATATCGTAGTTATCCCGATATAATACTAAGGAAGTCCCCTAGTAATATTGGGATAACTAGGCACGGGGCTATAACTACCCTAGAGGCAGGAACCCTATCGCGTTTTCGCTTTCTATTTAGGGGCCTTTTATAGGGTACGAGATATATATAAATAGTATTATTACGCTTTAATTAACTATTAATACTATTTTAAAGGACTTCTATACTACTTTATAATAATAGCTCTTCCGGCTATAATATATAATTGAAGCTCACTAGGTATAACTACTATTCTTCTCGGTTTAGTCCTCGTATTCCGTTTACCTAGTTGATTTAAGTAACTTTTAATACTTATAACTCTTTTATAATAACTATCTAGTGTAAATTAGTACTACCCGAGAAGTTATTAGCTCGCTCGGTGAGTACTCTTATCTATACTTCCTTTATATAAGGGTAGTATACTTAATTCTATTTCTTTATTATCTAAAGCGAATCTTTTATTTTATTAAAGAAATATCTATTAAATCCCTTTGTCCGGAATTAGAGGATATATATTAAACTATCCTTTAGTATATGAGCTTTAGTATCTTCTATCTTATTATTTATACCTTCTATATATATATTATAAAAGAACTCCCAAAAATAGTAGTATTTCTAGTAATTCTCCTTACTCCTTCTTTTTAAGATAATATTAATAAGTTCCTTTATAGCTTTTGCCTCTACCTAACTAGTATTAGTAGCTAACCTAGGATTTTCTCTGTAATATGTTCGAATATTAGCCTCTACTAGCTTAATGATATAGTTATATCGAAAAGTCTCCCGCTATAAGTTACTCGCTTAGTGACTTTCGAGACCTACTTATTCCTTTTTTAATTATAGTTTTACCCTATTTCGTACTTTAAGATTAAAATAAGCTATTAGGTCTATAAGAGGCTTTATAATCGCGCCTATACCCTTAAGTACTTTTATAACTAAATAATCTCTATCCTAGAAGTTAGTTATCTTCTTATAGTATTTCATATATATCTAAAGTATACCTAATATAATTAGTATAGTATCGCTATCTAGATATAACTCTTATATCTCTTTAGAAACTAGCCTATATTTTATTTATAATGTGATTAAAGGCGATCTTATTGTCGAGTTATATAAAGCCGAGTAATAAGTTAATATTATCTAATCTAGTATATTAAGTGAGGTCTACTAAGATACCTTAAGGGTATATCTACTAGTATTTGGGCTCAGTGTACTATTAGCGGGTTCGACTATATCTACTAAATATGTATAGGCTATAAGAGGGTAGGTTTAATCTAGGTATTTAGGTTATACCTTAGGCGATGAGTTTAAGATAATAGAGCTTACTAATCCCGTTATAGTCTCCTCTAATATAGTTACTAACTTATTAGTAGAGACTACTTTTTCGTTAGTTAGGAATAGCTCTAGAGCTAGTGAGATATACTACGGATTCTCATTAATAGTAGAGGCTAAGCTCTTAACTAGTAAATAGCTATTAACTAGAGCTAGGTCATTATTCGGTTATAGGGAATACTCTTCGAGTATAGTAGACTCTAGGGGTAATAGTATTTCGTCTAAGAGGCTAAGTAACTCGGACTTCTTTTGTGAGGAATTCTAACGAGATCTGCCCTGATATCTTAGTAAAGAGACTTTGTTTATTCTACTCGAGCTCTATATCGTTATTCCTATATAACTATCTAGTTGAGGACGTTTCTTAGGCTATTAAGGAAAGCTCTAAGGTAGTATATTAGTATTAGGCACGACTATAATAGATGAGGTATCTTCGAGTATAATAATAGGATTAGAGGATATATCTCTCTCGTGACAAATCTCGACTTAATAGTAATAGATAAGAGACAAGTTAGTAGTCTATTTATTTGGATTTTATAGGAGACTTATATACCTAGAAGATATTATTAATCTACTAGTTAGATAATCTAGAGACTTCTTTAATAGTAGAATTGTCTAGAGAGACCTTATAAAGTCGGTCTTATTTATCTAATAATATCTAATAGCCTAGAAATATATATTTATAGCCTATTATCTTAAAGTACTACTAAATAGTTCATTAGTATTACTACTAATATTATAGCGAGTTAAAGTAAGATATGTGATTATAGGAACGAATTTCTGAGTTAGCGGTAGTAAATTCCTAAATAATATTTAGGAAATACTAAGTTAATAGAAGTAATAATTCCTAAACATTGAATTTATCCTAGTATCCCGAGGTTATCTACTACCTAGAACTAGAAATATTCTATACTATTATAATAATATGAAGTATTTACCTAGATATCTTATATCCTTTATAGTTAATATAATTAGGAAGAGCTCTACCTATAGTCCTTAGTATAGGAATAGATACCGTAGCTATTAAACTAATAGAAGACTAAGGGAAGTGTCTTAGCTATTTAAGATAAGAGATATAGTATACTTGTAATCTAGTAATAAGCTCTCGGGATATCGTGATTATTCTCGAGTAGCTAGTTTCGGATTATAATTATATACTCGAGTTTAGAGAGTTTATTAGAAAACTCTCTATACTTAGAGCACTTAATGAGCTTATTCTTTTTATAATAAAGTTATCCCGAAGTATATTTATAGTTAGTATTATTAATACCTTTAGCTTCTAACCGAAATCCAAAGTCCCTCCTTAGCCCTTAGATTCCGAGTACCTTACTCTCCTAGGAGAGTTTCTGAGACCTTATAAACTATTAGCTCATAAAGAGTTTATAAGATATATTAATTGGATCTTATATAAGAGCTATAAACTCGATATTAATATCTCTAGCTTTAATGAATAGCTTAATAAATAGTCGACTAACCTCTAAAGATCTTCTTATTCCGACGGATCTCTCTAAATTACAGATATAGTCCTACTCCTAAAGCTCTACTATTCTCTAGATAAGAGCCCTCTATTGGGCACTATTATAGCTACTCTAATTAATATTAGGCTAAAGTAATATACCCTTAAGAATTAGAAAGAGGTCCCTAAGAAAAAGGTAGTATAGAAGAAGGTGATTAGAAAGGTAAAGAAGCAGGAATATAGTATTACTATACTCTACTAATAGAGAAGAGGTTAGGAGATATTTAATGAGACTATTATAAGTTCTACTAATAAATTTATTTCTAAATATAAGATATTAATTGAATCCTACTATACTAGAATATAATCTCTATCTAGAATGAAATAAGAGATATTTAAGACGTATTAATACTAGTTACTTTAACTTATAGTTCTCTTCGAAAGTATATCCTTACCTAAAAGTCTAGTTTTCTTTAAGCTTATTATAATTAATATTATATTTCGGGCTACTCTACTTTAAAAGATAGTAGCTAGTACTCTGAATTTGAGTCGTATTAAAGTCACAAATATTTCTTACTTAATTACCTAAACAGGCCTTAATTTAATAATTATTATCGTCTTTAGGTTCTAGTTCCGAGTTAGAGATAACTATAAACTCGAGAGGCTAGGTAGAAATTAATAGAGATAACTTTCTAGCTAATACTCGAACTAGCTTTCTAGGGTATTAGCTCTATACTCTTACTCCTATATCTTATACTTATATTCTCTTTAAGATATTACGAGACCTCGGAATATGAGCTATAGATCTAGTCCTTAAGTACTCCCTTTATCCCTATTTCCTAGTAGTCCTAGTAACTATTAATACCTTATCTTATATACCTATAATACCCTATATACTCTAAATACTATAGTTACCTTCCTTTCCGAAAGGAGTAGTACTTTAGGTATTAGGAGTATTGAGATATATATCTACTAAGAGAGGTTTATCTTATAAGACTTAGGCTATATTTATATGATTTAGGGCTCGAGATTTTTCGAGGGAAAGTAGTTGAGATAGAGCTATAGAGTGAGGGCGATACTAGCTAGTAATCGTAGTTAGTAGCTTTAGGGTTCCGGTTATATTAGGCTTCGATTATGTATTTATATTACCTCCCTAGATAAGATAAGTACTATTTTCGTCGTCGTCGATATCCGTCTCTTAATATCTAAGTCTATTTGCCTTAGTAAGTAGCTTTACTAGTTAACTTATGTTAATTATTTAGAGTCGTACCTCGATAATGAGATTAAGAAACTACTCGCTTATAGACTCGAGTATCTCCTTATTATAAGACTCGAGGATTATATATACGAGAGGTGAGCTAGTTGTAGCCTTCCCGATTAAGGGAGTAGTGACACTATTGCTAATTGTATAGGAGCTCGAGTAAGGGGTAATAGAGCTTGGTATAAAAGATATTATGATATATATTAGGGTAAAGTAGGATTACTCGTATAAAAGTATTGTCTGTGGTATAGAAGAGCTCGGGGAATATATATACGAAGATAAGTAGAATAGCTATATTTACTTACTTTAAAGTATTAATATGATATATATATAGACTATATTTACTTCGTGAATAATTGTTCTTAAAAGGTATACTAGAGATAGTTATCTCTATTCTAGGCTAAGCGAGGTATAAGAATTATTATATATCTAGAGTACTTAATAATTATATAATGAGTAATATTTTATTTTAAATAGGTTTAAATAGATTATCTCTTATATTACGATATATATAAGTAGTATTAGGCTAGGATTAACTATTATTAAGTTTATTATGATGATTTTACGAAATGGGATTTTTAGGTACCCTATAACCTAAGCTTATTTAATTAGCTATTACTGATTTATACTAGAGTAACTCTCTACTAAGGGAAATCGCTATATAGAGGAAGATCGCCCTATAGTCGCTTGTAAAACCGGCTTTACTTAGCCTAGTAGCTATATACTAGACTCGCTTCTATAGAAGATGTTATAGGTTTAGATTATGACTTGTAGTATTATATTCTAGCTTATTTGCCCTAGTCTTCTATAAATCCCTTCGAAGACTCTTACCTCTTACCTCTTACTAACTTATTATTTATATATACCTAGTTACTATACTTAAGTTATATTGGTAAGAGTAGTATATAGAAATATAAAGTATATATTAGCTTAGCTTATTCTTTGTATTATATTATAATCGATAATCGAGTCTATTAAATTAATGAACTTCTCTTCTTATCTTTATAAAACTAGAGGAGTTCGCTAGAGATTAATTATATAGTTAAAGGAGGCTTAGTATAGTATATGTAGTACTACTCTATTTAGAGAGGATATAGGATAACTCTAGTTATAATTATAGTATTAATAGTATTTATTATATCCTTTATTACTATAACTCTTTTCTCGACTTTGTCTATTATTTAGTAAGTAGATATTAGGAGGTCTTACTCGTATCTACTATTAGTCCTAAGTTAGGTATACTTAATTAGTAAGATTTAATATATTACTAGTGAGCTAGGTTATAGATTAGAGATATTTTAAAGGTTAAATAGTCACTATCGATTTTTAATAGGTATTATATTAATTATTTAGTATCTAAGGATACCTCTAAATCTAGGTTATCTAATAGTAATACTAGGATCTAATTTACTAATAATTTTATTATATAATTTAAAGTATTTTTTCTCGTAGAGCGGAGTTAGAGTTATGAAGTTAGTTAGATCACGTGATCAAATTATATTCTCTTTTATCCGAAATATAGTAGCTGATTTTGGACTAACTAATTAGATATACTAGTTAACTTTTAGCTTGTACTTGTTTTTGGTAGATTTTAGCTAGATTTTGGCTTAATTCTAGTAATCTTTTTAGTTATAGTTTATAATTTAATCTATCCGCTAGCTTTAATTCTAGCCTCTACTATACTAGAGGCTAAGGATTAGGTTCAGAACCTAACCTTTACCTTTTTAGTTCTATAATCTACCCCTCGTCTATTATATCTAATTCTACTCCTTAGTCTAATTCTTACCCTACTACTATAATCTCCTCGTTAATAATATCTATACTACTCCTATAACCTCCTCGTCGATATTATCTAATTTCTCCTTATATTCCAAATCTGACCTTCTACTCTACTTCTATAGTATCTACCTCTATAATAAACGACTTACTCGTCGATAAATGACTTCCTCGAGAGATGATTCTTAAGGTTAAATCGATTCCTATTCTCTTCTTTTTCTTAATAATAGTGACTATTATACTATATTAGTCTATATCTACTTCACTATATTAATAATTTACCTAGGTGACTTTTAACTCGTCTCGCCTTAAGAGTAGATAATTCACTCGAATAAGTAAATAATAATAGGATATAATAGTATATAGATTTTAATTTCCTTCGGGAGACTAGTAGATATATGATAGTAGTAGTAAGTAGGTTCTTCTCGTAAGTCATAATTAGTATACTATTCTAGATAGATTAGTACTAGTATAGGATAAGCTAGGTTTCTTTAGGGGTAGAAGGCGTAAGAGTGTCTTATGAGCTATATTAAATAATAAGGCTAAAGTATAGGTTGAGATTTTCGTTTCTGACTACTTAGAAACCGATAGTACTACCTAGAGTATAGCTATAATAAACGATGTTATAAACTTTAATTATAGAAAGGGGCTTAAAAGAAGTTACTCTAATAAGTCTAACTTATTTATCTTATTTACTATTAACTTTAAATACTTTGAATTAAACTTAAAACCTTCTTAATATTAATTATATATCTTACTTATTTAAAGTATACGTTATATATAATATCGCTTATTATACCTATAAGAAACCTAGTATAGTTATTTCGTAATTCCTTAATAAGTAATACTAACTATAAATCCTAGACTATTACCCTTACCCTAGAAACTCCGAGCTACTCATTATTTGGCTTAATATGTAAAGGTTTAAATCGTAAGAGTAGTAATGTCTCTACTTAATTAAATACCTTAGTAATAGGCTAAGAACCTTAAGCTCCTCTTATAAACCCCTCTTACCCGGGTATAAATAAGCCTCCTCTAGTATATACGCCTTCCCTAAATACTACCTTAGGTCTAACGTATAGTATTCTACTATCTGAGTTAGTAGTTCCTTCTTTATTATTATACTTGCCTATAATACCCGCCGTATTAATACTAGCTACTATCTACCTAAGTAGCGAAGATCTATACGCTTTCCTCATGACCTTCGATACTATCCTCCTTATCGATAATTTAGGCTCTATAGCCAGCTATAACTAGTGTGAAGTCTTATAGGTATTAGCTATTATTATACTTATCGTTTCCTCTTATAATAACGACGGTTTAGATCTCTACTTCATGAACTATAAGTCCGCCGATAGTAGCTCCCTAAATGAGGGTATCGCTACTAGCGGATATAGAGGTATTAAGAGAGCTATTACTATTACCGAAATCTTCGCGAGAGTCTAATTATAAGGTAGGACTCTTACTAGTACTAGAGTCTATAATATCTTAAAGCTGTATTTAGTAAAGTTAGAGGCTGAGATAACTATTAGTAAGGAGATAAAGCCCCTTAATCTTATTATATTAATGGATAGTATTCCTTTAGATAATATTAAAGTAGTATTATTCTTAGCTATGAAAAAGCTCAATAAGCTTAATGTACTACTATACTAAGTTAGTGTATAGTTCTTCTAAGTTAGTAATAAAGAAGGTACTAAGGAGGTACTTAAGGAGCTTAATGATAGGTTAAGTGAGCTTATTAAAGGTAGAGTTAGAGATATTATTAATACTATTACTTAGATAAGTAGAAGTAGCTAGAGTAAAAGTAGTATTAGTTTAATAGGTAATAGTATCCTAAAAGTAGTAAGTAGATTTTCGGAGCTATTCTTTACCTAATATCGAATATTTTAACTCCGAGACTTCTCTAAAAGTATTATTTGAATAAATACTAATTTAGAACTTCTATAGGTACTTAGTACTATAGTTAAGAGACTTGATTATAGATAAGCTAGCGACGAGGTTAGAAGAACCACTTACTCTTAATTCTTAATATTTATGTTTTCCTAATACTATTTTCTAATTCTTTATACTATATCTAAATCTCTTACTCGGATTTAGTTTCGGATTTAACTTCTAGCCTCTTACCTAGTTAATTATATCTTACTTACTTAACTATATTATATCCTTTATCTAGAAGACATACGAGTCTAAGATTTTTTTCTAAGTATTTCGTCTCGAGTTAAGACTAGATCTTATTTAAATAGACTATTAAACTAAAAAGTTACCTAATTATAATAGAGCTATTAATAAAACCTTAATAGATAAGGAAGAGAATACTAATAACGATACTATAATAGTAATAGCTAGGGTATTATTCATCTTCTTCTAAAGGAATAAGAGTTTAAGGAATACTTATAAACTATCCTATGAATTATTAGTTACTATATAAAGCCCTACTATAGTAGAGATACTCTTATTAAGTTATCTAACTATAGTAAAGATATACTTATTAAATTGCCCTTAATAATATTACTAGAGTAATACCTAAGTGTCGGTTCACTAGTAACGCGTAGTACTGTCACGTAATATCGTGGAATGCTAGTTGCGTTGGTTAGTGAAGTTATTATTATATTCTATAAGTAGGGATTATAGTATCGAGGTTCTGATATGCGATCCCTAAATACACTAAGCCTAATTAGTACTAGCATGTCCCGTTTCCCGCATGTCCCATGTCCTATATATAGGAAGCGAGGTTATGTGATATAAATCACATGACCTCCGGGAAACTATACCAATACTAGCAACTACCTAAAAAACGCGAAAACCGATACAAAAGTACTAAAAACGCACGAAAAATAGTGTCCCCTATTCGCATACAGATTTCCTAATCCGGCCTAGTACTAGACTATCCCTAAACGCTTAGTGTATATGTCCTCCTATTCTATATACCTATTTCCCTCTAAATATATCCATTTCCCACCCATATATCCCTCTATTTACCTTATCCGCGTTCGACCCATTCCTCCACGTCTAACTATATAGTATTCATATTAAGTAGGTGCTTAAGGGTATTTATAGGCTTTAATTTCGTTATTAAATCGGCCGGGTTCGACTCTCCCTTAATCCACTTAACCTCTGTAATCTCTCATCGTTTATATACCTAGCGGAGGTATATTACATTAATTATAAGTCGCTTTTCTCGTGTAGTTCCTAGCTTAACTAGGTATTTATAGAGGGACTTGGAATCTATATAGACGACTAGCGGGACTTCGATTTCGAGGGCTTTATTAATTATAGACTTGACTAAGCTACCTATATTAAAGCCGTGAGCTATACTATAAAGTTCAGAGGCTAGAACGCTTCTAGTGACTCTCTTATACTTCGTAGAGGACTAGTAGATCGTATTAGCGCGTCTAGAGCTATCCGCTAGGACTAGAACATATCTAATCTAAGAAGAGAGGTCTCGATTTCCTATAAAGGAGGCGTCCGTAAAGACAATTAGGCGTAGGGACTCCTTATCTAGCTTCACGAAACGTAGTCCTCTAGCGGCATTTTCGATTTACTATTAAATATGCTTATTAAGGGCTTTAATGTCAGTTTCCGTGAGTTCAATAGCTTAAGCGGCTACTAAGTAGTCGTATGAAGCCTCTAGTTAGTAAGTTAACGCGATATATACTCCCCGAGCTCACTAGGCGACGTATTATTCCTTAATCGTAAGGTTTCGATATATAATACCCCTACTACTAGTCATAGTCGTATTCTTAACTATTACCGGGTAGAGGTTACTATACTAGTATTCCTATATAAGAGTAATACCGGTGGAGTTAGTATAAATAATACCTCTATTAAACTTGAGATTATAGTTAGTCGTAAGGCGTTCACGCTCCTTAGCTAGGAAATTAGCCTCCTAGAGCTTCAGATACTCTACCTCAGCGAAGTCGTTATCTCCCACGAATAGAGTATCATTAGTCCAAAGGCTAACGATACTAAAGGGGTAGTTGCTATAGAGTAAGCACGGGTCATAAGTTGACTGTTCTATAGCTAGCTCGTTTAGGTAGTGAGAATAGTAAGTCTTAAACCAGTGGTTTCCGGCTTCCGGCACTCCGTAGAGTAGTTTTATAACCTTTAATACCGAACTAGCCTCTAGATTTAGTTAATTAGTAAGTTTAGGAGGTGGATTAATATAGAAGTCGCGATTTAGTAAGGTTAACGACTAGACGTAGGCTTATGATATATCCCACAGGTATAGTCTAGTAGTTCCCACGGTTATAGTAGTAATATAGAGGATAACTCTCTAGCTAATTCGTTAGATAATTAGTAATTACGTTAATACTATATATTTCTCACCGTTATTATAGGTTTAAATAACTAGTCTTAACTTCTTGAACTCTCTATCTATCCCCTTATTCTTAATCTCGTTAATAAAGCGGGAGTTGAAGATATATACCTCCTATAGTACCTGAGATCTGGGAATAACCTTAAATATACCCTTTTCTAGGAGGCTAGTAACCTTAGTTTAACGGGAATCCTCATATAGGTCATTGTCCTATAGGAATACCGTTATATTAGGGTTCTTACGGGGTCTACCTCTACTACGCTTTAGTAGAATAGGTGGTATAATAGGAGGAATCATGCCCATATTACCTTCGCCTTCGCTGTGGTATTTAGGATCATCCTTAGGACCCTTAGAACTAACCTTAATATCTCCTATATAGAATAGCTTTACGGAGGTTAAGCGGAAGGTAGTATTACCGCGTGGTAAAGCTAGTATACACGACTCCCCTTCTATTACTACTAGCTTATATAGTCCCTACTAACTCCCTAGTTAACCTATATTCCCCTCACGCTATACTAGAACATCCGAATTCAGTGTAAGTTCATGGATATCGTTTATAGAGGGGCTATTACGTGTATTTAGGGCATCTTTAACTTAATGCTTAGCTCATAGCTTCTAAATCTCCGCTATCGCCTTCTTTAGGGCTATTGAACGTTAGGAAATAGTAGGTATAGGGGCGTCGTATTTACTTAATTGAGGTAGGGCACTATAGACTAGGAGTATAGGAATAATCCCACTAATTCCCGCGGTATCGTTGAGAGCCTTAAAGGCTATCTATAGGGCTATCTCCTTACTAATTCCCTTAATTTCGGCTATAATAATTAAGTAGGCTCATTGAACTAGCCTATAGTAGTATTTGACAATTCCTATAGAGTTGTGAGCTTCTATAGGGATAATTTTCACCTTTATTCCCATTATATTTATAAGCTAAGTGAACTCCTTACTAGTGAACTACTTTCTAGCGTCTACTATAATCTAATTAAGAGGGCCTAAATAGGTGTTAATCTAGTACATCTTTAGGGTATCCTAGGTATATATAGTACTAATATTCTAGAGCTAATAGCCCCTGTAATATCTAGTACCCTCGTCGATAATATAGAGAATAGGCTTCCCGAGGATATAGAATATATTAACGATAATTAAGAGGTTAAAGCTAACATTATCTCTTAGGTTAAACTTGAATTAACCTAGTGATTTACTATTCTTCTAGTATTACTCACAGTATTTCATAAGGTATTCTAGGGCTTCTATATTAACTTCGTAGCTAGCTCGCTCTAGTAAGTTTCGGAGCTTACTAACTAATAGATAGCCGAATTGGTGATAGAGACGTCGTAATTTAGTCTCTATAAGGAAGCATAGATTATAGGTAAAGGATTCAGAAATAAGGCTTTATAATATATTATTCCAAAGTAGAAAAGAGTAACCAAAACGTCATATAATAGGTATATGATGTCCGGTAGAAGTAATGATATAATTAGTGAGATTATTGAAGTAGACTCATAGCTTATCCATATCGTCCAAGCTAAGTAGAAATAGAGTCTTTAAGAGTATAATATAGAATTATACTTACCTAATTAGTGTTTCTATAACTATAGAACTAATAGAAGTAGAAGAGCCTATACTAAAGTGGACTATAACTTGACCTTTAGTACTCTCGTCGAGCGCGATGCTATTATTAGTTCACTATAGAGCTTAGAATTAATTAAGACCTATAGTTAAGTATTTGGAGGCTCTGGTATTAATTACGATTCCGTAAAAGCGTTAACTACTATATCTGGACGTACCTCCTACTATAAAGGTCTAGATGTCCTCTATAAGTGGTTCTTTAGGTTCTATAGTATAGTTCTCACCTATTAACTAGTGCGTAAAGGAAAGAGGTAAGTTCATCTATAAGGCTATTAGCTATAGTTATTAGTACTTCAGGAGCTCGTACGTTAAGAGCTTAATCATTAGGTAGTTATATGTCCAAAGCGACTAGGAGACTCTTAACGGAAGTAAAGAAGGAATCTAAGTATTAGTATTTATCCTCTACTTCTACTTCATCCATATCGTTAATCGTATCTATTAAAAGAGCCTCAAAATTATTACCTAGATTATCCTTAGTGTTCTAATATATCTCCTATTCGCCCTCTATACGAGCCACGTATTAGAGGTAGGAACGACTAAAGTCTCAATTAAAGTTTCGGGAGTTCGGGGCCTTAAACTAATAGAGGTTTCTAGCTCTAAATCGAGCCTTTTCCTCCTATTATTCCTCTAGCGAATACTTCTAGGAGTAGTAGTCTAGTTTCTTATATATAAAGCACGACTTCGGGGTATTCGAATCGCTATTACTATAGCGGGGCTTATAGGAAGTCGAGTAGCTATTATAGTAGTCGTTACGATTTCCGCTTCCGTGACTACGACTATAGTCGTTTCAACGGTTTCTGAACTAATAGTTAGTTAAGTAGAATTATTAATTAGTAAAGAAGGTAGATTCGCTATTAATCTATTATTACTCCTTCTCATACGTGGTAATAGAGGACTATAGCTTATAGATAAACTAGCCGAGATCTATAGGAGGGTCTAAAACTACGTATTAGTATACTAGAGAGCTTTAGTAAGCGGTAATAATCTTATTATAGAGGAATTCAGTGCTTTGTAAAGCGGGTATAAGTCTATACTATAACTAGCGTAAGTCGTTAATTAGGATCTAAATAACCTTAAACATTAACTTTTCAGGGTATTTAGTCATTATAGAATTCAAGTTAGTAGTGTTCCATTTATCTAGATTTCGACGTTAATATTCGGGACCTTTGAAGAAGTTACAAATATTCATATAGACTACTTTATAGGTTTATTGAGATAACTAATTATTATAAAAGTAGTCTTATACTAGACCCTTTAGTATAGTAGGGAAAGCTCTTATAAGTGCCTCCTATAGAAGATCTACACGTCGATAGATATTAAGGAAAATAGTGAGTTTATAGTTAAAACTACTATTAGTTCCGTCGTACTTCTGCTCTTTAGTATAGATTCTAGCGACTTCCCTAATTAGCTTTCCGGCTAAGCTTAACTAGGCGCTATTTAGAGGTAGTGCAAGCGGTGGAAGTAGTAGTAAGAGCGGTAGCGGGAGCGGAGGGGATAGTAGGTTAACGTTCTAGGGAGGTTAATAGGGGGGCTAATATAGAAGTTAATTAACGTTCTATAAGCCCTATTCCGGCGGTAGTAGTAGTAGAGGTTAAGGTTAATATGGTAGAGGTAGTGGTTAAGGGGTATATACGATAATTAGTTCAATACGTTAATTTCTTATAATACTATTCTTAAGGGATATATATAATAAAGTCACAGGGCCCGCCTTAAGGTCTTAATAGTAGGAGATAATATCGTCTATAGTCTATACGTGTTATTCTTCCTCTATAATAGCATTAGCTAAGGATTATATAATAGTAAGTAACTTCCTATTAGGTTTAATATAGACACCTCTATATTAGAGGACAGTTCATAATTGACATAGATCTCGTTATTCGAGTAGGCTAAACATGTTAATATCGAAGTTAGTAAAGTCCTCCTTATATAGCTCCTAGAGGTTTTCATTAGTTGACTTTTTTACCTTATACTAGAATAGTCTAGTATTAAGGTAATCCAGGATATCGTCCTTATTAGAGGCTTCTAAGTCAATACCCTCCTTCTACTTCTCTATCTACTTATATCTATCTTATTAGTTCGCTATCCCGAACCTTTAGGGCCAAGCCCTTCTTAGTATATATGTGTGGTTTATAGTAAGAGGGGTTCGGAGGTAATTCGTGAAGAGGTATTAGACTTATTAGTTATAGAGTCAAGGTTTATAAATATTTCGACTATAATAGGAAATTTAGGGTATGAAATATCGAGGTTTCCGGAGGGGTTCTAAAGCTTAGAGGGGCTCAACTTTAGTAGTAAAATCGAAGTAGGAGCTGGGAAACTTATAGGGCTTCAGGGGCGTACATTCCCGGAGAAGGGGCTATAGTAGTATATAAGTAGAAAGTTAGTTACTAAGGTAGTCTTAGTACCGAACGAAGTTAGTCTTAAAGGATAGTAGAACTAGATAGTTCAGTTAAATAGTCAAATGGCTAACCGCTTATTAATTGGCAAGAACTAGAGTCGTCTCCCTTTAGGCTACTAGATACTTTTTCGTGGAGTTAATAGTAATTCCCCCCTTTAATATAGAATTGGTCGATTTTGCTATAGGCTACCGGATGCTTCTTTAGCGTAATCGATTCATCTCTAATCTATAAGTACTAACTAATCAGTGTCGGTTCACTAGTAACACGTAGCACCGTCACGTAATATCGTGGAATGCTAGTTGCGTTAGTTAGTGAAGTTGTTGTTATATTCTATAAGTAAGGATCATAGTATCGAGGTTCTAATATGCGATCCCTAAATACGCTAAGCCTAATTAGTGCTAGCATGTCCCGTTTCCCGCATGTCCCATGTTCCATGTCCCATGTCCTACATGCAGGAAGCGAGGTCATGTGATATAAATCACATGACCTCCGGGAAACCATATTAACACTAAGTAATATATAGTAGAGTCGAATAAAAGAATTACTTACTAGGTAAGGAGGATAATAGCGAGAATAATAGAATATTATTTAATCCTAAGTAACTAAACCTTTTCTTAAGTAGAGATTTAGTGCCTCGTTTTAAGAAGTTAGCTAGTATCTACTTTTCTGCCCTAGGGTAACTCTAATCTTATAAATTTTTAGATTATAGGCTTTAGATTAAAAGAATATTACTCACGACTTCTATTAAGCTAAGTAGCTAGGAAGGTCTATCTCTAGATATATAATTAAAGAGTTTTCTATTCCTTTGTCTTAAGACGTAAATGTTATAGCTAAATTCACTCCTTAGCTTATCTACCTTTTCTATAAAAGTGATTTTCCTTCTCTGAAAATTATCTATTATACCTTTTATTAAGTACTATTAAGATTACAGCTTCTCTATACTTTAAAGCGACTTAGAATACTCCTCCTAGAGTATTATAGGCTATTTAATATAATAGTTCTCGAGCCCCCTTTCGTAGTATCTTTTAATTAGCTAATAAAGAATACTTCTATAACTCACGTATATTATCTCTTCTCGATATATTATATTAAAGCTATAGTGTTTTGTCTTCGGGTTCATTTACTTAATTTTGGTTAGTCTTTAATTACAGAAAATAAGAATAATATTTTACTAGATAATATAATATTATAGCTAATATCTATAGTTATAGACTAAAGGTAATTAAATCTTCCTACTATTTTTTGGAGTAGAGTTAACTCCGAAAAGGAAGATTCTAATTCTATAAACGAAATTAAGAGCTAATAGAGATTCTTAGATAATTGAAAGCTTATATATTTAAAGGGGAGTAAGATTTTTGATATTTATATTTTGCGCTAGTAAGAGGTTCATTAATAGCCTTTAGTAACTAATTACTATAACTACTATAAGGCGCTATTAAGCCTTGTTATAAAAGTCTCTTAGGGCCCTTATAAGTTATAAGGAGTGAGTTATATTTAGAAAAGAATATTCGAGAATTTATATAGCTATAAGCTATATTTCTTATTCTAATTTTAGATATAGAAGACTAAACTTTTTAGGTTAGATCGATAATCTCTCGACTTTCTCTTAGTCGTATTTGGGATTCTCTTTATAATTCTTATTAAATCTCTTAACCTTATTCTCTTAAACCAAAAATTGGCCTCTTACTATATCTATAGACTCCTTAGACACTTTCGTATCTTATAGTATTAGTTAACTTAACTAGTAGATACTACTATTATAGTAAATAATCTAGGCTATAAACTCTAGAACTAGGAAGACTAGTGAAAGAGAGTAGTATATATACTTGTCTTAATAACTCCCCTTAAACTCTCTATAAAATAGAGATGAAAAGAAAAAGAGATATAAGTTATATATATTCTTTTTATATATAAGTACTCGTTATTCTAGTATTGTAATAGGGTAAGACTACTATTCCCGGTATTATATTAACTTAGATACTAATATGAGAAGGCTTACTAAGTAGTTAGCTAGAACGAGAAAGCCTATAAGGCTAATTATAAGCTCTTTAAAAGATCCCGATTTACGAGAGTTATTTGTTCTTAAATAAGACGAATTTAATAACTATATTCGATTTCCTCTCTATATACTAAAATAGTCTACTTTTAATCGCTTAGGAAGAGAGCTTAAAGAGGGTACTGAGACTTCATTTATTAATATCTATAATTATAGTCTTATTTTCCTTTTTATAAAACTACTAATTATCTATTTATTTGTAAGTAATCTATTTACTATTATTATTCTTTCCTCTTCCTTTTTTTTCTGAGGTAATTTCTTCTCTCTTATATATTTAAAAAGGCGCTTCTCGATATCTTCTACTAGTATCTTCTTTAAGAGAGGATAAGTAGTTTCCTAGATAAATATTAATATTAGTCGTATAATTCAAGTAAGTAATCGCTTTACTTACTATCTCTACTATAGATAATGGCTATAATATATAGTCCCTAGATCTATATATAGTATATTAGCTATACTTATAAATAATTAGAATAACGTCGATATTATTGAATTCCCCTAATTTATAAGCTTTTTTAATTAAGGTATTCTTTCTCCTATTTATTCCCTTATTCTTTCTTTTTCTTCTTTTCCCCTTATTATTTCGTTTAATATTTATAATATCTATTAATACTAAAAGGTTATTATAGAGGTTGAGGTAATCTACCTAGGTTAGTTTTAATATACTTCGAGTATTAAGCCTAAGGTATTTGGGAGTCGACTATTATTATAGGCTATGTTTTGTTAAAGACTCTTTACTCTAATAGTTATCCTTAAGGACTTTCGTATTAGTAACTAATAGGGGTATAAGAGCCGATTTTGAGCCTATAGTTTAATTATATAATAAGAGGCTTGAATTAATCCCCTCCTAAACTAAAGTAGTAAGGAGCCGTATTTGAACCCGTGATCCTCTAAATCTTAGCCGAAGGGTTTAATTATATAATAAGGGGCCTAAATTGGTCTCTTTGAATCCAAGTAGTAGGGAGCTAGATTTAGACCCTCTTAATTCTAAAATTAGGCTAAGCTCTAGAAGCCCCTTTATAGTACTACTTGTCCTTATAATATATGATTATACTTAGTTCTTATTCTTTCTATAAGACTAGATAAGGGTTTCCTGTTTTGAGGAATTATTAAACCCTTATTAGTACTTAATCGATATTACCTATAATATCGCTACCTTTAAGATAGAGTTGTATTATATATTATAAGGTAGATGAGACTATAATAGCTACTTTTATATTAATATTAAACTCATATATGCTTTATCTATACGCTATACGGGCTATATTTCCTAGTAATTCCGACTATGAAAACCTTATTCTTACGTATTTTACTATAGTTAATATTAAGTAATATAGATAATTAAAGTAGTAGAGCTTAGAGCTAAGGATCTCTTTAGTATAGATAGAGATCTAATTTATTAATTCATATCCTCTCATATAATTGAAGCCTATAAGTGACTTTGTAAGCCTTCCCTTATAATTCCTAGTAATATTAGCTGGTTATTCCAGGAGCTATGATCTCCTATGAATTTTCTCCTAAGAGATTAGAGCTCTTAGGAGAATGTGGCTCTTAGGCAAAAGCTCGTAGGAGATATTACCTCGTAACGTCTCTCCCTACGTGCTGAGAAACCTATTATAGCGAGAAAAATAATATGTACTTTGACTTCAAATAACTCAGACTCTATATACATATCGTTATCTCCTATATTTTTGTATAAGTTATATTCTATAGCTACCCCTAAATACTCTGAACCCCTCCTACCAGAAAATTACGTTCGTATCGTCGCCCTATCACTGGATTTGTGGATAGTCTCTATTTATAGCGTAACAGAGTTCCTTTACTATAGCTCCACTATTGAGCTCTTATCACTCCTGAAACTTATAAAACGGGTTATACCCGAGCTTTAGGGTCTTGCTACTATACTAGAAATCGTTATTAGCCTTGTGGCTACTATGGCGCGCAAATTCATACAAGATCGCCACACGGGTCGGTACAGTAAACTTCGAAACCGGCTTCGTCCAAGCACTCTCCTCATTAAAATATTTTGTCCCACTTAGTGCTCTAATCCTTGCATAAACCTTACCGTTTTAAGCCAAGCATGTGCAAGGATCATGTTCCGATGTGCTGTACAACCTACAGGTGGTTTTAAACGTTAATTGACACCTGATTACAGGGGGTTCACCGGCGAAAGCACTGGAATTACAGGGTGGTCTGACCAATCACCTGTCTGGATTCCACCTTTCCTCGCTATATGCAGTTAGATAGTGGTTAACATTTAATGCCCCCTGTAGGTAGTAATCGCGCAAGGCTGTGTGGGGACTACGGAACTGGTCTGGGCCGCAGTTTTGTCGATCACTGATCTGTGCGTTAAGCGCCCGAAGCAAGAGCTGAAGACGACCACCAACTGCGGTTGGTTGCTATGATCTGTTACCGCGAACATATTGACCACACTGGAGACGACTAGGTCGCTGGCGCTTACAGACTCTGCGCTATTGGTGCTGGTAGTGGTGACGATTAGGTTCATAAGCAAAGAAATCCCCGCCCTTTGATCGTACTCAATCCCCTCAATTTGGATATTCCCGTGCGCCAAAACTCGAAACCTTCCTTAAGCCGTCGTATAGAAATATCTCTTTCTAACTCTTTCAACAATGAATCCTTTGAGTATCGGTACCTCGGCGTTGACTGTTATCGTGGCTTCCATTACATCAGTAAAGGCGCTCCAGGAGACAGTGAAACGCTACAAAGGTCGCGACAAGACTTTAGGTAGACTACAAGATGGTCTGCTGGATCTTATTACCATTCTGAGCTCCCTGGAAGCGGCCATTAATTGCGACACCCGGGTTTTGACGCTTCTGAAGAACCCTGTTAATCGATGCGCCCAGATGTGTCGCGAGTTCGAAGTCGCAATGAAAATATTTGACGGAAAGTCGAAAACGGGCTTAAAAGATTGGACAAAGATGGAGTTCAGGAGAGGTGATATCAATGAATTCATTGATACTCTGGCAGACTACAAGTCGACAATTACGATTGGCCTAGGAACTATTACCATGTAAGCTTCCTTACGTGTTTATGCCTATCTGCAGGGCTTTACTAACCTATCTTTCAGGCATGCTTCTAGGCTTACTCAACAAGTTGTCGAAGAGTATAGCGAGATGATTAAAGACACGGCTTACAATCTCGAGAGTCGCCTTCAACGCATCGATGAGGAAATAGCGAGCGTTGCTGCAGACCGTGAAACTCTCTTAGAGGATTCAAGCATAGATCTGCAGGACGAGAAAGCTATGACAGTAGAGTGTCTCCGCATCTGCGAATGCCTGAGCTCTTATATCAAGTCATTACCAGATGGGCATCTGGCATTACAAAGAGAAGCACCTCAGCAGAGTGCTGCATATGTGTTGAACAAGTTTGAAGCGCAGCTTTTGACACAAAAATCGCTGAACGAGAACCGCGACAATCTGCTAGAGACAATCAGTCGCCTTCGGGAACGTCTTGTCTCTATAACCGCCAATGGGGGACCTGACGGCGAAAACGAGACGTTGCGGTTGCAGGAAAAGATCAATTGCTCGAAGCTATGTTTGGAAGTATGCAAAGAGGCCTCTAATCAAAAAATACACATCGGAGAGGTCATTGCCGACGAAGACTGCGATCAAGTAGTGGTAACAACTCTTGCGGATCTCTTCAACGTCGGAAAGATGAAGGCTATGAGCAGGTCGGTGAGACTTAGCGGTTCAATACCAGCCGATTTGCTTCGGGATATATCCAAGGATCGCTACGGCAGCCGGTTCGGTGCTCTGGAATGGTCCGGCAATATGGACAGCAACTTCCCCGAGTTCCCTAAAGTTCTCTCGCGGGACACAGATGTCAACACATTATTCTCGAAAGACAGTGGATATTCTAGTATGGTATCCAAAAAGACCCACCAACCAAATCCTGATGACGGTCAAGATATCCATGACTCTGCGAAGTGGGAGTCCGAATCCGTCGCCTCTGTTAAAAGTTTGGCTACCATGAATACAGTTTCATCTGTTAATCCCACTGCCGCCGGAGGAGTTGCGGAAGAGTTGGCGGAAATGCTAGTTAGGGACGAGTCGATTTGCGGCTTGATCAAGGATGGCTATAAAAACTTCAAGTCTGATCGCTTCGAGCGAAATCTACGACGCATTCTCAAGAAGTTCGCACTTAGTCTCCGGAGAGAAGCACGAAACGACTTGGAAAAAAGCGCAGTGCGTCTTGTACACAATTACAGGGCGTTTGTAATCATCCACATCAAGAAGTATCTCGAGCTTCCTGATGACAGACATGCAACTTCCTTATATGAGCTTCAAAAGCAGAAACAGTCACAACTTGCGCTTGAGCGGTTTTTGGAACTTCTGCCAGGTGCAGAGGAAATCAACGCTGAAGATCAGCTTGAACAGAATGAATCTGGGAGCGATATTGATAGTGATCTCAGCAACGATGAGCAGCCATATCTTCCTACTTTGGAGAAAGTCAAATTGTATCTCGTGTCTTCGACGGCGTACTCGGAATTCAAACAGCAATTGGCCGAGTTCGTGAGGCCACCTTGCACAACATACCATCTTCCAAGTGACAAATCAGCTCTGGCTGGTATGGAGTTGAGATCTAATAAAGTAGTCGACATGGGGGAAGGAGACTTAGCCACTGAAGAAAGCGAGGTCCTAGGTCCCATATCAGATGCAAAATCAGATGTGAGCTTCTCACAATTTGGGTCCTCATCCATAGACGACGTGGAAGTTGTATGTAATACGGTATTGGACACGCCTCAGCAAAATGAGAAGGAACGGCTTCGAAACTTTTATGTGGAAGAACTCTCTCTAAAAGGATTGAAACCTAAACATGGAAGACTTGAGGAGGTCTTGCTACCAAGCAAGCTGTGGGTTACCATTAGTCTAAAACATCTTTCACTCACACTTCAGAATCGGTGGGCAAAATGGAGAAGAAGGCCTGTTGCGAAAGGTCGGTCACGGATTGAATGGACATGTGTAAGTACATATTCTACATTGTTTGTATCTAACTGAGAATACTTCTGACTAGGAATAGACGTGTGGACATGGCCTTTTTGCGGACTTCAACAACAAGTCACTAGACACGCTGAACAAATATGCCGCAATACTGCAACGCCCGCCAAACGGAAACTCACATAGCACTACGTCGCAACACTCGACAAATCATTTGACATCTCCACTAACTGCACATCTCCAACCAAATTCCTCCAGTATCTTGGTGCAGCTACCTCAAGGTTCAAACAATTTACCACCAATCTCCGCCTCGCAAACCCTTTCCGTGGCTGCTAACAACGAGCGTGATAACTCTTTTTTGGAATTATGCGTCAACACTGGGCCCCATCTAAAAAGCCTTGCAGAGATTGACACAGGGAATATCTCAACAGACGGTGCACTCTTCCAAGCAATCAGAAAACAATATCTTAATTTGCGAGGTTTCCGCTCTAGATTTTGGCTATTAAAACCCGCGGCCGTCTCCTTCGTTCGCGTAAGTCTCATTTCTCCTTAAAGACAAGCTCTTACAATACCTAGTTCTCCCTCGAAAACCGGCACCGCGTAGGAATCCTACAGAAACCTCTCGCGCTCCCCCCAAAAAGCGAAGTCGATGCCAAGAACTGGGTATACGACCCATGTCCACCAGAGGGTGATCCCCCAATTGCAGAAGATCTATTTCTCCACTACCTCCAATGCAGTGAGGGCTCTGGTACATTATTCTGGATGCTTCGTTTTCCTCGCAGACTCGAGGCTAGTCTACTGAAATCTGCAGCTTTGGCTACGTTTGGCTGGGGCATACATATTGATGAAGGCCCGGATTTTGCGGCACTATTCAAGGCAAACTTTCTTGTTTTAGTTTTGAGTGGCGTGGCAGCGGGGTTATGGAAGTTCTTTGAACATGATTTCCAGGGAGCTTTTGGGTTTGCTTGTTGGATTGTTGCGGTCTTGAATAGTCTGTTGATGGCGTATATGTTCAAGTGGAAGCAAGAGTGATGGGGGAAGAGACTTATCGTTAGTAGAGTTTCTAGTGTTTCTTTGGAAATGGGGATGAGCTACTTATTCATAAAATATTCAATCCGGTATTCTAGGCAGTCAATTTGGTTAAGCTAATATTGGCATTCTGATGGAGGATGACGAAGCAAATCATTGCTCTGTTCTTTAGTTCGAATTGGTTTCTTGAGGCAGGGTCGCGCAGGCTTTGCAGCTAGTTCCTGTGCATCGGAGTTAGTGATGACTGTTATTCAGGCAACAATTTCCCGTGCGTGCGACACCGGCCGAAATGTGATGCGACGTGCGGGGTCGCTGCGCACTAACCAAAAATCGGTTTGGTTAGAGGTACCGACCCGCATGGCGATCTTGCATGAATCTGCGGACCGTATCAGCCACAATACTAATGAGGATTTCTAGCATAGTAAGAGACCTGCAGAGCTCAGGTAAAATCTGTTTATAGGAATTAGAAGTGATAAGAGCTCGATGGTGGAGCTATAGTGAAGGAACTCGATAACGCCACGAAGGGAGACTTTTTGCAAATCAGGCGCGAGGGCGACGACGCAAATGTAATTTTTTAGTGAGAGAGGTTCTAAGTATTTAGGAGTGGCTATAAAACACGACGTATACAAAGAAATTAGAGGCATTAATTTGTGCATAGATTTTTAGGTACTTAAAGTCAAAGTACCCTTCAGATTTCTCGGCACGGTGGGTTTCTCGCCACATAGGGAAGGACGTTAGGAGCTTTTTCTTAGGAGCCGTACGCTCCTAAGAGCTCTGATCTCCCAGGAATTTCCCTGAGATCAAAGCGGGCATACACGTGACTAGCGTTATTGAGCCTAATTTTGCTCCATTCTAACGCCAGTGCTCGTCAAGCGCTATCGTAACGGATACGCTAGCGTTAGGGAGCCTAATTTGGGTTCCGTCGGCCAATTTTTGCTCCCTTTTTTAACCCTGCCGTCTATTAAGCGCTATCGTAATAGATACCGGCGTCAGGGAGCCGAATTATGCTCCCTTTTTAACGCTAATACGAAATCGTACTAGTATTGATTCTCGTACTACCTATGATTCTCGTGCTAGCACGTGAGCTCGTAGAAGCTCAAAGTCTCGCACGAGCCTAGATTCTCGTGCTACCTATGATTCTCGTGCTAGCACGTGAGCTCGTAGAAGCTCAAAGTCTCGTACGAGCCTATGTGCTCCTACTAGCCTATATGCTTCTACTAGCCTTGATTCTCATACTAGCCTGGATTCTCGTGTAACCTATGATTCTCATACTAGTATATGAGCTCGCACTAGCATATATACGTTCCTTATATGCTAGTGCCTTGGGATAGCGTTAAAAAGGAGGTGTTTAAGCGCTAGCGCCAGGGAGCTGAGTTTTGCCTTATCCCTAATGCTAGCGTTCCTCAAGCGCTAGCGAAATGGATACGCTAGCGGCGGGGAGCCGGATTTTGCTATCCCTAACGCCGGCGTTCCTCACGCGCCGTTATAATAGATATGGCAGAGGGAGCTACTAGCGTCCCTAAAGCGCTAGCGAAATAGATATACTAGTATTAGGTAACTAATTTCTGCTCCTTCTTAATACTAGTATTAAGGAGCCGAATCTTACTCTATTCCCAAAAAGCTAGCCTTTAAGCGCTAGCGAAATAGATACGCTAGTATTAAGGAGCTAATTTCTGCCTTTATAGATTTAATTTATATAAGTTATATATACTATTTCTACTATTATTAGCCACTAAGACTCGTGGTCTATTAACTAGTATATAGTAATTTTATCTCGCTAGTGAATGAATAGAGCTAATGTCTGTCCCTATATACCGAGACGCACTATATACTAAGACGAAAATAACAAATTAATAATTTATACTCCACTTTATTAGTTTATTGTTCTATATTATTATATGTGATATTACTTAATTCCCTAGCTATTTGCTTATAGGATTCTTATAATAGTAAGCAAAACCTGAATATCTTAGTTATTATCGTTAGTTCACTTATTATATAATCCTAATACTTGATATTTACCCCTCTCCTATATCGTTAGTATCTCTAGCTATTTGAATTTCGGAGATCTAATAGTGAAGCGTAATACTAGATGAGGACTTTATTTATGGACCCTAGGGGATATGAATATTAGGATCTAAAGTAAAGAGGTTAATTAAATGAGATTATAAGACGAAATATAAAGCGAGCGAGCAAAATTAAGGAGAGAAAGACTTAATAATAATTGGAAGTTTCATAAAGTATATTCGAGGACTAATAAGTAAATGAAAGCGAGGTCCTTTTAGAACTATAAGAATAATTACTCCTACTAAGCCTGGTGTATTAGTATAATCCTTAGTTACTAGAGATTCCTAACCTTATATTTAAGCTTATAAATAAGGAAACTAGATCCGAGTTAACTAAATACTCTAGGAATCTTAAGCTTACTAACCTTACTCTATATTCTCATTAAATCCGTCTAGATAGTATTAACTCTACTTTCTTCTCTCTTTTATTTAATAATAATTTCAATCTTTATAGTAAGCTTATAAATATACTTAAGGGCTTCCTTAGGAGTTCTAGCTTCCTTAATATAAACTATAATATTTACTAGTAAGATAATATTATCTAGTATACCCTTAGCGAATTCCTCTACTATAGTATTAAGATCTAAGTCCTTAATCTCTTCTATTCTCTAAATATTATAGAGTAGAAATATTCTTATTACTTGAGCCCTTAATACTAATGAAAAGTAATATTCCTCGTCTATATAACCTTTCTTTCGTATAACTGGGGGGACTTTTATTAGGTTATTATAGATTAGTATATTTAAGAGGGTTTAGCCCTATCTTATAAACCTATTAAGTAGCTTTAAAAGACTATTTTCTGTGATCCCCTTTTCACTTATCTTAACCTTATTTATATTATTAAAAATAGTAATTACCTTTAGCTCTATTTTAAGGTATATAATTATTAATTCCGAATTAGTAAGGGTAGAATCTCTAAGGGGAAAGGTATAAGTAGTGAAGCCGAATTTATATACGATAGCCTTAACTAAACTCGTCTTCTTATACCCTAGTAAGTTAACCCAAAGTATCCCGAGCTAATAGCGATAACTACTATTTAAAAGCGTTTCCTTATTATTAATAAAAGACTCGATTTTTCCTATAATAGAATCTTTTAGGGTATCTTCGAGGACTACTATTTCAATTAAATAGCTATAATCCTTAAAGGGCCTTATCTAGGGGACGAATTCCTATCTCCTACTTCTACTAGCTAGGTATAATTAAATAATATTAGAAGTATAGCTAGACTTACTTATATATATAAGGAATGAGGTTCAGGTTTCGTAAGAGCCTAGTAATTACTAACTTACTAGCTCTTTATCTCCGTATTAGGCTTTGGATAGATAAGCACAATAGTAAGTTAAGAAGAGAAGTTTGCCTCACGAGTAAGGAAAGAGAGATAACTACCTTAGGTAATAGTATTTATAGTATTATTTTATAAGCGTATTATTATTTATAGTATATTAAAGTTTCCTGTTAATATACTATTAGTTGGTATACTCTCGCTTACTATATAGTTTAATCTAGTACTATCTCATCTTTTTAGTATATTAGGTAATAGTCGAGTTATATCCTCTAGGATTACTTATTATTATAGTATCTTTAATTGTGTTATATAGATCTTTAAAGGGACTCTAGGAAAAAATAGTTATATGAGAGAGCCTAGCGAATTTAAGAAGTAATACTAAGTACTAGGGCAAGTTAAGTAAGAGGAAAAGGAAACTAATAAAAGAAGAAAAGGTATAGAGGTAGTAACTAAAGCGATAATAGTAATAAAACTTCATTGTATTAAATATAGATATAAGCTCTATTAAGTCGAAGCTAGTTCCTAGCTATCTCCTTAATACGTGGTTCTTAGGTCTTTTAAGCTAAGTCGCACGTGACTATTAACCTAAAGAAGGTTAATATATATTTAATAATGAATTCCTCGAGCTTTATTTGAATATTTACTATAGAAGTAGAATTTCCTAATATTATAAGGGTATAGTAGTATATATTATTCAAATTTCAGTATTAGGGAGAAATATTTTCAATCTTATTATACTAATCCTTAAAGGAAACTCTTATAAAGATAACGGTATTCTAATAAGTAATAAGTTAAGTAAATAGTAGAGTAATTATCGAAGTAACTACTTTTAGAATCTAATCCGATAGTCTATGGTAGTATTAACTATTCTTAATACATTACTCTTTTAAGCCTTATTCTTATTCTATCTCACTATTTAGAGAATACCTACTATTAGCTAAGTAGGAATACTAGTAGCTTCACTTATCCTTAATTTAAACCTATAAATATGACTTTAAATCCTTATTAGGATAACTTATAGAGTACTTATATATATAGGGTAATTTGAGACCCAAATTCATATAATTATACCCCTTACCCTTTTTACCTATATTAATTATTGCTTAATAGTCCACTAACCGCCCGCTACCGGAAGTCGTAGGAGCTTACCTATAGGGCTTTATCTATACTATACAAATTTACTATGATTTATCTATAACTAAAATTACTTGAGATCTATTATCTAAAGTAGACGATTCTAGTATCTTTACTACTATGTCTAAGAAATAACATCTTACTAAAGGATAATCTATAAGACAACTAGTATATAGCCTAATAAAGCAACTTCTACTAGTGAGAGAACCTTTACAAATAACTTATATAAGTAGGGCTATAATCTCACCTAAATATGTATTCTAGTTAAAGCTTCTAGAATAATACTAATTACTTAGTAGCTTTAGTTTTCCTCTATTTAATATAGGTAATCTATTCTAATATATAGGGGAATTATTTTCTCGATATTTCTTGTTAGAGGCTATATAAATATCCTTATTATCTAACCTAGCTTCTTAACTATATTTGTAGTAAATGTAATTATAGCTATATCCGCCCCGATATATATAGAAATACTATAAATATGATTAAGATAATATCCCGGACTATAAGGATACTTATATAACCTATAGTAAGAAGAAATGTGAGAGTTGTTAGGAAACGAAAACGTAATTACTAGGATATCTATTCTACTAATATACCGAATCCTATTATGAGCCCTTATAATCTCTTATATATACTTTTTTAAGGCTTGGGTTAAATACTTAGAAGTAGAAATAATGTAATTTTGGGAAGTATAATAGAAAGTAGGACTTTCGGGGGATCTAGAAAATAGTATATAGGACTCTATAATATGATTTTTTACTCTATATTAGGATATTAGTTATATCTTAGAGCTTAGAGTTATCCCGTAAAATGAAATTTCATTTATACCCTATACTTAAGATACTATTAGAAACTATTTTATAGTAATAGAATTACTTAAGAGAATATCTAATACTTGGGAGAATAATTAATAGTCTCGAAATGAGTATTTCTATATAAAGTAGGGTAATAAGATATAATACTGTATATTTAAGCTAAGTATACTCATACCCCTCTTATCTATAAAAGCTATAGTGAATTAAACCTAATATTTTCTCTTAAGATCTATTAGCTTTCAAAATTTTGATATAGTTGCCCCCTACTAAATAACTAATATAACATAATATAATATAATAGAATTTAATTTATCCTTAAGTATAAATATATATTTAATTACTTAATTACGTATTCTACTTATTAGATTAGTGACTTTATTAGTCTAGGGATAATTCGAAGTCCGTTCATTAATATGTATCTATCTCGTAGTAGGCCTCGATATTGACTCGTTCTTATATAAGCTTGGGCGATATTCCTATACGAGTCTACTATTAGTATAAGAAGTGAAAGAGATTAGTAAGAGGGAGTAAAGGAGCTAATAAAAACCTAACGAGAATCTGAGGAGTACTAGAGGGTATAATTGAGGTTAGAAGGTAGCTACGATTAAGTAATACTTAGTAGCTATAGGAAAAGCGGTATTATTATGATAGAGTAGTCGTAAAATAAAATACCAGATTTCCTAAAGTTTTACTATAGCGTTATTTTAGCTAGATTAGTAGCTTTCATATAAAGTAGTTTAGATAGTAGGTTATGTTATAATACTACGTTAGTAATAGAAGGGGTCTATAGGTATAATATGTATCTATAGGTATCCGTGAAATGCGTAGCGTATTCAAATCATTCTCGTTATAGCGATTATAGTATTATATATATATATACTATAAAGGTTTTAATAGAGTCTAGACTTAGTATAGAGGATCTTTATTACGTGGTTATTCACGCCTAATTTTCTAAATAGTTCTATAGTAAATACTATCACGTTTAAAATTCTAGTCTATTTATAGGTTATTAAGGTTTTTAGTAATTGGGCTAGGCTAAAGAGAGTATTAAATCTTATAACTTATTCGGGGAAGAAGATAGAGAGTATAAGAGATTTAGAGGTAATAATAGTAGTAGTCCGGGTATAGCTAGAGATCTTTCGTTACTCGTTTATTATATAATTAGGCTAAAAATAATATTGAGTTTATTATATTAATAGTATAGATCTAGGAGAAATAAGAGAAATTAATATTTAATTCTAGTATAATATCTTGAGATATATCTCTTAACCCTAATTAGATAAGCTTAATATTACTATAAAAATAAATATACTAATACTATTCTAAGTAAGGCTGAAATATATTACTAAAGTTTTGCCTTTTCCGCGATTATAAAGCTATTATGAGACCTGTTTTTACTACTAATAAGTCGTCCTTCCCTTATACGCCTTATATATAGCTCTATTAATGGAGTCTTAATATTACGAGGAAAGATATAAGAGGGCTATATACTTAACCTCCCTTATACCTTATCCTTCTATCTCTTAATAATACTAAGGTTCCTATAGCTTCAAGTAGTAGTATGGACTATTTAGATCTTATATAGGTCACTAAGTCAAGCCCTAATCTCTAATATCTTACTAAAGATCTAACCTACTATTTTAACCCTAAGGATATTATTATAGTAGATTACTTTATAAAGGTAGAATATATATATAGTAAAATAAAAGTCTTAGATAAAGTTAAAGAGGAATTTAAAGGGGAGTTTAAGAAATCTAAGAAAGTAATAATAAATCTTCTAATAAAGATATATAACTAGATAAAATATAGATTACCGATATTACCTATACTATCGTCCCTCCCCTTATTAGGAAACTCTATATTTCTCCTAGAGTACGACTCTTAGTATTTCCTAGTAACTAGTTAACTTTAAGATTATTAGTAGGTAAGGGGAACTACCTCGTTCTAATACTTATCGCTATACTTAGCTCTATAAAGGGTATACTTAAAGAATAAACGACGAGATAGCAAATAACGGTTATATTCGACGTGAAATCAATGCTTTTTATAAGTAGATAGTATATAATAAAGCTAGAGAATATAGTTGTATACATCGTATTATCTATAGGGAAGGATAAAGCATAGGCTATAGCATCTATACGTGGCGGTTAGAAGTAGTGTTCTCTTCTATATTCTTCAATTATATAATATTCTATTAGACTCAAGTATACCTTTATCTTAGTCTATAACGTCTATCCGTTATCCAAATTAAAGTCCAATTAAAGAAGCTTGAATAAGCTACTCGGCAAATCCTGGGCTACCTATAAGTTGAGATTAAGAGGGTCCATATAAAGCTCTTCGTAAGCATGACCTGCTATATTATTACTAATCCATAAATAAAGAGGGAGGCTAGGTCTAAAGGCTTTATAATTACGACTATTCGAATCACTAGTATCCGCTAATCTCTGTCCCACAGATATTCTTACTTAAGAACTATTATTTACTATAGTAGATAAACCCGCTATACTATTATAATTCATTATATCCTATACTATTAATGAGCTACTCCTTAAATATATAAATAACTACTATGAATAGGATAGAAATAAAGGATTCGTATAAGTAATAGAATCTTTAAATAGCCTAGCTTATATTATAGTAATAGCTAGGGCCTTGAGTTAAGATAAGTCTAATAAATCTCACTTATTATACTCTTTATAGCTACTAGTACTAAGAGGTATAAGGTATAAGGTAACTACTAGATTAGAATTACTACTACCCGGTGAGAATCGCTCCGATATTCCTAGTTCAACTTATCGTCTCTTATCTTAAGGGTTAAAATCCCTTAACTTATTATCTTATCGCCTTTTCCGTAGATATCTAGAGTAATTAAAGTATAGAGAACCCTAATTAGAGAGGTCGAAGGCTAATTATATACTAAATGCTTATATTATATAGTATATAGTAGGATTTAATACCCTTATTAACTTAGTATAGGAGTTTAGGAGTCCCTCGAAGGACTACTTATATACTATTATACTAGTAAGATATATATATATTAGCGCTACTGAGTCTTAGGATATATCTAATTTATTTATACCTCCTTATTCTTTTTTATACTTTATAGTATAAGTAATATTAGTATTAGTTATCTCATTTTCTTACCTTATAAGAGAATATTAGCTATTATTAACGATATATAGGGGAAAGACTTATATAGAAGCTATATAATTCCTAATTTGAAATAGTGACCTTAGCCTTCCCTTTCCCACGAGTTCTATATAGCTCCTAGCTTTCTTCTAATAATGTTTTATTTCTTCTAGAATAATAGCTTACTCTTCTAGAATTATAGAAAGAGCTTTTATAGTTGTTTCTATTATAGTAGATAACTTACTAAATTCTTTAGAGGTTTCTAGACCCCCCTATAGAGATATATGTTTAATCTCGTGAGTATAAAAAACTAACTAGAAGTATAGAGTAACGTTATTATTCTTTAGTATCTTATTATGAGCTTTCTCTAGTTAACTAAGCCTCTAGGTAGCCTTAGCCTCGAAGCCCCCCTTTAGTATGGATCTAGCCTTAGAGCTATTGAAGATTAGTGATATTATAGACTAAAACTCTCTATAAAATTCATTAGGAGGTTCTTCGACTTTAGTAAAGCCCTAAACTATGGTGACTAAATACTTTACCCGGTTGTTTTTCTAGGCTTTGAGTTTGAGCTACTTCTTTAATAGCTTTGAATTCTTAATTTCGAATTTGAGCTTAGTAATAAAGAATACTTTATAGCTATACCTACTAGATGAAGGTAAACCTATTAAAGGCTATATTAGTGAAAGATTGGTTAAAGGGGCTACTATTAATAAATCGTACTAGGTATTGGCGATAGAAGGTAAACCGGTTAAGGAAGACAAATCGCTAGAGGGTTAAGTAACTAATAGTATACTTAATATTAGACTATCGAGAGATGGACTAAATAGTAACTAAGGACTTTTTAAAGACGAGACTCTCGATTAAGGGCTCGCTAAGGTCGATATAAGAGAAGATTATAATAGTATAAGGCTATAGTAATTACCTACTATACTAGACTCGTGACATGAATCTAGAACCTAGACGATAAGTAATAAGCCGAAGATTAGGGTATTAACTTACGTTTAGTAACTTTATAGTAATTAAGGCTAGTAGTAGAGGAGGCTTTAGAATCTAGACCTAGACCTATATAGAAATATTAGAGACGCTTCCTATCCTTACAGAAATCGGGGAGTAGTCTATTTAGTGTTATATTATTAGGAAGAAATATAAGAGAGTAGACCTAGTAATTTAAAATCATATATATAGTTTTAAATCCGTATATAGTATAGTAAGCGAAACCACGTAGTACTCCTAGGCTAATCGAATTAAACTTAGTATTATAACTTGAGAGAATATAGGTCGCAAAAATTAGATAGGGAAGACGGGTTATCTAGGACACTACTTTAGTAATAGGCCTATCTATGAGGATAATCCCTACTCCTTCAGATACTACTAAATTAAGACCGAGTCTAAGCTAGATTCTTTTTAGCTACTCTCATATGAATATCTAATATAGGATAAGACACTTAGTAGAGTAAGGCAAATAAACGTATATACCTTACTTTCTTCCCTTAATATTCATATTTACGAACTACTTCTTATCTATAAGTTTATCTACTATTACCTCCCCTCCTAAGGTATCTCCTCAAGACACCTATTAAACTATCTACTTATGCGTTTTTCCTAGTAACCTAAATAATAACACAAATCTCCTCTATAATAGCTTTAATTTGTGACTTCTCTCTCATATCTCTATCACTAGTATAGTAGTACTTCTACCTCTATTAATGAGCTAAAGGAAGGATAATCTTTTAAAGCATCTTCGTATAAGTCAAGAGACCTACTCTTTAATAGGTGTTACGGGTTAGTAGTAATATACTTAATTAAATGGTTTCCCTAAATATAAGAAGAATAATCTAAGGAGAGAAACTGAGTCTAGGCTCTATGCGATAATTTATGTTCTATATAGAGCTATTAGTAGGATAATGCAAGTGCCTAGGGCTCTTAGGCACCTAGTCTCTCTACGGGTCTTAACCTGTTATATTACCCCCCTTCCCCCCCCCTTTCCCTAGAGAGGGACTCATATATATCTAGTGTAGTAACGTCTTAGAAGGCTAACTCAGGCTCCTAAGTAGGGTCTATATACCTTATCTATTTTACTAAAACCTAACGTTAGTGACCTTGACCTCGTTATATAACTCTCTTTCCTAAGATCTTCTCTATTCCATATTCCTTACTTCTATTAATAAGCTCCGGCTCTAGCTAAGAGTTAGTCGTATACTAGGATAGTAGCGGGTCTATTACTACTAGATGTAATAATTAGGAATAGAATATATTATAGATTCCTAGTAGTATATTAAGCCTATAGCTATAAGAGCTAATTACCTTAATTACTTCATACTTAGTATTCTTAGAGTTAAACTTCTTTAATAGCCGCTTTATATAAATATTCTTAAGGTTTAGCTAGACCTTATCCCCTACTTTAAAGCTAGGCGCTTATTATCTTATCTAGTTAGTTATATCCTCTTAAACCTATTATACTACTACTATAGATACTTGAGCCTACTTATAAGTATCCCTTAGCTTCTATATAATAGCTTTACCTCGCTAAATTAAGCTAATCCTCTCTTATATAGGGACTTTAATATCGTTTAACTCTACTAGGTATATATAATAGCTATAGGTTAAGAAGAATAGGCTAATACTAGTACTAGTAGTATCGTAGTTATTAATTACTAACTTGGCTAAAGGTATTAGGGACGCCTAATTCTCTTATATATAGTTAATATATATATATATAAATGCTTTAATATTCTAGTTTATCTATTCTATAGACTTATCTATCTCTAGACTAAATACTATAGATAACCTTTATATAATCTTTAGGAGTTAGTAGACTTATACCTAAAGTACTCTAGTAAACTATAGTCTATAGTCTAAGATAATTGCTTTTAGAAGACTATAATATTAGTAGAAGACTTATATAAAGGTCTTAGCTACTACTTCTATAGTAAGGCTTAAGTATAGTTCTAGGATAACGCCTTTACTAAGCTTATCTATAATTACTAAAAGGTCTATATAACCTTAGCTTAATAATAGCCTAGTAATAAAGTCTATAGAGATCTTACTCTAGACTCTCTCAGGGATAAGTAAAGGTTTTAAGAACCTATAGTAATAGTCCCTCTAAGCCTACTTCTTCTAATAGCTATTATAGTTCTATATAAACTACCTAACCTCTCTAAGTATACCTAGCTAGAAGAACTATCTTATTATTAAGGTAATTATTACTTCTTAGCCTAAGTACTTAGCTATTATAGAGTCGTAAGTCTCTTAGATAAGCCCTATATAGAGTAGTTCTAACTTAGGGACCTAATAATATCCCCGGAATAAGAGTTACCCTTAGTTATCTAACTTATACTCTAAGTATTAAATAAAGGAGCCTATAGGGTATTACTTTATAGGAATAGTGTATAATAGGAGTAAGAGGTAATAGATAATTAGGGTATATTTGACTAACGAGGGAAAGGTTCAGGAAGTGACGTGTGGGCTATTACATATAGTAGCCGAGTCATGTATACCCTTCCGAGCTAGGCTTAGGGATTCGACCTAGCTCTTTAATACTCCCCCTTAGGGTATATCCCGATAATTAGCCTACTAATTCTAGTAGCGATAGAATTATCTATTCATTTTATTACATGAAACTATATTATATAAGAGACACTAATACCTAGTTATCGACGATTCCGAGTTACCCTCTAAATCTCTTAAACTTTACTTATTAGAGCGGCTTAGTCATTCCGTCGGTAATTATATCTTCTATTAGAATATACTTAATACTAACCCTTCCCTTCTCTACTAGGTCACGGATAAAATAGTAGCTAATATCGATATATTTAGATTATTTATAGAGATATAGGTTCTTTATAAGAGCAATTACCCCCTAGTTATCCCTATATATCTAGACTTTAGCTAAGTTCTTCCTAATGTACTTACCTAGCCCGAGGTCCCGAAGAGTTTATATAAGCTATTAGCCTTGCTTTGTATAGGCGACTAGGGCTATATACTCTAATTCATAGCTCGATATAGCGATAGACTTCTATTTCTTACTCGACTATGATATTAGCCCGCCGTATAGTATAGTTATATTCCTAGAGACACTCTTCCGGTTAGTCTTATTACTTGCCTAATCTATATTAGAGTAGACTCCAAGATACTTATCTACTTCCCTAGGACTATAGTATAGCTTCTACTTAATAGTTAATTGAAGGTACCTTATGAGAAATTTCAGGGTATATCCGTAGTACCTAGCTAGTTTACTTATAAACTAACTCAGTTTCCTAATAATAAATATAATATTAAGTCTCGTAAGTACTATTATGAATATAATACTCCTAATACCTTATTAGAACTCTATAATATTAATTAGCTCATTGTCTCCTATTATAGGTTAAAGATTATTATAGTTATTAGCTAGGATAGCTTTCTTCTTATATAATTCCTAGGTAATTCCGAACTTCTCGAGGACTATTATAAGGTATTATTCTTAGTTAAGGTAAATGGTTCATTTTAGCTTATCGCGGGTAACTCTCATACTAAGGATCTTACTAATCTCCCCTAGGTTCTTAGCTTTAAACCGCTTAGATAGTTTAGTATAGAACTAATTAAGGTCTTCTTAGAGCCAAGTAACTATATAGATATCGTCGACATAAACCAGAATATTAATATTGTATTCTATATATATGAAAAGATAGGGGTCTATAAGACTCTATATAAAACCCTATATAATAAGTTCCTTTTTAATTAATAGGTTCTAGTCTATAGCTACTTACTTTAAGCTATAAAGGCTATATAAAGCTTTTAGTATATAGCCTTTCTTGTATAGTAGACTAATAAGCGGGATGAGATAGATCTCTTCCTTTAGGTATAACTCTATAAATATATTCTTAATATTATAATATTCGTATTATAAGTCTTTAGCTATAGTAGTAGTAAGAAATAGACATAGAGTATCTATTTGAACAATTAGGGCATATGTTTTAGTATAGTCTTCTCTATAGACTTAGCTAAATCCGCGGGCAATAAGTCTTACCTTATATTAGTCGATAGTCCTATTATTATTTAGTTTAATAGTATAGACCTATTTATAAGAGACGAGGTTTATACTATTTGGGGGTAGAACTTCTTCCTATATACTATTCTTAAGTAAGCTTAGTATTTCCTCTACTTCTATAGATCTCTAGATATTAGCTTATTCGCTTTTTATTACCTCTTTCCGGTTACTAAGTATCTTAATACCGTTAATTTCCTTTACTAGGAAGGCGTACTCGAGTATTCTATTATAGGTACTCTCGGGGTCGCTCTCTTCGTTAAGGACTTATATGATTATTACTTGAGCTATCTTAGCTAGCCTTTTATTTACTTCTATATCGTCTTCTTAGTGACGCTTTGAGCTCGACTAAGTAAAGTACTAAGGGGTAGTTATATTCGGTGACGCTTCTATTAGTAATAACACTAAAGGGTCTATAATAAGGTCTAGTATTATACTAGTATCTAGCGCTTAATGTCTAGTATCTAGTATCTAGTACTTAGTACCTAGTATTTAAGTATCTAGTACCCGAGTATCTAGTACCCAAGTATCTAATATCTAGGTATCTAGTACCCGAGTATCTAGTACCTAAGTATCTAGTACCTAAGTATTTAGTATCTAGGTATCTAGTACCCGAGTATCTAGTACCCGAGTATCTAGTACCCGAGTATCTAGTACCCGAGTATCTAGTATCTCGCCTTAAGTTAGTTTAATATTACTTCTATCTACGATATCCTTCTCTATATAGGTAGGGATATTTACTAGTAGTTTAAAGAATAGTATTACTACTTATAGAGTTACTTTTAAGGTTAGCTCTTCTAGTAAGTAATCCTTCCTCGGTTATCCTTTAACCTTTTAATCAGGGACTATATTTAGTATCCCTCATAGTCTAGCCTTTATATATAGCTATAGATCTATTATTCCTCTCTTAACTAATTTATTAACTCGGATAATACTCCTTAGAATCGTGTATCTATACTCTAGTAAGTATACTCTAAAGTACTTAGTAGTATTACTACTATAGCCTATAAATATACCTATTCTACTAGGGTTAACTAGTTTATCGTATCTCTAGTCTACTAGGATAGCTTTTCTATTCTTATAATAGTAGTATTTACTCCCTTAGACTTAGATATAGTTAATTAACGGGACTTCTCTCGTAAATATAAACTCTAGGTATATCTTCTTACTAGTAATAATAAGACTAGTAATAGTCCGATTCTATATATAAGTATTAGCTTATAAAGCTTTATCCTAGAACTCGAGTAGTAATTATACCTCTTCGAGTATTACCCTTATATCTATATTAGTCGTTTAGATATTACATTCAGCTAAGCTATTTTAGTGAGATAATATAATAGTCGTGGATTCGTGTTATATTCCTTCTTTAACTTTCTATCCTTAGATAAACTTTAGTAATTTAGGGGTATTATCTAAGCGTATTACTTTAATTTATATATCGACTTATCTTTCTACTCTAACTTTCTATATTCATAGTTCCTTAATTACTTCGTCTTTATATTTTACTAGAATAGTCTATTCCTAGCGCAAAGTATTATTAATAATAAGGAGGAAGTATTTATTCTTACGAAGTATTTTGGGGAATAGTCCTATAATATTAAACTAAATTAATAATAGAATAACTATCTTCTAGGGGCTAATTATCTTTAGGATTCTATTTCTTATTTTAGTTAGAGTATAGACTTCGTATATCTTAATATCCTTTAGTACCTTAATAAGCTTTTCAAGTATTATTACTTTATATAAGTTACGGATTTTATTAGGGCTAAGATATACGAATCGTCGATAAAAAAGAAGGTATTTATCCTTCTCGATTTATATTAATAGTTAGTTCCTTAAGTCGTCCTTAGGTAACTTCTTAATAACCTTAGAATTACTCTTCTTAATTTTCTAAGTCGAGCTCAGAGGATTAGTTAGGGTATTAGATATATAAGCCTTTTTTACTTAGCCTTTAGTTATATATATCACGATATAGAGACCGCTTTATATTATAGCTTTAATAATTATTACTTTTCCGAGCTTAAAGTATAATTTCTTTATATTAAATAATCCACGTAACCCCTTTTCATATAATTGACGAGTAGAGAGAAGATTAATACCTAGACTAGGAATAAAGAGGATATTAGATAATAAGGTCTATGAACTATTACTATATTTGAGAACTACTATACCCTTATAGTATAAGTAAATTACTCCCCTATTAACCTAAATCTTTCGACGTTTAATTAGAGTTAAGGATCTAAAGAGGTTAAGTTAGTTAGATATATATAATAATATAGTAGTATCTCTTATCTATAGAGACGAAAGGGCCTTACTAATATCTTCTTTAAATAAGTAATATTCTTTAACTTCTGAATTAGTCTCGATATCGGAATTAGGATCTTATATAGTTAATTTGTCTGAATTACTTATATTAGCTATGAAACTAATAGTCTTCTTATTACGGGATTTAGAGAGAGGAGTTAAGGTAGTCTATATTAATAACTTCTTCTTTAATATACTATTATTACTCTTCTCTCTCTTATATTACTAGAGGAGTTTCTTAGCGAGAGGAAGGTTAGGGTAGTTATAAGCTATATATTCTTTATTATAGATATAGTAATCGAATTTCTGAGACTCTCCTAAGTTAGAGTAGGGGTAATATTAATAGTAGGAGTGAGACGAGTCGTCTTATTAGGGGTTAGAGTTATTATAGTAAGTTAATTAAGGGCTATTACGGCGCTATAGGGGGTTATAAGTCTAGCTTTTAAACATAGCGTGAGCTTTCTTAAGTTCTCGATACTCTACTTCGACTTCCCTAAGGATATAGATCTTTTCTTTAACTATATAGGACTAGTTAACTCGGAAGCTATCCTTAGTAGCCTAGTAGATTTCTAGGAGTTTCCTAGTAAGGAGGAGGAGTAATACTAAGTCTAGGAAAGCAGCTTTTATTAACTTGTTTACTAAGACTAGCTTATAATAGTATTCTTTTAGCTTAGTCTATAATACGTTAATCCTAGTATTCTTATTAAATAAGAAGTCCTAAAGCTTCCTAAGGTAATAGTTTACTATAGACTTATTTATCTTCTCGTACTTTAGCCTTAGCTAGGTCTAGACGTTTTTAGTTATTTCGTATTCCTCTATAAGGGGTTCGTCGTCTTCTCTAAGTCTATTACTAAAGATTAGTAGTATAATAGCCTAATCCTTTACGTACTTCGTTTATTTCTCGCTATTAAATACTCCCCTAAGTTACTCGAACTTTATACTTAGCTTAGAGATATTATTATCTTATAGTATATTAACTCTACTTAATAATAGTGTTCTTATAGCTCCCTTTATATTACTAATCTAAGTATATTCCTCGACTATAATCTCGATAATATACTAAACATCTTTTGATTAATACTATAGCTTAGCCTTACGGAACTAGCTCTCGTGGTTCTCCCTTACTAAGATTAGTAGCTTTATATATATTTTATAATCGTCTATTATAAGGTTTTTAGAGGTAAGGAGGACGATTTGAGGTATTCGGAGTAATAGGTATTCGATTATCGTCGTATAACGCTCGAATAAGGTTATTATTAAAAAATTTATATACTAACGACTAAGTATAGCTTTTAGTATTCGAATCCTATAGCTAGGGCTATTCGTATTAGTTACTCGACTAGTAATTAGGTACTCGACTAGTAATTTGGTACTCGACTAGTACTATACGCGACTAGTACTTTTAACGACGTGACTAGTTAGAGTTAAGGTCTAATTCCCTTCTTACTTTCGTAGTCCGGGCTTATAACCTATTAAATAAAGGAGCCTATAGGGTATTACCTTATAGGAATAGTATATAGTAAGAGTAAGAGGTAATAGATAATTAGGGTATATTTAACTAATAAGGGAAGGTTTAGGAAGTGACGCGTGGGCTATTATATACGGTAGCCGAGTCACGTGTACCCTTCTGAGCTAGGCTCAGGGATTCGACCTAGCTCTTTAATAATTATCTATATATTATCCCTAGTTAATTATTCTAGAATTATATATTTTTAGAGTAAATAAGAGTTAGGGACTATAGGATTCTTATTAATATTAATAAACTAAACGACTTATATAAAGGATATACTAGTTATAATAAAGGTATATATTTACTAGAGGTTATACTTAAGTAATATAAGTAAGAGCTTAAGAATACCGGCTTTATACTCCTAATTATAGAGTCTATATATAACTCGAATAGGGATCTAAACTACCTAAGTATATATATATATCTAAAGGAATTAATTAATAACTACTTAATTAATACAAAGAATACTCGTCTAAAGCTAAGGCTTTTATTAATACCTAAGAGTATATATAATTAGAATTCATTACTAGAAGTAATTATAAGACTAGAAGAAGTAAGGCTAAAGGATTATAATAATTAAAATAGTATTTAGTTTATTAATAAAGAGAGAGACACTAGCTATAGAGATAAAGATCTCACTTATATTAGCTCTAATAACGAAGTAGAGGTTAAAGATAATATAGAGGATACTAGATTTACTATAAATAATATTACTTTTAATAAGGTAAATAGTAGTTAAGTTATAAATAGTTAAGATTATAGATAGTTTATAGATAATAGATATATATCTAAGCCTAAAGTAAAAGAAGAAGATAATCTAGAAATTCCTCTTATAAATATTAATTAGTTTACTTAGTCTTAGAGAAGCTAAATAAAGATATATTAATATATATCTTAAAGAAAGAACTAGCTAAAAATATTAATTTTTGCTAAAGTAATTAATTATAAAAGCTAATAGTTATTTACTTAATTAGTTAAATTCATATAATTATAAGTAATTTAATATTAAAAAGTTA